>CM073771.1:57430086-57984646 GCA_037158775.1 Hetaerina titia
CATATCTCGATGTGTTTCATTGAAATCGAAGGTTTAGATTTGACTATGATGTTGATTGTGCTTCTTCGTATCGGTCATTGGCATATCGTCATTTATCTCTGGTTGTAATGAAACACTGAGTGAAACTTAGTTTTGACCAATAAAAATTTTTATTGCGCTTTTAGGTACTTTTGTATACAGTATATATACAGTATATATACTGTATACAGTTTGTATACAGTATATTTCCCCCCGCCACACGCCCTTGCGGCGGCTTGCGGGGTATTATGTAGATGTAGATGTATACTGGGAGCCTTTTGAAACTATGCTGAATTTGTGAGTGCTCTTTAATTGAAGTAGTTAAAAGTCAGGTTTTTCTTGTGGAATTCGAATCTGCGCTGGTGTTTTACCTGGATCGACAGCTGAATGGAGTTGCACGTCGGGTTGAAATGTTGAACACGTTTGCTTTCTCATTAAATATTCTAGGCACCAATTAAATTAGAGGAGGCTGCAAAATTTTGTCTACTCATGCTCTACTTTTTCACGTATCGCGTAACTTGAAATGATACCATTAGGGTAGGAGAAGCAGATGAATTACATCTTCTGACTGTTGTCTCCAACAAAATCCATACCAATATTATAATGAAATCGTGACACGGCAATTTTTACTTCAAAATGTCAACGGAATTTTAGACCCATATCATTAAAATCAGGAATCCATTGGATAAGGTAATTCCTAATATTGAATACATAAATGTGTGTCTAACAGTTTCGGTGTTTCGCAATTCCACCCGAAGAGATATTCGCTAAGAGAAGTGCTGTTTGAGTATTCTAACTGCACAGATTTTTGTTCCTGTTGGTACTGCCCTTCAAACCACCAAAAGTCCCAAGAAGTCTAATTTCTAAAGGACTCGAATCGTAGAAATTCATATTTGAGCATTTTGTTGAGCAGCATGGCCACAGAGAACATCTGTGGAAACTGAATTTTAAAATATTCACCATTTCGAGGAGGTACAGAAAATGAAAGATCTGGAGTAACAGCGAAGCTTATTTTCCCGCAGGTGATATCAAATTACGAACATGCGGATCACTGTAGGAGATGCTATCAAAAATAAAAACACCGGGGAAATGTCGGAACAACAAAAAACACGATCGGGAAGCGTTGTTGAATGAGACGGTGCAAACGATTTGATCCCACTGTTCGTCCCGCAGCGTAATTCTTCCCTGCTAATGTTTATTATCCATGTCCTCCCATCCGCCAATCCCTTCCTTTCTCCTTCTCCCATCCAACCCCACAGCACTCTCTCCCTCCCCTACTCCCCCCACTCTCTCTCCATCCTCGTAACTCTGCCCTGCACACCCTTCTCCCACTCAGAACAGAACATGAATATTCATTCTGATAATTTGCATGTTTCGTTTCAGGTGAGTTTTCGCAGTCCTCTTCCTTCCCCGCACCCACTGTCCGGAGAGAGAGAGAGAGGGAGGGGGAAATAGAAGGCTGGTGAGTAAGTGAACCAGTTGAAAACCACCGCCGCCGCGCTGGGTTTTTGCTTTTGACAAGCGGACGCTGGCCATCCCTCGTTCTACATCCTTACCCTCACACCCCACTTCCGCTGCCGACCGGAATCAAACGTGTCGAGAGGAGGTAGTTTTGGGAGAAAATGCCGGGGTGAGAGCTTAGGAGATGAATGTACTATGGCCTCGCTTCATTCAGGGAATGTCATTCGCCCACTGAGCTGCTTCATCAACTGGTGCATTCAATAATCCCTGGTTCCAATGTGTGTATTTTGTGTGCCCATCTTTGTGAGTGTAGAGAGTTAGCAATAAAAGGCAGGTCGTATCAATTGAAACGATTTCGCCGGTGATTCATGTCTAGCTTCCTATCGAGATACTTTTATTTCGCTCTTTACTTAATAAGAAGACATTAAAAAGAAGCTCAAATTTCTTATATTCCGACAAACGTAAGCCTCCTGGATAAAAACCGTTGAGCTAGAATTTGGCTAGTTTTCCTTATTTTGATCTTTGCTTTTTTTCTTGACTCTATGAATAAATTCAACGTTATATTAAAATTTACTTACAGCCAGCCTTCCTCAAACAATTAATTTCTATATTCTTTTCTCTTAATTTACTGAATAATTTTTGCAATTAGATACGCCGGTCTATATCGTATCTTTCTTGTATTCTTTTTTGTTTCAACTACCAATATGTCTTACCTGGCTACTCAATAAAAAATTTTTTTATCAATAATATATCTCAACTCCTTACTCTGTACCTCGAGGAACAGATCATTGTTAGCAAGAATTACTTGGGCAATATATACTTCATTTCATTCAATACCTATCGAATGAAAATTACCATAATTGCGGTCAATTTTCAGATATCTCCCTTCCTTACTGTCCGCCATATCTGTAGCTTTGACGGTGCCTCAGTCTTCAGTTCTGTCGATCTCTTCTCTCTCACCGCTACTTGATGACTATGCTTCCCTCCAATTTCGCAGTCCCTGAGTATCATATTCTCCCCTCACCCTCGCATGTTTCATCCGAACTCGATTCATTCAACCGTCCAATCCCTTCACAGAAATGCACCTTTTTGCTCAATATATTCATTGCCATAGCTCCAAATCAAGATCGATCATCAATATTATTAGCATATTTTCTCTCGCCTTTTCCCACATATGCTCCTTAAAATATGCCTCCGTAATTGTCCCTATTTATTGAAATGTGATATTTAAATAAGATCGGAATCGAAGCATTAAAAGGATCAAAATTTGCAATTATATTGTGCAATGTTTGGAACATTAAGAAATGGAGGGCAAATTCAACACCGTCGTGAATTTTCACTATAAACGATGCAAAACACCCGTTTACCACCTTATTTTGTTATTATGCCTATCTGACTACCTCTCTTGTAAACGTCTATGAAGTATCTTCCCTAAATTTATAAATCACCATCGTTCTCAGAGTGTAGTAACCCAAACTCAAGGAGTTGGTCAAGAAGTTTAGTCCTTGGGTTTACCATATAAGGAATTAGAACGGAATCCCTATTTTTAAACTAGGAAATTTCATCGCCCTCGTTCTTATCAAGCTTCTTCTTTTCAATCAAGAATTTCTGCCTTTCGATATAGACATCGGACTCTTAAGTTGGTACATGAATTAACAAAACAGTTACTCTTACAACAACTTCCGTGATGTAAATAGGACGTTTAAATAAATACGCAGTTATAAAAGATTCTGCATAGAATCTGAATCCATGAATCTAGAAATTACAGACATTTTGGAACGAATTTCACTTTCATAAGTGGTTATCATGTTTTTTGTATTGATTTATATTCAGTATTTATTTTCGGAGCAACAAGGGCGTTAGTACCAATACTAATAACTCCATTGCTTATTACCAGACGATACGATTTAGTGCCGATGAAATTTGATGAGACACTGGGTTTAGCTTCTCCAATACCTAATTTTACAAATGCTGATGAAGTCAAACGCGCAGGTACTATATCTCACAAGACTGTCCTTATTGTCAACCATTAAAAATCCAAAATGAAATTAAAATTCAATTGTTATTTGTTAACAACCTACCGGAAAAAGACTGGATCGGGATTGGTCGTTACAGTATTCATGCATAATTTTTCTTGATAGTGCTCGTACGTCAAATTTGAACAATGCTATTTTTATATACATTCATAATTTTAAAAATAGCATTAGAGGTTTTTTTCTTTCATATTTTTGGCCAAATCTTCCGATGTAGAAGCTAGAAGTGGAGGAGCCGTCTTTGGGAATTCTTCTTTGTAATCTTCATCCTCTTCCCAGCATTTTTATTCTACTTGCACGAAATCTTTTTCCACCCTTTCCCAACCTCCATTTCCTTCCTCTCTTGTATTAATCTACGAGAACAAGTCTCGTCTTAAACTCTTTTGCAGAAACTCTAAGCTTGCAATGTAAATTATGTGGTTTTCGAGAGGACGGTAATATTTATTTTCAGCAGGAGAACACCGGGGAGAAAGCTCCCCTCCGCTCTCAACCCCCTTTCCCTGGAGATTTGAAATTTAGATTTGTTGATCACTGCGCCGCGCTGCTTCTTCGTGCACCGGTGCGGGAGTGGTTCGGCATCAGAGTCGACCGGGGTAAAGGAGAAGGGTGTGGGAAGGTCGGAGAATGGGAAATATGTTTGGAATATAAAGCCATCTGGGGTGGTTGAAGACTGTTGTTCAAATCTTCGCTGAAATAATTATCCTCTCACTCCGAGTCGGCGGCGAAGGAGTGTAGACAGGTATGAGAGGGAAATGTGAAAGGCAAATGTTCTCTCTCCTTCCCGTTCCACTCCCGACTACCTTCCACGGCCGCAGTGAACGCACGTTCGTCTTAAGGACGAGGATGGAAGTTTATCGCCTTCTTCTCCCCATCTATCTCCCTCGGTCCTTTTTAACGTTTGGCATTCATGTATTCAGATGAGATTTAAATTGTTAGGTTTCATCGGGCGAAAATAGTTTTAACCATTTAGTGCGGCCGTCTCGCCGGCTTGCATAGCTCATTTAGAATTATGAGGGCACTTCCTATTCATGAAGCCATCGCTCTGATACGACTAATCGCAGGCATAAAATTGCATCGTTAATTTGATAACTGGATCTTAAATAATTCACCCACCATCTCTTTCTAAGGTATATTGTCTTTATTTTTGGGTGATATTTTCTCATTGGTTTGCTCGCGCAGGTATAATTTTCCCAGGAGTAAGAAATCTTCCGGAGAAAGATCCCCTACCTTTTGGATCGTGATAGTGACTCCAACAATTAAACAACTACTTCGGATAATTCCAGATTTATATATTTTCAAATAAATTTAATTACATTATTGAATTTTTAAAATTATTTTGAATTTATTCGTATTCAAACCATTAGAACTTTCTCATCAAATTGGGTCTATACATAACATTCTTTTAATAATACGAGAGCGTAAACGAAAGATATTTAATCAAATTTCACCAGAACAGAGCTGCGGACTAACTCTCTGATAAAGCATATATAATCTGACGCCCATTCATTCGGATCAAGCATTCAATGATTAAATATTAAAATAATGTCTCTAACTTTCAATTTTGCTTGATAAATTTTCAAGTATCACTTCTAATCAATCGAATTTAATGAACATGGAATGAACATTTAAAAACTATGCTCACATTAAGGTGGAATTATAAATTTTCCCTCTCGTTGATTATTCTTTTTTCAGTATGCAAATGTTTTGCGCAATAGAAAAATTTCTTTCGTTGCATTCAGAAATATTAACTTCAACCAATAAGCAATTCTTGTGATATCACTTTTTCAGGCGGTCATTCTTAAAAAGTTAATATTAATTAGCATGAGATATAAAGCATTTTTTGCGTATAACACACAAGTTATTCGTGGATTTTAACGTGCCCTGGCATTAATCCCTATGTTAGCAGCTGATTATTTTCATAAACCAATTGAAATCTAAGTAAATTTTATGGGTACTTATTTATGGCAAGTTAAAAATGACATACTGCAAAGCTTTGGCACAACATTATATTATTCGTGTTTACGTGTTTCCCCAATTTACTACCGTGTTCATTATTTCCCTTTCTCATTAAGATTCCTCAATCTCCTGTTTCCTTAGCTCCATTTTCTTCTGTCTGCACTGACATATTTTCTCGACATCTAATCAATCCGTCCTCTCTCAATCCACCCCGAGTGACCGTCGGCCGCCTCGTTCAGCCCTTGACCTTCAGATGCAACGCCACTTCCTCTCTCCAATCACGAGAACCCCATGGCAGAGAGTCCAACACTCCTTCGAGGAGTGGATCCCACATCCTTCCTTCCTCTCCTTGGATCCGACCCACACCTGGTGACTTCCGTCTCACCGCAGCATCCGATTGAGTTGCCATCTCACGAATGTGCGCCCTCCCTACCTCACCACCTCCCCCACTCTCTCGATCCTTCGAAACCACCCACTCACCTCCTCTCTAACTCTCCATGCGTGGAAAAAATGGGGTAGACTCGTTCAATGTGATCCTGTTGACGGTTCCGTGGTCGAAGCAAGGTGTGGTGGGAAACATGGAGGTAGAGCTCTTAGTTGGCGCTGTGTCGATGATGGGTAGTCACGGCACCCGAACCTACCTTCCAACCGTCCTTGAACATTGAAAGTTTCCAAAACAATTATTCAGATTTTCGATTGATTGGGATCTTATTTGCCTCTAAACTCCTTTGCACATACTCCATACTGCTCCTTCTTATACAGTTGTTAATTCAATTCATATTCTGTGATATCAAAAGTATCAACAAAAATGTCCATATTTCATTATTTCTTTTTGTTTTAAAGATTATTTTTATTTCACTGGCTGTTGCAAGATCTTTGTTGGCAATAATATTCGTGTACTTGTATTTGAATCTGAACGAATCGATGCATATTTCGATAGATATTCGTAGACCTCCTTTTGAGCAATCACGTCTCCTATGGCCTGATTAATAAACTCATTTCCCCTGACGGAGGCTGTTTATTCTTTCAAAATGTGCCACCGAGTCTTACAAATGTTCTTTCTTTTACAATTTTTTTATTTGCCGCTTCGATACATTATTTTTTTACGTTGATCACGCCTTTAATATGGATTTCCTTCTCGATACATACTGTTTAAGAGCTAGAAAAGTAGTTTCGTATCGAAATCACCAGATGGACCCCGTTCGTCTGTTTTTTTCCGCGTGCTTCCATTTTCCTTTTTGTAGTCTCAGCCGCTTCTTTTTGGTCCACGCAAGAGTAGATGAGGCACTACGGTCTCCGTTTCGCCCGGAGAGCGATGGGCGGTTTCCATCACCATCCCCAACCTAGAATTGTCTTCCTCTCCGCGCCTCCTTTTCTCTCGGCTCCCCGTCTCCTTTTCTTGCGCCCTTAGTCTCGCTCGCGCCCCCCCCCCCTTCAGCCTCCGTGTCCATTTTGCGAACCTCCTCCGCGTCTAGAATCTCCTCCCGAATTTTCGCGTCCTCCGCCCCGCAGGACCCGTCTATCCCCCTCCACCTAGGCATGCGTAATGCATGAGGTTTGTGGCGTTCACCAGTTGGAAGGCTGCCGTCTACGGTGTGGGCGAGGACGGGCGTTCTGTGTGCTGAGGAGACCGGCGAACAGTATATGGGATGGGAAGTGGGAGGGTCGGGGGAGAGGGCGACGGAAGAGAGGTGGAGATGAACGAGGAATGGGTGGAGGGGGCGAGGCGGTGAAGGAGTTAAGGCGGGGGAAAGGAATAGAGGTGGTTGGGAAGCAGGAGGAAGGTGTTATATTTAAGCATGGACACGACTGGCAGATAAAGTGAGTACCGAGTGATTGGCTTTCGAGGGTTTCAGGAATAATGAATGTTATGCCACGGCAAAAATATAGTCGGAAGAGGTTTCACCCACACTTTTACTTAAGGATAAATGTTTAAGTGTTACCAAAAATTAATGCATGATTAATATAAGCCCTGGAGGATTTTGTGAGGTGTAGTGTATGGAAATCTCAGTTACATCATGGTAATATAATATTAGGTTACTAAAGATTGAGGGGCAAAACAGATTACTCCAATTCTTTTTCACTACATTTGTGGAGCCTTTCTTGCACTTTTAACTTATCTGTAAGGAGGTGAATATGGTCACCCGTATACAGATATTTGATCAAGTCTCCGATTTGTGAATCTTCGACCATAATTAGTCAAATAATACGAGGTATAGTCCGTCATTGAGGAAGATCGGGAGGAACACTTTAAGAGAAAAGAGATACTGGATGGAAATTACTGGAGAATAGGCCGATATATGAATTTCTCCATTTTTACTATTACAACCATCAAGCTTACCTATCGTTCTCCTTATTTTAGAGACAATGATGATCGCATAACCCTTTTTTGACGAAGAAAGACTATTTAGTGTATACGGAAAAGGAGTATTAGAAAAACTTAAGGCATTGCTGACTAGTTGAATATTAAATATGCAAAAACCACTTAACATGTCAATTTCATATGAATTAAGAAGTGATACTTGTATAATGGTTTTCTGATGCATTAAAAACAATAACAGAATCAAGTATCTACCTATACTTAAAATATCTATTTCTGGAAAATACAAAAAAGTGGTTTCAAGAATGCGAAATGTGTAAAAGTGAAGGTTAAAGAAATAAATATAGTGTTATATAATGTTATAAAAGAAAGTCTTGGGAATGTGAGAAAAGTGATTTAGATAATTATGGGGTTAAATGTTTATAATGAAGTGATGCGGGACGAGCGCTTCACAGTTTTAGAAGAAAATTAGGAGGATAACATCCCAGAATTCCACCTCTCATCTTCAGTTTCATTACTTATAGAAAAGATGCTTGTGATTATTGATTTAATTTGTCTTGAAAAGTGTGGTATTCAAGCAGAAAAATATTTAACATAATATTCATTGGGCAAATCGCTAAGTTTCCACAGAGTGAAATATTTAACGAGAGGAATAAGATGCTTAGGTGTGGCCCATGCATATTCATCACTTAATCTGTTTGATCTTTCGTAATTATTTTAATGTCCTTTTAGAATAATCTGGCCAAATATTGTTTCTCTTAAAAGTTTTTGTTCCCGGAAATACTTGAATTAAGCTCGACTGTAAACATTGTCAACTTAAAAACAAATGTCTTTGCGTGTATCGGCAGTATTTTCAATTCTAATGCATTTGTAAGACTAAAAAGGTAATTTAGAAACCCTTCGAATAATTAGGTAGAAAGTTTGTCGAAAAAAGGAGAATTGTTTTCATTCTCATTTGCAGGAATAATTTTATGGTTTAACGTCTGAGTTTTAAATTCTTTTCATTCTATTGCCTTACTTGTATTGCATGTCTTTCTCCAGATTTCTTTATTAGCATTAAGCAAAAGATTCTTGTCAACATAGATTCTTTCTATGTTAAACAGTAGAGCTATAGTATATTACATTTTATAGAGAGACCTGGTTCGTCGAAATCGTAACCTAATGGATAGAACAATCGGTTACTGACAGGCGGACCGGGGTTAAACTCTTGATGAAACTTTACAACCGTCACCCAAGCTGCGTAATTTGTCGGGTACTACATCTTCCCGGGGAAGTATTGGCAAAAAAAGAAAAGAAACTGGCCTCCATACCAAGAGGTGTAATGTGTATTCCTCGCGACGTAGGATTTTATAAGAGGTGAGCTCCAACTTTGCCTATCAAAACAGACCAGATATATGAATGTGACTGGAGGTTTTACATTTCTAAACTCATTTCCGAAGAAAATTCCTGTTTGTGGTAACATGAATATTTACTATAATATCCGGTGAAATATATAATAAGCATAATACATAGTAATATAATATTATTATGTATATTTAGAAGTTTCAAAAGTCCAGATGGAGATTATTATAATTTTTGTCAAATTTTTCGGCAAAATTAATTGGGAGCAGTAAAAATATTAGATCCAGTTCGTCTAACAACTGTTTTCCTTTAATAATTTCTTATTTGCCTTCGGTATTGTTTCAGTTGACAACATCAATCCTTGATCAAACGATTGAGCTTACGAACGTGGATGACTATTATGACTTATTACACAAATATTTAATTGATAATTGCGAAGGATTACCGATGAATTTGTTCAATGCAAATTAGCGAATGGTTAAAGGTACCATACCCGGATAAATGTGTTTAAAACTGTGTTATCGAGAGGGTATCAACAAAATATGTTTTCAATGTTTTTTTGATTTATCCCACCAAGTGAAGTCCTCGGTATGTCTTCTTTGGATCGTCGAAGAATCTCCTTTCCATAGTCTTCAATGGTCAGTTTGTTTTTAGAGACCTCTTTACCAGTTAAATAACATGAGAATTACATGAACTCATTTTCTATAAATAATCTTTGTTATACTTGCCGTTAATCTTCGTATGGAAATGTTGAATGTGTGGGCATCTATAATTGGAATTGACGCAAATACGTAAAGTGTAGATCCAAGATACATTTCAAATACCCATTTCCCTCTAGCAACTAGTTGTAGCAAGATTCGTTATCACTTTAATATTTACCAGTCCTTCCCCGTTTTCTCTTGTTCTTCCGTCTAAAGGTGGGTCCACTCTTTTCCTCTAAACTTATTGTTGCCGCGCCTACCAAGGGAATACACTTTCGGTTACGCGTTGCGTCATCGATTTCCTCTGGCCAAGTTTGGTGAACGTGTTTAAAGTGAAATGCGAAAAAAAGGAGAGAAACAAGGAGAATGGCGAGCGAGGAAGGTTGTTGGGAGGGTGGGGTCGTTTTAGGCAGGGGTGCTCTGTTTCCATGGAACAGATTAGTGTCCCGCGGGGTAGCATTCTCAGGCAGGGCAGGGGATGTTTCGCTCAAGTTGTGAAAATTTTCGCTGAAATTGTCCGGCTTCCTTTGTGGGCTCTGTTGCGGACTCGTGCTGCCTACCTCGACCACCTTCTCTCCTTCCACCCCATACCGCGCTCTCCCTCCCGTTCCCATGTCTCACTGCCATCCCCCTTCCCTCTCATCTCACCCCCTTCCCAGGGCCCCATGCGGTCGTGTCTAAACCTTTTTGCGCCTAGGACGATGGAGGCCGAACAATGGGACAGCATTTTATCGCCTTTTCCCTCGGATGACCGGTAAAGACACGCGTTTGGAAAAGAGCCTTCAGTACCAAAACCGCGCGTTGTCTCCTTCCGTTTCTTTCGCACATTACGGCTCCAGAAACAGCCGAGCCTCACTCCCTGGCTGCATTTACCGCGCATCATTCGGATCTCCTGTCTTGAATTTTCAATCCCGTGGTGTACTATCCTCACGAGACGATTTTTCTCGGGAGTTTTTTCAACACATTATTTAAAATGTTTGGATTGCCTCACGTTCTCCTTGTTCATGTATCCAACTCATCTACCAGTCGACTCTGGCAATTATTAAATTTTATCGCCAAAAAGAAGATTTGACCGTATAGCTTCAGCGATGTGATTTATATTCAAAGGCTGTTCAAAGGCCGCTTGATCTCTCTGTTCGCAAAATATAGTTTGCTTCGTCTGCGATTAATATAACCAAGATTCTTTTCCTTCAAAGATATTTGGATCACAAAAAGACAGACCTGAATAATTCATAACTGCAGACAAAAATATCCATAAAAAACATGCAAAACGGCGACAAACTTTGAAGTGATATAAGTCTGAACAATTATTTTGTTCGTCTAATACTTAACATCATCGCTAATTCATGTTAGACATTTCAGTCATATGATTTAAAGGAAAATGATTTTCTAAATTCATCATGTTTATTGTTCATTGTCTGGATCTTTATTTTCTTACTTTAGGATTAAATACAGTTGTTTGTACTCACGGATAATTTTTATTATGCCCTTAAATAATAATGGTTATGTAAAATTTTGTCATTTCAGCTGTATTATTCCTATCCTGCCTCATTTTCTTCTGAAGTAGCATTAACGTTACTTTGTCTCAAAATTGAACGGCATAGCTGTAAACTGTGAAATTTAATTTAGCTGAAGTTCTTCATTAAAATGTTCGATTTTGGTTATTTCCCTTCTTTGTTTTTATGAGTATTCTCATTCACAGTTTTCTATGCCGCAATTTCGTCACACACACATTGGGTTTTATCGCCTCTAATACCTGGTCCCGGTTTGGACACGGTGGAATGAAGAACAATAATAAATCTTTGATGAAGATAAAACTGAAGTCAAAGAGACGGATGGAACAGCCATGAAATTTACCTTTGCTTTATGTTTACGCGCCACAGGGTAATCTTTATTTTATCTCTCTCGCTCCGACGAAATTTCACACTTGTTGCCCTCTTCTCAGAACCCACCAACAGTTAGTTATCTCCTTGTATTCTCGAAATAGCCGAATGGCTAACAGCCCCTGGGAATAGGATGTCCTCGCCATTGTAAGGAAAAAAAAATCTGTCGGAATCTTTTCGTGGGATGACACTCGCGCCTCCTCGCGGACGTCCTACCTAACAATTTCCTCTCCTCTTAACTCTCCGCCAAACCATGCATCCAAACTCCCTAGAACTGCCTCGCTTCTTCCCTCAGCCAATGGGTCCCCGCGCTCCCTCCCCGACCCCAAACCCCAACCCCACCCTCAGCCCCCACTGACATCCGTTCCTCCCGGTCCATTCCATCACCCGGAGGCTGCTTACTCCCTCGCTTCCTGCACACCGTCCGAAGGCGTTTGTTATTCAGCCGGTATCCAATTTACGGGGTACCTTCCCTCTACCTCTCGACGACCCTCCCCCCCCCCTTTGGCCGGCAGGCCGGTGCATCGATTGGTGCGGCCCTGGAACGCGGAGGGCACGGAAGCATGCGGCTGGTTTATGGGCCAAGCGTTTAAAAGGGGCGGAGGGAAGAGGCGTGTAGCCGCGGGAGGAGGGGGGGAGGATGAAGGGTTTTGGAAATGTGAGGAGGGATGGGGGATGGGAAATGAAGTTGTGCGCGGATGATGGTGTGGAATCGGATGTGTCGGAGGAAAACCCGGCGGAGGAATGATTGGAGGGAAAAGGGAACGGGCATCCGCCGAAGGGAGGCTTTGGCGCCGCCCTTTGAACAGTCTTCCGCTCCGATCTCCGACCGCAAAGCCCTCCGTTCGTTTGGTTTTGCGGTGAGACTCGGGGATTTGGGGAGCCCCGGTGGTGTTCAAATTTTTTTCTCATCCTCCAGCGCACGGGGTCATTTCGCATCACAGTCACTCCATGAGATAAATGATTTAATGGAACGCATGATGGAACCAGAAATGAACCGGTGAGAGTTTTTTGGTGTCCGTGGATGACAGGTAATTTATTGACGAATGTAAGTTTGCCCGGAAGTAATCTTTATGGTCATAACATCATAGTCTCTCACAAACGTTCTTATAATCGTAAAACGTCACTTCTGATCATTCTGTTACTCTCAGGCCTCCAGTATTATCATTACTCAAATGGCATAACTGATCAATATTAAAACGTCTCCCACGATAACATATTTATATCCTCGGATATAATATGGAAAATTTGATCAGAAGGGTAGATGAAAAATTAAGGGCTATTAAAATAAATTGATTTCTAATGTCCTTAATTTCGAACTGAAATTATTTTAAGTCGTTAAATTGGCCAGTGTAATTGGAATTAAATAAATAGAAACGTTTTCAGATATTAAAAAAAGCATGCTTGGTAATGCGGTTGAAGTTAACTAAATGTTTTGAATAAAACATTTTTTGATATCAACGTATTCAACTCCAAAATTAAAGACTCTGATTATCTAATTGGATTTTATTTTTTTTACAAATTACTCTACGTATATATGCAACAGATTCAAGCGAAATGTAGTGGAAGTTCGTCATGTTTTCTCATACTCTACATATGATATCACTCTTGTGAAGAATTAACTTTAGGATTTTTATGTCAATGAGAATTATTTTACGGAATCAATTTACATTTTCAATATTTTAATTCCCCATGGCCATGTCAATTGTTCTATAAATATATTTTTTGCGCGGAGGAAAAAGCTTTATAGGCTATATTGCTCGTCAACTCATCAATTGTATTTTATTAACTTAAAGGTAAATGAATATTATTGTTAATATTATTTATACTGCTGAAAGACATTTCATAACGGTGAACAAGGTAGAAAGAACGAGGAAAAGGACAAGAAATTCTTAGCAAGAATACGGTAATATCTACTTTTTACCGGAAAATGTTTTATATATAGTATGATGAATAAATATAGTCGTTCTTGAATTTAAAAATATTCCGGTAATCAATTATTCTGGCAATAGTTTCACAATAAAAAAATAATCTTCAAATTTTAGCTCCGGGGTAGTTTCAGGTTTTTGTGTAGATTCATAAATGAACGAATCGCCACATCATTGGGATGTCAGTTTTGTGATAAATATCTCTCAACGTGGAAATGCATCAAATAAATTTTCGTCCATGTTACAGTTAATTTTACATCGTTCAAAACGTTCATATTTGTGACCACTAAAAACATATGATATATTATATTAAACTAAAATAAAAGCAATGTGTGCCTCACCGAATTCTACACTTATCGTATAATAAACATATTGTACACGAATGATGACTTCATGAATTCAGTGAGCCATGAGTTATCAAAATTAATAAAAACAGAGAATATCAACGTGGTATTCAGAGATATTATGAACATTTGTACGGAAATAATATATTTTATTTACTTTTTCTATTTAGTTCTATTACCAATAAATGCTGCGGGATATGGAAGTCAAATTTGTTTGAAGCAAAGCGTAGAATTATTTGTGACGAAAGCCTAGTGATTGGATATGAGAATTCAAAATAATAAAAGTGTTTTAACAGTCGGTGATCGTAGACATTCATAAAAATGTGTACTTGCTCCGGCCAAAGTTGACTTATGATGTAGAATTTTATATATGTTTTCATTCACTCAGATAGTATGCGTCGCCGCCATTCGGAGATGAGAGAGAAATTTCTGTAAGAGGGGGTCAGTCGTTTCAATTATTTTGTCGTGTCTAGAAGAAAATTTCTTTCTGGAAGTAACACAAAATGATTTTTCAAAATCATTTTCATTTAGCCTCGTACAATATCCTTTTTTAGTTAGACAAATATGGTGAGTATAAGCTGCAGTAACAGCATTTTCATGATTTCAATGATTTTATTTGGAAATATATGCAACGGAAAGGAGAAATGGAATTTTTATTATCCTTGGTTGGCATGCAGGAAGTTTGAGACAGAGAGAAAGAGAGAGAGAACTTCTTCGCAATTCTGCCGAATTTTTTCCTCGTGTAGCCCTGGATTCCCTCCCCCAACCTCTTGAACCCCACCTCCTCCCGCTCTCCACTCAGTAATTCCCTCTTCGCAGTAACAATGTCCCTTTTTTGCCCACCTCCCTCCCCTCTTCCTCATCCCCCATCCTGCCCTGCCCATCAACAACCCCTCCCCCCGCCCACCTTCTTCTTTCTCCCCCAGCCACCTACTCACCCTCCTCCAAATAGCATCTGACGTCACATCCCGCGCGCTTTATTTTTCCACCGCCCGGCCAATTCTTCCGCTTCGATGGCCTCCGATCCTCCTCCTCTCTCTCCCTTCCTCACTGTCCCTCCCACCGCAACTCCTCCCATTCTTACTCCTCCGTCTCCCCATCCCCCACACGCACCTCGTGTTTCTTCTTCCCTCCCGCTTCCTCTCCCGGAGCGCTGCTAGCTCTCTCCCATGGCTCGGATAGCCTTCCCCCTCTCCTCCCGTCCGCAACAGCGCACTCCCGCACGCGTACGCCCCCGGGGGCACGAGCGACCTCTCTCTCTGCCCGCCCGTTCCGTTTGCCCCCACTCGGCCCCCTCCATCTAACCTCTCTCATCCCCCCTTACTCTCTCTCTCCCAACCTCACCTTCTCAGGCTCCTTTCTGCTCTGGCGGCTTGATTCATATAACTGGCTGAATTTTCTGGGGTGGAGAGTTGTTCGTGTGGTTCGAAGGAGAAGGGGCTAGGGAAATTTTGGAGGGAAGTTTTGTGGGCACGGCGAGGAGGAGGTAGGGAGACTTCGAAAAAAAATTTCTGAAGACGAAATAAAACTGGAATATTGCCTTTGATTTTTTTCCCCGTGTAAAGTTGCGTATCTTTTAGTTTGCAGTCTTTTTAAAACTACAGCTCATAATTAGCACTAGTTCCAAGAAGAAATTTAATATTCTCACACTCTGTAGATTAAGTCAGTTGGGCTCAAGTTCCATATTTTACAGGTATGTGAACAATTTGAATAATATGTCTGAAATGATTTCGTGTAGTAAATAACCATTGCTTAAGTAGCCAATGGCTAAATAATTTTTTTTAGTTGGTAGAGTAAATTTAGGTACATATACGGAAGATATTTATCATGTCTTACTGGAAATTAGATATTGTCTTCCTTAAATCATAAATTCGAGCACAAGATTTGTACAAAAATTCATGAGAGACGTACCCAATTAATTATCTACTCCTGGATCACTAATACGAGTTTCTGTAAAAGTATTCATTTTACTAATTCCTGTTTCTAGGACAACTTGTACCAAATGTCGTCCATTGAGGGCGTAATATTCCAGATGGTTGAGCGCTGGACTGCGAGTCGGAGTTCGGGTTCCGGGCGACGCCTGTCGACACCCTTGCTTCACCCGAGCTATAAAATGTTTCGAATATTATATCTTCAATGAAAACCAAAGGCTGCAAAATGAAAGGAATGGACCCCGTGACCAAGCGTATGAATTTCACACACGTCATTTGGCTAATATTTGGTGATCATAGGAGACCAGTGTAGAGTTGATTTAAGTGTTCTTCTTCCGTTAACACAGTTTAAATTGTAAGCACCTAGCGGAGTTGGAGATAACGTTGTTCTGTGGTAAAACAAAAGTATTAACGTTCGCCCGTATCTAAGACGCGTCATAATGAATTGAGTCATTTGCTGTTCTAGCATCTGAATATTGACTCAATGTGTACCTTACTGAATATGTAATTTGAGTTCTCTCTACCTTTGGTGCGTTTATTTCTGTTTCATTCCTCGTGAACATAAGGCACATTCATATCAGTCACGCTTTGATTCATCTAATAAGCAGTCATTGGAAACTTTGGCAGCAAAAAGCAAGTGGGATACGGAGTATATGTCGAGTCCCACCAAAACGTTCGGCCTGTGGAATAAAATCGCGTGAAAAACCTCCGAATGGCGGACACCTTCCACCCTTCCACGGGAGAGAGGAAGCACCCGTTCGCTTTCCCTTTATCAGGGGAGCTTTAACGCTCCATCAAATTCCGACGCCCTTGAATTGAAAAAAATATTAAAGAATAGAATGTCCGTTATTCAGAGTCGCTGCGAGTCCGTTACGGGAGATTTCACTGTTTCGGCAGTAATTTTTTTGAAAATGGGGACTCGGAATGGGTTAAGATTGAAATGATGGGATAGATGACGGGGGATGAGAAGAAGACAAAGGGTTAATTGAAGGGCCAGGGTTCTAACGATGCTTGGTGGGAGGGGATGAGTAGTATAAGGGCTCGGGAGTCAGGGGTGACACCAAAGGTGGGGAGGAGGGGATCTGCGGGTGGGAGCAAATGGGGTGGACATTGGAGGGATGAGAGGCATTGGGAAGGGTACGGGAAGGAAGAGTGGGAAGAGGGAATTGAAGAGGGATTTTTAATCAAAACGGCTCTTATGATGTGCGCTAAAAGCTAATATTTGATTAAACAAGGAAAGGGAGCCTCCCGCTCCGATTTCAGTGCAAATGCGAAAGGCCGAGGTGAAGTAGGACGGAGAAAGGGGCGCGGAGGTCGGATGGAAGGGTCCTAAGGGTGTTTTGGGGTGGGAGAGAACAAGAGACCGCGCTGGATGGGAATTGGCGCGAAAAAGTAGAGAGAAGGAATAAAGTCGAAGATTGTGGAAAAGAGAGAGAGAAAGACACTGGTTTTGAACGATGGTTCAGTTAATTAAAAATCGAAAATAACTCCATCCATTTCTGGCGAAGCTGATCCCTCTTCACGCGTTTAAGCTCTGAAACTATTTTTCAACGGAGTGAATTATTTACGGAGAAATTCCCGTATATTTCGGATGCAAGGTTCTTTTTATCGATTTCATCTACTTTTATATAAATGCCACCACCACTCGAGTCTTCAACCCGAAGGCTGATTTTGATAGATGAGAGTGGAGGTCATCTGAAAAATCCAACGGGGTGTGGATTAACACATTCACGGTCGGAGACCAGTTCCTTTCCTTCGGGCATTTGCGGTTCTCCACAAAGAACTGATATCCAGGAAATCACCAGTTAAAATCAGCTCTTCGGACTAGCTGAATTTGCCAGAGGCAACGTGCCCTCATGAAACGGACTCTGGTCTGTAGCCTGACGCTTACTGTCTAACTAATACGCTATTATCATAGTATAAATTTCCTACAAAATTTCAGGTACGTGTGACGAAAAACACAACTCATATTGAAGCTACTGATTTACCGTAAATTTTATGTGAATCTTACAATGAGTTATTGTCGAGTTAAGGTTAAGGTTGAAGTAGGCGCAATATATACATAAGCAAAGAGATTTTTAAATTTGGCTATCCCAAGAATACGAAACTATGCAGATTGAGTTTTAGTATTTTCGTAGTGGAGTCCCGATATTCACATTATGGATTCTTAGTAATTAGTTTTCCACGAGGCTCTTATTTCTACATCAATATTAACATTTTCTCCGGGGCTGACTTTCGGTTTCATTTCAATATGCTCGATCATCACCAAGGTTGAAGTTCTATTAATTAAATAAGATGCTTGAAACTGAGCAAAAATAGTATTGCACACATTTTGTGATTCATTTCTTGCGTCATTAACTGTCCAGTTCATTTTCCCTAATCGATAAATAAGAATTATCGTATGTATCTTACGTGTATCTCATTATTCAGTAAAATTGGCTCATTATTCAGGAGAATTGGCAGTGTAATGATTTTTGAAAGGTTTACTATTAGATTTATTTTTACTAAATACATGAAATTACCCTGGATAATGGATTCTTTACACAATCCATATCACTCATTCGATTTGGCGAAAAAAATTATTGCATTTTCTTTCCGATTTCATCTCAATTTTCTCATGTGGTTCTGACGTGGACGGGATTTCAAGCGTCATAAATGTGATAACACAAGGACTTTTTGAATACTAGTTGACCTCTTGCCCTCAGTCATTAATATACGTCAGGAATTGTGTAATATTGGCATGGATTTTATTGTTTTATATTTTATGGTTTTCTGGGTTTACGTACAAGAAACCAGGATGTTTAGAATAAATAATGCCGTCGATAAACTGGCTGCAGGTGAAACATTATTGTTTGAACAACGTTTGGAAACATTGGAATGGGTACGGGATGGAGGTAAGGCACGAGCCACCAAAGTAAAAGGTCTTATGCTATGAAAATAAATGACAGCGAAAGTCTGGTTTGGGTGACCGGTCGACAAAGCAGTCGTAGGCTGTTCATAAGTTGGAATATTCCAAAAGCATACGAGGAGTTGTAATGTATGTAAACCCAATGAGTTAAGATACAGTTTTTACCATGGAGTGTCGCCTTGTAAAAAAAAATATTGAGTGTGAAATTATAGCAGTTTGAAACAGAACACTAGTGTGAAGGCGTGAGATTGGTGACAACAGCGTAAGATCTGGTTATAGGTGAAGACAGTGTGCTATGCGGTAATGAATGTTACTATGCGGGAGAAGGTAATGATGAATTGACGGCCATCAAGTGAGTTTGCAGATAAAGGGCTTGAGACTGCGAAGAAATTAATTAATGAAAGTAAAAATGAGGGCATGGAAGACGTTCAGGCATGTGGCGGGTTTTATGTGGGGAAGAGAGGCAATATTGGATGGGTTTGAAAGTCGCCGAAAAGAGGGGCGGGAACCGAGGGGTGTCGTGCGGGATTTCGACCCGGGAAAGGAGTGAAGAGGTGATGATTCTTGATCCCTTGTTTCCGAAATTTTCCGTCTACCGAACGCCCAAGTAGCCGGCTGCTCTACTGCCGTTAAATCACCGCACTCCGCCCACATCGTCGCTCTCTTTCCCGCTCTCATCCCAAACGGATCGGTGTCTCCAGGATCAAGGAACGCCTGGAATAAGGGGAATGGTGACATGATGAAGCGAGAGTAAATGTCCCTTTTTTCCTTTCTGTTCCTTTTACTTAGATTTTTCCCTTTCCTCCAATTTCATCCTTGTTATCCTTTTCTTCTTCGTTCCTCTTGGTCGGAAAAAGTGTGTTCTACATCCCCTGAAAGGTTTCATCGTCCCGCCCCGGAGGGAAAAGCATCGATCTAGCGTGTCATAAGATCCGTGGTTCAAGTCCCGGTCAAGGAAACATTTTTACGCTTGCGATTTACCTCGCTTTCACCTTCCTCATTATTCCTGAGCTTGTCTTTTATGTGTATTCCTATCCCTTTTCCTTATACCTACTATGTGAATGATTGTGTTCACCATTTGCATTTTCCTCGCATGTTAAATTCCGTAAAGCTATTTATGACGATTCACGCGTATAGCTGACTTTGTTTAAGAAATTATTCCTACGCTGTCTTTTAAAATGACTGGGACCCTAAATAGTCTCAATATAAAATGAAGACCGATTGGTGCTGCTCCTGAACCAAACTTATCTCTTAGTTCCTCTCTGAGCTGAACGTAATCCCTTAAACATGAAACAGTTTACACCTTGGTAATCTAAGTAATCGATAAATTAGTCATTTATGCCTTGTATGACTTCTTTTTGCCTTCATCATTCGGTGTTGAAATGTTCCGCGGATTGAAATGTACCATTGGTAATCAATGACGCGTTGCGCTTTTACGATGAAGCTCGTTACGCACGTTAACGGAATAATCGATCGTGTTTTGTCTGTTGACTGCGCACACAAAAGGAAGTCGGTCTTTTCTCATCTCCCTCGCTACTCTTCCAATTCCTCTCCGTTTGGTTGCTGAGGCGGATGTTTGCCTTCTCTTCACTTCGCTGGAAACGAGTCGCCTGGAGCGAATCAATCGAAGGATCAGGAAGATCCATGCGCTGCCCAAATAATTGTTATTATTATAGCTATCATTACATATAATAGCTATAACATGTCCATCTGTCTCTCAGGCAGGGTTTCAGGAGATTTTCTGCTAAACCTTTCGAGCGCACATAAAGGATAACTCTCCTCAAATCCACGCAAGGTCTATGAATTTAAAATCAAATTCCAAAAATTGCTTTTCGAATATTTTACAGTGAGGATTAACCTTGCCAGTGTTTCGCTTATTAAATAGTTTTTTAAATGAACTTAGAACTTGTCAAACCTAGTTCGATTCAAATTTAAGGTTTTCAGTTATATTTTCAAGCAATATGGTCAAAGAAACATAGAAACCCATTATCCAAATATTTCCCGCAGTTATGCATCAATTTATTTAAAAATTCGTCCGAAAGTAGTCACAGAAGTTTTGAATAGCGTTATGCAAATAAGCAGAAAGTGTCTAAATTTTCTTAATGATACAATACTTAAAATTGGTATTTCAATTCATTGAAATGTAATGGGAATAAAAGCATAGGATAATTTGATTTCATTTACCAGTTTCCGGTATGGTCAAACAATCCAATTATTTTGGAGCTTTCTGCCGTTTTTATATCTAAAAGCGTTGCGTTTCCTGGTTCGTTGTCCTCCCTTGATCATTCCTTACACTCATGGTGTAAATTGAGTCTTAATAAAACCTATAGTGTACTTTGAAAAGCTCTGTATGCGCGCTTTGATGCACAGAGGGTGAATGATAAATAAAACATTTTTATCCTGTACGATGCTGGGCGACGCATTATCGGTACCTTGTTGCTAGATAAAAGAGAGACGTGCTTATTATTTGACAGGCTTTATACAGGAAATGCTTGGAAATAAATTCTCTGGGATTATGCACCGGTAACCGTCCTCGATGTGATCTTATTAAGGGACATCGTCGAATGAGACTCCGTCAACCGTCGCCTCGCATGAAATATTCCTTTTGAATTTCCTTCAAGCGAATTATGTCCAAGGGTCCATTCTGTCACACATTACCGCCAAAGAGCGAGCACTTCCATCATCCCTTCATTCACACTAGTGCTCCTTTCTCCTCCTCCCTGTGCCGCCAGCAAACGCCCTCCCATTGCCGTCTCTCGCGCGCACAAACACACATTCATGCGGTCAGCCTTCCATCTTTCCTTACCTTAAGAGCGTGAAGTCCTATCCCGGTATCGTCGCTCCATCATTTTACACCTCTAGGTCGCCACGCCTCGTGCATAAATCCTTTCCGACGTATCTCTCTCTCTGTCGCTGGCGTCACCATCCCCCTAAACCTCCACCACTCCCACGTCGTCATCGTATCATAATCCCCCATCCACTCCCAGCTCTCCTCGAACCATGCCATCCCATTCTTTCTAGATCTTCGAAAACGTCGACGAACGGTATCTCCTTTTAGTCCCTTCGGTCTTTCCCCCTTCTTTTCACCATTCCTTCAAACCCCTCGAGATCCGATGCCCTCCACAGATTACCTTCCTCCCCCCCTCTCAAAACCCTCCCACCCTCCCCACCGCCCCATTTCTAGGAACTTCCTCCCTCATTTCCGCCTGCATTCCCCCCACTCCCGACAGCCCAACTCTCTAGGGCCGATCGTTCTCCGTTCACTCCATTTCCTCACATCCCGCACCCTTTCCCTCTCATCCCCCTCAAGCAACGTGAGCCCAACTCGTCCATCGTCCAGTCTTCTACTAGTCCGCCCTTTGAATTCCTTTTTCCATAGAATTTTATATATTTTCAACAAATAATGCCGAACATTCAATGCGCCCCTACACCAAATCTGATTGCATTCATATCTCACGCTTTAATCGGCAGATTTTATTACAGATTTTCTGAGAATCTCCAAGGGTTTTTTTTTCTAGAATGTATGTACTGTTTTCTCTTTGATTGTCATGCTCTCATTCTCACAAATTGTATTCTAATATACCATCATCAACATCATTAATAAACAATTCTAGTAGTTGTTTGAGTTAGTTCTACATTCCATTATCGCATAATCATTTCTCTTCATCAGTCCATGGCTGTTTATCTTATTGCTTTCCCTACCCTGTTTCATTTACCTTTGTAGGGAATTTGATCTTCTCAATATTTTCTCCTATTCCTTGTACTTTCTCAGTTTATCAGCCTCTCAAAAAGTACGGAACTCATTCATCCCTTCCTATTTTAAGAATGTCTCGTACCCTTTTCTCACCAACTCGTAAACAAACTTTCTACTTAGCAGTTTCACTTCCCCACTCACTTGAAACTAGCACTACTCTCGATATTTATCAAATAAGTATGTATCTCGAGTCATCAAAATCAAATCTTGTTGATGAAACCAGCCATCTTCTATCAATTATTACCCATGCTTTGTATACATTGTTGCTTCACACCCTCCTCTAAACGTCAATCATTCTAAAGGCAACAAGAACATTGATTAGATTGAATTAGGGGCAATTCCATTCCCGGAGAGGTGTACGAGTATATTCTAATGACAGAAAATTGGTCCCTTTAGGCCTTATCATTTTATAGTTTATACCAGCAGAGAATCGTCTCTGTTACTTCTTCCCTCTTATATTCTTTCCTTCCTTTATCCTTTGTTTCTGCTGTGTGTTCGATAGGCACCTGCATTTTCCCAGTTCTCTGGAAGGTCATTTCTCTCTCTTCGAAAGTTTTTTTTCTCTGAAACTTCACTTTTCAACCAATTCATCGATTCATTGATTGATTCATTGATTGCTATTCATCGATTTCATTGTTTTAAGAACCAACGCCGGAAGATGCGGTAGCTTTCGTAAAATTGTTTACGCTGTTGAATTGAGAACGCATATATTTATTTTCTTTTGTCTAATTTGTTTTGTATTCCAAAAAGTTTTAGTTTTTTCTTTAAAAATTTTTGAAAAGTTTTATCGCGGAATTTATTATTTTATGGTTGCCAAAAAGTAACTTAATGTCCTAAATTAATCCATAATAATTATTATGAAAATGATGAATATTTATAAGGCTCTAGAATTTAGCGAACTGAAGTGTGAATTGAAAAATACGTTCTTTCGTGGTAATACATATATTTGAGTTATTTGTTAAGTGAGTAAAATTTTCTGATTAATTTCTAGCGGGATATCATCAGTTGCTTTAATGGCTGTAAATAGTTCTGCCATGATTTGGGCATAACGACATAATTCATATGAAACATCAGAAGTGAACAAAACTACAGTAAGTGTTTGCTTCTAATAAGATTATTGCAATTTCATTTTCTCACAATGACGAACTTCCACTACATCTCGCCGGAATCTGTTAAATGTGTTAAAATAAGATGTTACAACCATACGTGAAAAGAAATTATGTTTAAATAACTACTATTTGTAATTACCAGAGAGCACTGTATCGGTTGTCGTAAATTACTACATTTCTTGTGCCGGTTAGATGTCTCTTAAAAATTGTCACCTTTTTATTTATACAACATTCCTGACAAATTTGCAAATTTTTCTTCGAGCTGGAAGCTCACTTCTACTGGATATATATATATATATATATATATATATATATATATATATATATATATATATATAACAGTTTTATGTGGCATAATATAGCGAGTTATCACGTGCGTATAACATCTGCCAGGTTATGGAGTTGGAATTTTTTAGAAATGGCGACATTTGGTTGAAAGGTTTTGAAGCTTTGAATTTTACGCTTTAGAAAGTGGACACCAGCCAGCGTTCATCAAAGGAGTGGAAAGAAATTCCACGTTTTGCTCAAAATGTTTTGGTCCTCTCTCTCCACGCCCCGAATGTGGACTAATCTTTGTTCTTTTATATCTACAAGTCTTCCTTTGCCCCTGGAATACATTTTACGTTCCCTCCCTGCTGCCGTTTCCCTTCTATCCCATTTTATCGCCATCTTCCCGCCTCCATCCTCGTCGCCCAACTCATAACCCCTCCCACCCCCTGTCGTCTTGTCATTCCATTTTCTCCTTCGTTCCCTCCCCCTAACTTCTCCGCTCACTCCCAACACATAAGGCCCTTCAACTCTGTGAAAAGCCCCGAATGTAATTTCCCGTAGGCTTTGGGCGCGCATGCCACATCCTCTCAAAGCAAATTCCTTCGCCCTCCTCCACCCTCATCCCTCCTTCTATCATCCCTCCTCCACTCCTTCCATCTTCCAGTAAGGCACGGGAGGCTTAGAAGGAAGTCCATCGTTTTTCTCCTCCGCTTTGATCACTTTCGGGCATCCACCTTTTTTTTTAATATTTAAAATTTAAAAACGAGCCCCTGCGAAACCGAACCATTTGCTTGCCTTTGAGGAGGTGGGTACGCATTTATCACTCTTGGTGTCACGGTTCCACATGTCGCCGTTCTCCCTGAGAGGTGTGTAAATGTTTCGGCCTTACTTGAGTTTGATAATTCGCCCTCAAGATCCGCCCCGTGGTTTGGCGACCTTCGCTCGCTCCTTCCCTTTCTACTCCGGGTCCGGCCAATCTCTCACCCTGCTCTCCCGTGTGCTGCTACACTACCCGCCTCGGGGAGACACCCTTGAGGGACGTCGTCAGAGCAGGGGATTCTTTCCCCCTATATCCATCCGCCTTCCTCCCTGTTTCCACAAAACCCCCCCGTCGTGCCCCCGATTCCCCTACCCGAGAGGCTTCTTGATTGAAGGGGACATTGTTGGGGAGGGTGGCTTCAGTCCCGTGACCTCATGACGAGGTAGGTTAGGGTCCACGTTACCCCGCGTGGGTCTGGTGGAAATCTCATCTCCGAAAACGTTTTTTCTTTATCACACATCACTCTCTTTCTCCCTATATAATTTTGCTTGTGTGCACAACCACTCACATTTGTGACCCCATCTCTCTCTCTTTCTTCCGCAAACTATGTACGTCCGTGCCTAATACCATTAGTGATTTAGTTACGTTGTTGTTTTTTGAAAGTACCTATACTGCTGTTTGCAAAGGGATGAGGAAGAATCTTACGAAAATTGTATTTATTTCTTTAGCCAGGATCTCTATTTAACCTTCTTTTTAAACTGCATCGCTAGAAGCGAGTAAGTGTATCGTTTTAGGTTATTATTCTCATTAAACCTCATGGCAATGTATTTAACATATTTTTAGGCGATTGTAGTCAGTATTTTCATTTTCTTTACACATTGATTCACTCACATAATGGCTAGTGAAGAAAGCCGCGAGTATCCGAAACCGAAATAAAATATACACGTCATGAAGGAAAATTTATTTTAATGACTATACGTTCACCTCATGGTTAGCTTTATGTTAATTTTCCCTTTGAGATATTTCCCGGAGTTTTCTGTTTCAAAAACCTATCAGTTGTCAATCCTAGCTGGAGCGCACATTAGATATTCTGCAAGTATTTGGATCCATCACGGAAAACATTGATTCCAGGATTTATGAAAATGTATGAAAATATTGCAATGCCATTCGTTGATAAAAGGGTAGAAAAGGACAAAAAAGTCACTCATATTGTTTCAAAATCTATGATTGACTGAACACACGAGGACTCAATAACATTTCAACGTTTTACAAGATCAAACGCGAAATTTGACTTTTTCATCGAGGAAAAATTCAAATTACAGAATTATGACGTCAGATAGGTAGTATTGAATAAATAATAGAGACAATAGAGAATATATAGCGAAGGATACTTCTTTTTGAAGGGTTTCTCTTTTTGTAGATTTGTGACAACAATGTAAACAAGAATAAGCTCATTTATTTCTCTTTTTCTCTCCTCTCTTTGTGTTTATCCTCCGTCCATAACTGATATTTGAACATCCGTCTTACATACCTTCTAAGAATACTTTTTGCAATTGTGTAGATATTTTTATTGTTTGGGTATAAATATTAGATTTTGAAAGGGTGGGTAGTTAACGGAGAAACTTTGAATATGCAAGTAACGTGACTAAAGTTTGAAGTCAATTTTAATCAGATTTTAGTAATCTTTTGTTTGATTGATCGTATTTTTCCACGTTAAGCCCATCCTCTCTATTTCTCTTCACCATTCCACCTACTCAGTTAATTTTCCATGTCTTTACATTGTGGCTGAATCAAACTTGGATTCAAAGTTTCCCCTCCTGTATTTATCTAGGAGGGAAAACAAAAAGATTTATTCCCAAAAAGGGATTTGTGCTCTCATGGAAGTTTTAGAAAGAAATCTTAGGGACATACCAATTGTATTTGTGATATCGTTTCGTTAATTAGTCAAGTAAAATTTTCACATAAGGAGAAATATTTCGGTTATCCAAGTTGACCACATCATTTTCAAAGATAATGTGCCTTTTCATTAATCTCATTTTATGCATCTGTCTATTGTTTCGTAAAGTTTGTTCAGTATCAGTTTTAGTATGACAAAATACTCCCATGAAATATTTACATTAAAGGTGATACTCAAGTTCTTCTCAAGTAACTCAAATAAATGTGTGTACCAATCCTCTATATAATCGTCCTATATACTGCATATATACCTATATATGTAGTAAAAATATATTGAAGTAAATGAATATGAATGTTGTTAATAATCTCCTACAGCAAATTATTAAAGTAGTAACAAAGTAGATGAAGTAATCTCTATAAATATTTTGACAGAACATTTTTCAGTTATTCTTAGTATCCCATGCTAAAAAAATAAAATCATAAATAACTGTCGAGGAGTCAAATCTTGTGAATTGACCTTTGCCATTAGTTGTGGCAAAAATATGCATGAAAAACCAGAGATGGTCAGATTTGGATAGTTTTTCAGTCATGTTACGCAATATGTTTTAGGAAATGAAAAATATTGGTCTTGTGGGTATATTTAAAGTTTTCTTGCATTCGATCATGAAGATGTTAAGAATGAAGTAAGAGTTTTGGTACTTTTGTCGACATTTAAAATTTAATGTTTTCAACATAAGAATACTCTGGTATTGCCCAATAAAGGTTATTTGCGTTGTAAAGTACACCACGAGTACAATACCAGAAAGCATCCTTAGGCTCAATGAGTAACGATCTCTCAAATTTGGGTATGATATATGTTATATTTAACTTTAAAAGGTGCATAATTCACATGCATTGCTAACTTTTATGTGTAATTCCTGTGAATCGGAACCCTTTGAGTTATTTATTTTTATGTTCGATAGTATTTTCTTTAAAATTTAATTTCTATAAACAGAAATGCGTATAAAATCGGTTGTTCGATTGAAATCTTCCCTTTGCATGTTCATACGTTTGCTGTCCTTACAAATGGTTTGGGAAAACCTTTTGAATCAAACATATTTTTCATTCCAAATGTTTGCTTTTCTAACTTTTTGTTCCCTCACTTATATGGGGTGGATTACTCACTGTATTTAAGAGTTATTCCAAAATTATGGAATTTTTTAATGGCTATTATATTTTCCTTAAACTCCCGTTGTGATCCTCAGCGAAGACTTTTATATTCTTGGTGTAATTCTCTACATTTATTCCCTGCTTTGCTCATTCGAGAGTTAAGGCTGGTAATTCAAGTATAGAAATGATAACTTTCCAGATTATCCGCGTGAAAAAGCTCCTTCGCCTTCCATCCGATAATCATCTTTGAGGGTGCCTTTTCACGCTCGTTCTTACACCCTTTTCCCCGCGTCTCCCTCTATCACCCTCTCTCTGGTTATTGTCCGAGGAGAAAGAGCTTTCGTTTCACTCCGAAACCCACTTCCAAGTTTCGTTCCTTTCACGGAAAATACTGCCGCCATTCACCTCCGCCGCTTCCAATTGTTTCGGCATCCTGTCTTCTCCTTCACCGGCTCCGTCCCCTTCCAAACCCCCCTCTTGTCCATTGAATGCTCTCTCGTCGTCCCTCTTCCTTGTTCAACTCTCACACCACCAACAGCATCCCTTTGCCACTCTACACTCACCTCCACTACCTCCGGCCCCTAAACCTTTCTCGGAAACTCTTCCTCCTGCTCTCTCTCTCTCTCATTCCTTCATGAGGGACTCGTCAGATTTGTCAGAGAAGGCTATGACGAAGGAAAATGGAACCTGCCAATCGGAGATATCCATAATTGATAAAGGAAAATAATTAATGCCTACCATTTGGTTTTGAACACAGATTAAGGAAGCAAAGGCTTAAAATATTTTCTCCCTTAAATGAGGGAACGTTGTCAGAATATTCTATCTATTAATGCTGTAATATTTTATCGGTGTTAGAATTGGAAATTAGGGAGGAGGGAGGTTTTACTTTGATCGCCATTAAATGTTAATGTTGAGAGAAAGAGAGAGGGAGATGATGGCATCTTTTCGGTGGCAACTCAAAACAGAAATTTATTTCTCAAATCGGTTATTTTTAAAAAAATGTGTTTATTCAGAGGAGTAGACGTTAAGCCATATAATGAATGCTTTTCTCTCGGTTATTATTTTATTCTTTCTTTTTCTTCTATGTTTTTACAATCTTCCAATGCTTTTAATTAGAGGAATTCCTGCACCTCCAATCCATCCTGAAAAGATAATGATGTATATATCACTTCTAAGGATAAAGACTAATTGTTTTCTTTTCTTTTCCCACCCCCTAGTCTTGTGAAATCCTGCAGAAAAATGGTGATTTCTTGTAACTTTATCATTTCATCCCTCTTTGGGCACTACTATAAATCCGAGACCTAGTTTTTTAATACATAGAGTTTTCTTGTTTATAGAGGAAGGGTTGACATAAGTTCCTGGACAAAAGAATCCGGAACAGTTATGAACGCATAGCAAGGGCATGCAATTCATAAGGCGAAGCATAAACGACCCACTTTTGCCTATTGGAGGCAATAGTACGAAATGAGATGCTGGTGTCAAGGCAGTACCCGACTGTAATTGCCTCTCCGTCTGCGTTTTATTTTTCCCTTTGTTACTAGATTGCAAAGGCATCCAGCCGTTATATCTTGAAAGCGTAAATTCGTTTCAAAGGGCAGTGTCTGCATTCAAAATGCATGTACAGATTTCGTAATTCACTTTACGTATTTAACTAAACAAATTCATGATTTGAATTTCTTTTGATGTCAGCAATAAACTCGTTTGTAAGGCATGAAAATCGTTGATATGACTGCATATTTTGCATACCCAGTACATATTTAGTTTTGGCCAAATCCAATAATCCAATTTAACTGATCCTACATACCGTTTTCCGTGATCAAGCGGTGATTTGGTAAAGGTACGAAATCACGTTAGAGATATGAGGTATGGACGGAAATCTGTTTGCGTCACTATTCTCAGAATTTTCTTTTTTTGCTCTCTGTGAAGAGTTTCAATCCAGATTAAGTCTCCGCAGATAATTCCTCGTAGCATATATTATATCAAGTAAATATCATCATAAATGTATGCCGAGGTTACTTTTAATGTGGCACATTTATTTGCATTATTTAATTACTCTGTGACACATTCGACAAAAGTGTCAACTCTACTGTAATAGTATGTATACAAATATTTTTCAACTTAGATTCCAAACTATTAGATGTTTGGCTAACTTCTGATCTCTCCATGTCAGGTATTTTAAAAGTATTGTTTCTTTACTACGCATATTATATTTTTATAATGAAGGTTCAGGTAGCTTTCGCTGTTTCTTGACATATAGTATACTATATCAACTTCAGGAAACATTTTGTCAGAACCATTTTTTATCATTTATAAGTGTTAATAGTGGTTGAGTGAATGACTATTGTGATGAAGCATTGCCATCAGCAAGTTCTTCAAACTTTGATCTTTACATTCTATTTTGTCGTAGTGTCCGGAAAAGCGTAGTGTCCGGCGTATTATCCGGGAAAGATATCAAAATGATCTCAAAGAATGCGCACTTTGATATTGTCATTGATTCTCTCATCAGTTTGGTAATTTTATTCTTTGAGGCAAATGATATACCAAGTATAAATTCATGTATTTTGTAAAACAAAAACGTTATTTCTACTATAAGTACGTTTCTAAGGGTCAAATAAATTTGAAGTCAGAAATATTTGTATGAATAATAAGTGGAATGCGTGGCGTATTAAGTGCAAAGGTTCGTGATTTTGGGTCACGGTATGTCCATAAAATTGCAAAGGTGCAAACGCATCCCGTTGAAATTTATTTTAAACGATCATCTTGTTTCACGTAGCTTTTTTTAACGTATCAAGGTAAATGCCATTCCGCCGTGAAGTATCTGCTTCACGCATGACTTGGATGCAATGCTCACTCTTATAGTGGCCTAACTTCTTAATAAGCTAGTGTGGCGTGAATAGGCGCGATAATAATATTGAAATGTAAGTGAAGAACCCCCAAGAATGGACTTGGCAATTAGAATAAGTGCGTGAGGATGAGCAGAGACCGGTGGGGGAACTAGCAAGGGAAAAAGGAAAATTTAGGGAAATGGCCATCGCAGAGGAAAACAAAAATTACTGCTTAAAGACCAGAACTTCAGCGTTAGTTTACAGGTGGTCCAATTTCCATTACTTCATGAATCACATAAAAAGATATTTAATCCTTTCAAATAAGTCATAAACTGATTAAAAAGAGATTCTAAAGAATTTAGAAATGTCATATTAATTACTCTTTTAGTACCAATGCTGGGTTTAAACACATTACTTAGGTACGGCTGGTCTAAAGTGAATTAATATTGGTATTAGTCATCATTTTCTAGATCCAAGGTCAATCAAAAATTAATAAACTCTGACTTCGACATATATCTATTGTAAGCTGTTATTCAATATTATGTTGCCGAAAAATAAATGCCTGTTAAATTCCATGTGTTCTACTTCCTTTGCTTCCATTTATGCTAGCACGGTGATCCCGATGATTTCGTACAAATCATAGGAATGAAACCTGTGACACGCTGAACGTCTGTCTGTATATAAATATCTCGGATGGCTTATTTTATTTTCTTTTGACCTTATTTCTATATTCCTTTTGGTATTGACCCTTCTTAGGTCAGATAGGAGTATACTTTGGAAGAGTATATTTGAACTTCAGTCTAAACGGTAGTGTGAAAAACTCTCCTGCCTTGCAGAGCGACCAGTATCCAACTCTTCCCACCCTCCTTATCGTTTCTTTGGTGATGTGACATAGCTCTCGGAATTCCCATTTTGGAGCCAATATAAGTCCGCCGAGGAGAAAAACACTAACAGCTGTTCTCTGCAACCCCAAATCCCCTGACATTTCCCAACCTTCATTCCATCCCTTTTTCCCTTCGCGTGAGAGGGGAAGTGTGATACGGCCAGTATTTTTTTCTCTTTTTTTCGACTGCTGCATAAACTGCATGGAAATCCTCTTCAGGTTGACCTCGCCGTCCACAAGGCACACGCGGCTTGTTTACATATCATTCGCTGAAGGTTTCATACCATTTGTATTACAAAAGCGACATTTCAGGATGGCTCTACGAAGTATGACTGAAATTGGAACTTTATTTAAGATCCTTAGTTCTTTCAACTGACTCTTTAAGGAATAAGTAGTAGCAGGAGTATTACGAGTATATATCATGGCACTCAAAATATGGATATTTTTTCATTGGCTTAAAGTTTGTTAGTTAGAAATTCATATTACATCCGATGATCGTGGTATATTTATTGATGGTGATTTTTCCCTGTACCAAGTTTTCTTAATCTGACTTCAATTCTCATAACATTTCTTTTTGGTTGCCCATCCCAAGTGTGCTACAATTCATCTTCTATCTATAATTTCTTAATTTAATAATATGCTTTCCTTGAAGCGTCCTCCACTATCTTTTATTTCCTTCCTTCAATTTTGCGACCTCAAAACCTTTCAAATGTTCTGCATTACTCCCCTGAAAACCTCATTACTTTTAACGAACTTATGGAGAAAATTGTTACATCCGTTTTGCTTTACACCAAAAATGGGATCAGCGCTAATTGTATGAAGCTACGTAATCACTGTATTATCGTCACTTGAAAACCTTTGAATTCTCTAGGTGTAACAGTTTGAAACTTGTGCCAATTTAATTTCCCTAGTAACTCGCAGTTAATTCTTCATGTTCATCTTCATGCTAATAATTTATTTTTATCTTAATATTTATTCCATTTACTTGTAATATTTATCAAATGTAATGAATACAGTTGCTCTTACTGTCCTAATCATATAAGATACTGAATTATAGATTTAAAAAGTTAATAGCTACTAGTATTATGAGAATTTTCTGGTACCACTATTGTGCATTTAGATATTATTTCCATGCTTGTAACCTTCAAACATTTTTCTGATTCTCAAAGATATCAGAAAAATTATTTAATGGTTTATGCAAGAAGACAAAGATTTCTTTTATAATAAACAATTTAATTTTGATCTCTTGGCTTAGTAACCTACTACGTAGATTATTACACTACTGACCAGAGGGGATCGGGTTTGATTCCGGGTGACGCCTCTTTACTTCCTCGGCTTCTCTCAGTGTGATTTTCTGGGCATTGGATCTTCCTGGAAAATCGCAGGCGGCGCAGAGAAAGAAAAGTTCTATTCACCATTGATAGTGAAAAAAACCGACGGCTAAACTAATTGCGAAACCTTAATAATTTTTTGAACCTTATTCCTTAGGAAAGTAACTATTTCCCCAAATAATAATTCATCGCTTTCTCGAAGCTTGATGCATGAAATTTACACACCGTAGGTATAAATAAGTACAAAGTGGTGCTAATCTTTGCCTCTGAATCAACCTTTGGGTTAATTGCTCCGGTTTATTATTTTACGTGATGAACTATTAGTCTTACCTTTATTGATCTAAAGGTATTCATGTAACTCAATTTGGTTAGTAAAATAACTAAATTATGTTCAGTGTTGAGCACAATACGTAATTAGCGAACGGTGTTCTTAAATATTTGTCAATTATGAATTATTTTCCATATTCTGAAACACTTGTTTTTTGCCTAAGTGAAGTTAAATTACTCACTATCGCTTGTCATAATACTGCTTGCACCATCTTCGACTGACTGATATTTTCTGTTAATCGAAAACTTAGTCCTTACATACATGGTATAGAGTGAATTGGCAAACTTATATCTAAACTCAGGTATGCAGAATTGAAGAGGAACACATCGTAGTGCCCGATATCAGGTCGTGTTTTTGTTAGGAGGGGCAAGCAAATGTATTGTTGCACTATTTTATAGGCTTTGTCCATCCTATCTCTTTCTTGACCGGTAGAATAATGATAATAATAATCTTAATTCTGTTAAACGTAATGCGATTGCGATATTCTATAAGATTTGCAGAGGAGATGGAAAATAGAAGTGGTCAATGCGAGCAATTCATTGTATTCTGAAATGGATATATATTAGTGACAGCACTTTAGAAGCTTTGAAATCCAATTTAAAGAGCTTATCCTCAAGTGCTTTTACCAGAGAAATACATGAATTCGACCAGTGAACCATATCGTTGTTTCAGGGCCAGAACACATGTCCAATAACGTGAAAATTGACCTTTTGCATTCCATCTTTGAAGTTGAAAGTTGAGTAATTTGTAATTAGAGGCGTTATGTTAGCAGGAGAAGTAAAGAAGGTGACTGGCGAGAAGGATGTTGTCTGTGAAAAATGGGAATATCGAGGAGAGGAAAAGGATTAAGTATCTGTGGGAGGTTTTGTTTGGAGCTGTACTGCTACTGTTTCCTGCCTAGAAAAAATGTGGAGATGCCTGTAGTTTTAATACCCAAATGGTAATATTCCTGCTGCGTAAATAATGTGGCAAGAAAGTGATATAAATCTAGACCCGAAGAAAAAAACACCAAACTTGTGTTGTGGAAACTACGAGAAGAAGGTTAAGAGAGAGCCCATAGATCCTCAAATTTCCAATTTCTGATGAGGATAAAATTTCAATACGGTTTTAAGCGGTTGAGTTAGGCAAAGTTAGCTGAAAGGAACATAGCCATCTCGGCTCACACTCTCAAACACCCCCCCCCACTCACTCCTTAGGCGCACAGACCATCTCCATCTCGTCTCCCTCCTTCCCTCCTCCCTCTTCTTCCATACACCCAAGACCTCTACTCCCTCCTCATTATACACCCACCTCCTTCCCTCCTCTCCAAGTATAATTCCCTACACGCACGCACTCACACGATCCACGTCTAAACTTTCTCCAGCGCTTTCGCCAATCTCAAATTCGCCCCTATTTACTTCCCATCCCTCCCCCGTAGCCAGTTTCTTCCGACAGAGAACCCCCACTCTCACCAACCACCCCGTCCGGCCCGGGCTCCCCACACACCCCAGACACGCACACACAGCATGACACACACGCGCACACCCCAATCCTTTTATCCACTAGGCGCTCTCTCTTCCCTCCCTCTCCACCCCCGCTCAATCCCTTAGTCTTTCTCCTTCCCGTCAATAATTTATCGCGGCGCTCGCCTTTCATCCGCTTTGCTATTAGCCGTCGAAGCTTCTAGAAAGCCATCATTTTTTAATGTTGCTCCATTCGCCCTCTGATTCTATGCACATACTCCGCCTTACCCAAACTCTCCCGCCACACTTCCCTCCTAGACCGACTCCCTCAATCTTTCGTCATATCGCCCTCCAGCCTTCCCCTATCATTTCCTCGGACTCTAACGGGGAACGTCTACGCTTGCTACTTCCTTCATCATTCCTTCCTCTTCTCGTCGCTTTCATATCGCCAATGCTGGGAATAAGATCCACTATTTTTTTTGCAAATTTTTACGTGCGATTTATAGCCAGGGTAGAGAGTTTGCGGAAATTTGACACAGATCTCACTGACTAACGCTGGCAAATTCTTGCCGAAATTACTTACGTTTTTAGTATTGCTCATTTTTTAAGAAGTACTGTTTCATTTATTGCCAAGCCATTCGGTAGGTACAGATACATTTCGGCAGTTTGCACCTCCCTAAGAAAAAAATTTACTTTTTAATACGTTTTTTTAAAAAGAAAAAATAAAACTTTAAGAAATCATTGGAAAATTCATAGAACAAGATTTTGACAAGGAATGAAATTTTAACCAAGCGGAATTGGCTTGAAAATATTCAGCGATTATGAAACATAACCATGCTTAGACTAAAGCGATTATTGAAATTTACTCACACACAAGCTAGAAAATGATAAATTTATAGTTGATTTGGTTGGAAGAGGCGAGATATGAATTATTTCTAACAGTGCATATTGAACCTAAACTAAATAATCGGTAATATAAACAGTTGAGTATTTTCTTGTAATCCAAATGATTTATTTTATATCCGGATCTTCAATAGATTTTTGCTTTTGCGGAAAATTTCCGTGTTTGGTGTATTTTCATTATGAATATCAACATTTTAAAGATTCCCTAGTGTCGATAAATTGATGTAAAAATTGAATACGCATAAATAGAGTTATTACGTTCGAAAATTTAAAATTGGATACTTTTAAATTCTAAATATATGGATTGATCACTCTGCATGATTCGTACTATTTTAGCTTTTTTCTCAATGTAATTTCAAAAGAATTTTCCCTAGTGTTTGAAACTAAAATTTCCAAACATCGAAGGCCTTTGAATTTTGAAAGCACTACCTCGCTCCCCACAGTCTGTCTGGCCTCAAAGTCTTCACCTATTCCTTTGAACCCATTGGTACCCCATCTCCAGCGCGGCTGCCTATGCCACAAAAAACCGCTTTTCTCATTCTGCTTTTTAACATTAGAGGGCTGCTGGCGCCTCTTTAAATCCCCTCTCGCCTTTCCCCGCGCCTGTTTATCCAGCAGAATGTTGTTCCTTTTTCTGTCATTCCCTCTTGCACCATAGTGATCCAAAGGACGGTTGCTGCTGCCATCTGGTAGAATTGTTTTTGACTTTTTTTCCTGTTTTATGCAGGCAAACGCTGTTGTTCTTCCGGGAACAGAAATTTTCCCACGAAAATCCGTATCAGTCCACATCATGGTGACCCAACGTGGTGGGTGAGGATTTTCACGAAGGAAACGTTCACAGGGTACTTCCATTGGTTTACGATAGCCTTTATATACCGTTTGGTATGAGGAAGCAACTTTCTCTTCCGTTTTTTTTTCTAAACCATTTTAATCTTGCGAGAAGAATTTTTGTAATTGCTTACGGGCGTTGGCCAAAATTATCAGTTCTTTTACTCTTAATTTCAACAATGTATACTGAATTTCATCATATATTTTTATTTTTTCTTGCATCAAAATGTTATTTCAAACATTTTACATCCTCCATGTACCCTTTCCAAAATATTTCGCGCACAAATATATTTGCTCAGTTAAAAATGAGACTCGGAAGTCTTGTTATTCATATCCGCGTCTCAGTCTGTATGCAACAGTTTATTTGAAACAGTTCTCGTTTTCTAAACGCGCAATTTGGCGCAATTGTTTAAATGTGGTAACATTTGATAATTTCATTGTAAATAAGAGGATATGTTATATATTATTATAACTTACTAATGTAAGTTAATAAATTATTATACAACTCAATGTGCCGAAATATTCTTATCACGTAATCCTATAAATTAAAAGCATGGAACTCTTGGGTAGGTAGGGAGTATTCTTAATCTTAAAATTGATTTTCATATCCTGGTCTCTTGAACAATTTTCATGGTAAATTACTAAGCCATGACTTCTGATGAAGTTATCCTGCGGTATTAATCTTGGTCTCTTCTTACATTTTTTCTAAAAATAGCTCTCTTAATCACTGTAGCAGATAGTGGCGACATGATGCTAGAGTTTTCAAACCTAGAACTAAAATCCTCCCCTCAGTTACGCTTAGATAAGCCGCACAAAGTGGTGTCTGCTACTGAATGGCGCCCGTTGCCTGAAATACGGGAGAAGAGTACAGGACTGCCGTGGAAGGTCCGGAGATGATGTACCGGGGAAGCTAAAAGAAATAGGGCGAGGAGAGAAGGACAAGAAGAGGGTGAGCGAGATTGGATGACTCCGAGGAATTGCTCCGACCACCCGAGACGGGGGCATCTCTCTAACCGTGAGTTTCTGTGAAGTACGGGAGGTAGAAGGAAACAGCAAAATGAAACATACGTTGAGGACTTTCAGCCGAGTCCGCTGCGAGGCCGTGCGACGTGAATGGGAAAGGGCGTGAGCTCCCGCCGAGAAAGACTTCACTGCGCCCTGGTTGCAAGGTGTTGGCATCAAACGATGACTTTGGTGAAGTAGATGAAAAGGAGTGGAAAGGCAGAGCCAGAGGAAGTCAGAGAAAGAGAATGCGAAATTAGCAACAAAAAGAGGGAAGGTAACGAAGTCGTGGGTGCTGCAGCGAAACGGCAAAGGAACGAGATGAGATTCTTCTTTTTCGTCTACGCGAAAGAATGGAGTTAATCTCACGTTCGTCGACCATTCATAAACAGAAGCCATTATAACTACCTTGAAAAGTAACCCCGCTTCATGTGCACAAGGTTCCGTAAACGCGAAACTAATTTTTCCGTGCAATTTGTGAATAATAAATGCTCGCAAAGATGAAGTTTATCTTTCAATAAGAGAATAATCAGATGTTCCGAAATCAAGGAATCACATGTATGAATGGCTTAGGAAAAAATTGCCTGGTGAAAATTCAGTTTTCGAATTAAATGCAAAAATTAAGGCTGGTGCATCTGAGATGCATAGGCATTTGAATCCGTTTCTAACGTATCTAATGATCTTGGTGCGTTATAGTTTTTAAAGTGTACTTAAAGCAACATTTAACAGTGTAGTCTTAATTTATTGAAGAAATAGAGAGACATTACATACATCTACATCTACATCTACATAAGTACCCTGCGAGCCACCAAAAAGGTGTGTGGCAGGGGGTGTAGCACCATGAGGGAAGGGTAAGGGTTGAGGGGGTTGGGAGTTAGGTGAGGAAAGGTGGGGGGAACCTGTAGGAAAAAAAAATATATATACATATATATATATATATATATATATATACACACATACATATATATACATACATACATACACACATGTATACACATCCTCGCGAAGTCCCTAACATACGAGGTATACTTATGCTCGTGTATGTTCTTCAAACTGTTTCCATCAGAGTAGGCGCGGTAAAAAGAAGATGAATGTATATGTATGTGATACCACTGTCGATGGTGGTTGGCACTATCAAAATAATTAAAAATAGAGTCTTTTTTGCGTGTTTTTTGGTTTTTCGTGTGTGTTACATGAACGCTGCACAATGACCCATGAAGATTTCCTTGTAGATTATAGGCATAGACGTATTATTGTAATTGATAATCTACCAGTGAAGGTAGGTTTTGGTTGGACATAAGCTACTAAAGGGTACGGCGACAATTTCCTTGCCTCTCCGAATAAAACACAATCAAATATTCTACACTTCAATAAGTCCCTCTTCATATTCGTAAATATATTATGGGTAAAAAGTATCAGAATGTCTTCTCCTTGGACAGGTATTTCGTTTTAGCTGCCCTCATACATTGTTTCTCGTACAGTTTCTTCTCTCCTCGAGACTATGTATCTTCTCAAGAAGTCGTCTCCGATCTCTGGAAGAATCTAAATGGTTTCTTCCTTAAAATATATATTATGAATTTGGCGTAGAAACTCGCAGCGCTTGAATTTCACTTGGTAACTTTTGACGAAGGGCCTCCCCTCAGAGGTCTCCAGAGCTTGGAGGATGGTTATAAATAAGGACTTTATTGAGCATACCTTGTTTTGAGATTCTCTTCTATCTCATTCACCTTATTCTAGACACCTCTAGCTCTCTTATCATTTCCTCTATTCATATATACGAGTACGTATTTCTTTGAAGATTCGACTCTCCATCCATTCTGTCAACATTAGAATAAGCACACTTCTAGCATACTCAAAACGTGCCCCCGCCCCCTCTCTTTCGTTGAACCACCCTATTTCTGCTTTTTTTGCCACTGACATTCGGTAAGTATCCCACCTTATTAATTTCACATTTACGCATTCCATTAAATGCCCAAGATTCGTTTCAAAACACTAATGTGGACAGCAGTATACTTTTATGGACAGTTATTTTCGCTATCATAGACCATTAATTAATGTTTTAAATTAACTTTATATTTACTGCACGGAATACCAACAGTCTAAATGACGGTTTCCGCAATCCTTTTTATTTATTACTCTAACGTGATATCATTTGCAAACATACTCGATATTAATATTTTATAAAGTAAGTGAAAAATTGAATTCAATTCCTTTCCACTAGTCCCAATTTTATATGTTTTCTATTGTTCATATTTCTATGCTGTTATTATTTGGTAATAATTTCCCAAAGTGCACATTTATTTACTATTCCTTTTATTCAATTCCTGCGGATCCTATAAATGACAATAAAGGTGTTTACATACTTGCATGTTTATTCCATATTGAAAACCTTATATGGATACTATATAGTGTAGAAATTCAATTACACATTAACTACACCTTATAAAGAACGTCTGTGTTAATTTTTTCGAAGAGGAAATAACCCATTTAACTAATAATAATACGCACTCCCTTGATGCGCTGTGAAAATTGAAAAAGTTGTTTATTGCAATGGAGCAAGATGATATTATTTATGTAGGCGATGAAGGGAAGGTTCGACGGCTAGGTTTTGAAGGAAATCAATAGTATTCCGGAAAATAGGACTGGATCTGAGATGTTGGAATAAAACAGGAGGGAAAATGGGTGGGAAGAGCGGGTATCGAAAAGTTAACAAGTTGGTTGCGAGGTCAGGAAGGTACGAGCTGTTCCGGGGGACCCAGCTCCCAACGGGCGGATGGAGAGGGAGAATTCGGATTGAATGCTGACACAAAAATCACACCGAGGGATCTCTTGTTGCATTCACGTTTCCTCCCAGAGGAATGGGTCGAGCAAGAGGATGAAGAGACGAGTTGCTCTCCGGGAGTTGACTATTTTTTTCGCTACTGAAGGAAGTGCCGTTGAAATCCGTGAGTGGTGTCTAAGAGGAGTGGGTGACGTCTTTTTTCTTGGATTCACCTCAAGGCGACCGACCGCCAGATCATTTAGAATTCTGCATGTTCGTACTGAGAATAAGTCTCTGGCAAGGGAATTGGTGTAAGTGAACCCACAAAAATTATTCGACTTCAGATTTTGAAAACGCGATTCTGTTGAAATAAAACTGAGACGTTTGCAAACAACGGAAAAGAGGAGAGAGGATCCAGAGTTTGTCTTTTCAGTTAGTCATTGAATGCAGTGAGAACCGCGAGTCATTTTTCACCTAATCTAGAGTGAAATCAGTAGAAAGGTTTTCATAATTTTACATAATAAGAACAATTTAATCTTTAAAAAAGCTTATTTCTTGGTATTTACTAGTTCGTTTCCTCGGTTTCGAGCGTGATGAAATAACGCAGTTTAAATTTAAAAAAATGATCTTAATTTGAGAAAACAATGGAGGCTTTTGACCAAAGCATAATAGTGAAGTGGAATAAGGTTTTCAGCAGATTATTCGATTCTTACTAATTGGGCAACTAAATCTTGTATAAGAATTGATTTCTTACTGTTGTCAAGTCAATTTAAATCATTCATGAAAAACATGACCGCCACCTAACCTAATGGTGAATTTATCTTAAATTTATTTTCTTTTCAAAGCTTTCTTATCATAAATCATTGGTAAGTTTTGTGGCTATTTTTTCACAAGCATAACGTTAAAGTAGATTTTATTTTTATTATTAGACCAACAAGAAATTTACTGTTTTGCATCGTGTGAATCACAAAAGCCACCGAAGCACAATAAACCCCCGGTGGTAGCAAGTTGAAGTTGTTTATGAGCATTTTTTTATTGGAAAAGGATTAATTAATGTAGGTAGGACGCTGTTAGATCTGCAGCAGAGTTCTTCCCACTTATCGTCATTAGTATCTCGGTGATGAATATTTCGTGCGGATGCGTTTACATATCTGTTTAATTATGTTGCTTTGGGCCAGGTTTACTTTTATGAATGGTTGATTCCATTCGACAATTTACATGTCATCAGATTTGGGTCCTTAATTAAGTTCTGGGTAATTCAGACTACACGTGCGGAAATCGTTGTAATAAAGGTATGCTCGTCGGGCGACACAAAAGAGTAATCAATAATTATTTTTTTTATAAAACAGTTTAGAGGACATTTAGGGGCCACTTCGCATCGTTGGTAACAACGCATGAAAACCTTTGACCTCTCATCTTTCACCTCCCTCAGGGACCAATGATGACGCATGGAGTGGATTAGGATTTCATTTAGCGGGACTTCCGCATTGCGTCGCTGCTGTCGTCGCTCAACACATTTGGAAACTTTGAGTTATGTTCTCTTTCAATGCACAAGTATGACTATACATGAATAATTAAAATATTACCAAAATTTTATCTTGACGGCAATGTTGAAATTAGGAATTTTAAACGCTGTAAAAGTCAAGCTCAAGACACAAAAGTAATTATTATACGAATTAACATTGTTTTAAACACCACTGGCATGAATTGAATGGAAAAAGATGCCTTACGAGTATGTGATGAGCATTCTTTATGATTTCAATGGTTGTTTATTTTTCAAATTGTCATTGACTGAAGGCTAAAACGTACATAATTATCCACGCGAGATGAGGTATTCCTCTAAATCCGCTATTTTGCTAGATGTAGCTGTTTATGTTCCGTTTTTCCAATTTACTTTCCCCTCTGCTTCAGTAAATTCTTTCCCCTCTACTTCAGTAAAGGTATTCAATCGAGCAGTAGCAATCATCATCCCTACCGCATTATCCGCTCTTAAATCGTTAAAACCCTTATTACCGTTGCTTCTAAAGAGAAAATTGCTTATCTCCACCGTATCAAATGTCTATTTCTGAGGAATATGTGTATATTTGAAACATCAGTGTTGTATATCAAGGTCTAAAAGTGGCTATTGCCTTTCGAAAGACGTGTTGGATTATTACGAAACCGGAGATATTATTTTGAACTCGATATTAAGCCATTTACGGATTCAAGATAGAATTATATCCATTTGTGGCTGAATCTTAGTGTGTACATTAGCCCTGGAGATACGAATACTGAAATTTTAAGTGGCAAATCGCGGAGTAAACTGCTTCTCCTCCACAGAAAGTATGTTTTGTGCCATATGGCATGATTTGCAATGTTAGGTTGCAAAGTGCAAACTTTTCTTTCTGAGTCTGACGACAGTAGATTCACGTGGCGGAATCATACTACTATGAGTTCAATGCGAGAGTAAAATACTTTATCGCCCAGTTATATTAATATTCGTTTAGTCATATAATTAACGTGTCTGTGTCCTGTCTAACAATTTCCAACGTCTGCTTTTCATTAAAGGATTACAAAAGTATGATAGAATCATTTAAATCATTAACTTACTTTTTATTTCGTTCTTCGTGACGGTTATCATTTGTCGAGAAATCGGGCAATATATGCATGCAGTTATTTGTGAAGCAAATCATTGTTTTATTTTAGTTATTTTATCCTTGTTCTTAAGATTGCCCCTCGGATGAGTTATGATGTAATTTGGGACAAGATTCATCTTTGTTTTGTAAGCACGTTCACCGAAAGGGTATTTCATAAAATGAGATCAAAGACTGCGAAGATGCATTTATTTCGTTGTTTCCTAGTTATACTCGTAGTGATGACGCTTCATTAGTTTAATTCGGCATGACTGACTCTACTAACAACAATTGTACGGATTATAATTTGCACTTATTTCATGAAGTGTAAATAATGTTATATAATGACGGATTGATACTCAAATAAAAATTTGCGTCTCAAAACGCTTCTCGTATCTCTCTTTTCCCCATGTCACGTCATTATTTAAATTACAACCAGGGCGATGTTGCTTGTTCAATATCATTTCCCTCTCGCATTTGAAAGCAATTAACATTTAGAGGGATACGTTTCCATCCAACACAGCGGGGTAATGTTTTCCGAACAAATATTATGTACTCTGACACTCACTTTGCGGGAAGTAAAACAAAAAATAAAAAAAAAGCTCTCTCTCGTGTCAAGCTCGCAGTTCCATTTTCTACTCCCGACAGTATTCCCTCCCCACTCTAAGCTCCGTCTAGAGCCGGATTTCTTGTCAACTCAAACAATTACCCGCATCCCAAAAAGAGGGAAGGAGGCCGAAATCCACGAAACAAAATGATTGAACCCCAGATTACATGCGCAGTTGAATATGCATCGAGGAGAAGGTTGGGTGGACGCTGAAATGTAAACGCAATTTGTTTTACGCCTTTGATTTCGGTCCTTGGCCGCCAACATGTTTCAAAAAAAAGCTCCCAGTAAGGTTTCTCCACTTCCAATTATATAACAGGCCCGAAAGCGGCGGATTGTATTATACGCATTCTCCCTCCCACCTTCTCCCTTCCCGGCCCTATCCATACGCCGTTCATCGTGTTCATTTCGCATCTCGTTTCCCTTTTTGCCCTCGCCAGCAGGGTTCTTCAGGATCACACGCCATCAACACAAAGGTCGTCAGAATAATCGGCTTTGCGGATCACCTTTCTGCCCCTCTCTCACCACCCCTTCCCAACCTCTCTCTCCCAATCCTTCCCCTGCCCGTCTTCCCTTCGTCCAACCACCCTCCCCCCTTCAATTACCTTCTTGTTTTCGTCCATTCATCCTTATTTTTCTCAAACGCCCCACTTACCGCCCCTCTTTAACTGACCTCCCACTTCTTATTTTATGCTTTTCTCCTACATCAACATTTATTTTGTATGCAGTCAATTATAGTGATACTAATTAAATGCCATTGTAACCTAATCGAGACTTGCAATCAACACGATGGCATCATTACTTCAGATGAAAGTTCGAATATTTCATGAAACATATGGGAGATATTATATAATTAAGAGTGTTTTTGGAAATTCTTACCATTTTGAGAGTATTTGAGTCTTCATCTAAAACAAAATGTAACTTTACTATTTTATTAAATCATATCACCTTGAATGATGAATGGATTAATCACAAAAATGTATTTGCTTCCGAGGTTGCGTAAGTTGAGTCTCTGCATACGATAACCTTTACATAATTTAACTAGGAATTCAATTTGCTGCACGCATCTTCCGCAGTATCTAGTGTGCCTATGCCTAATGTGACAATTAATAATCCTTGAGTCTGAGCCTCATGGAGTAATTTATCCTGAAGGTATTTATGCTATTTTTACGTCCTATTTGAATGCATATAGTAACATATTTGGCATATATTAGGTTTCCATCTTACCTGGTTTTAAATAAATGATCTATCACTAAGATATAAGCTGATGAATCGATGAAAAATTGGAAAGAGTTTGTCCAAAGAAAGTTGTCCAAAAAAAATAAATTATACTTACAATCCATTTCTATTCTCTAATAATAATAAAAAATATTTGTAGGGTGGAATTTGGCTTTATGTGTCGTATATCTTAATTAAGAGTGGAAACTGCATTTTGTATATTTTAGGAGGGTTTATTTTAGTGGAGGGTGCCACATCATGTACTTTTGCGTGAGGTTTAGAAGGTTGGTGGTGGATATCCTGCCTCTCCATCCAAAATCTACCTTAAAAGATAGACTACCATTAGTAAAAAAATAATACCACCTCTGAATCACACCAAAGAGTATTTAATTATGCTCAATTTACATACGGTTAAATTATCTTGGTTGCCTTTTAATGATGTAGCAAATATTTTAAAGGTAAAAATATTGTCCCTTCTGTAGCTGTCATCAAAACAAATCAATTGAAAATAAAGTCGAAGTTTTTCTTTAAATCTAAGTAACCGATGAGCATATTAGCTGTTGTAAAGTAGGAAGCATTAAATTGTGTGCCCATTGTTCCACCCCCTTTCGTGACACCTTTTTCAGGCGATAAATTTTCAATTTACGATTAATGAAGTAATTTTTTGGAGTGATTTCCAGTGCCAAGGTTTAAAGAGTGAAAAGAATTTAAACTTCCTTCTAAAGCTTTAGTTTTGTTATTTTTCATATGGGTTTATATCCCCAAGTTACAGTTAACTAAAGGATGCCACGAATAATACACCACGCTATGAGAACCCCGTGATATACCGTCGATTCATTTCTGTTAGCTTTCGACACGTATGTGCACCGAAGATTCATTGTTATATCAATTACGGTTTACTATTCCTCGTCTCTTCAGAACCATACTATATATCTCTCTCTACTTGCGAACGCAACTAAGTTTCAGTTTTGACAGTAAAGTGATTTTTTTGTTTCTGTGAATTTTCTTAGTCGTCTAGTTTATTTCCGCTTCCTGTACCTCTCTCTATCGCTCTCTATTTTATATTTTATAGCAACTACCTCCGCCAGCAGCCTGCTCTTCCGCAGACATTTGCCATCCTTGCTGGAACACACGGCAACATAACCTCTGGTGACCTCTTACTGACACAATGATCACCATACTAAATTCCCATTCCACAACCCCTCGTAGCTATATGGATCGCGGCCATGCTTACCAACACCCCTGAAAATTCTTCGGCTACCAATATACGTTATTTACGTACACATTGAGGTACTCTCATTGTAAAAATAGGTGTTATTACGGGATCATCCGTGATTGAATGAGGAGACAGTGAGTATCACAAAAATGGTCCAACATTATATAGATGGAGGTGACAGAACAAAGTCGATTCTGAACAGAAATAAAGTTTATTAACCGTGGGATTTGAGTCGAGGGTTTTCATCTCTCCTGCACCTTCGGGGAGTGCAATCCAATTTAGTGTAATTTCTTATTAGGTTGTGGTATCATGCCAACCTGTGGCGGTAGAATAATGGTTTGAGCCTTCCTCTTGGCAATAATCTTTCGCTCGGATTCGGTTTCATTATTATGTACCGCCTTACTCTGTGCTCTTTTTTCGTGTTAACTCTTCCGTTCCTTCCTTGGCTATCTTACTTATTTTGCCAGATTTATTCATACACATGTTTAAGCGATGCAAAATAAAAACAGACAAAATCATGGAAGATTAGACTCCCCATCCTTCCTAAACCGGCATCCTCTCCACTCTTCCTCTCACGACTCCACAAGGCAGCGCCACTCGCGTTCATCCTTCCCCGGTGGCTGCCTAGGGAATTATGCCTCCGCGAATGGCGTTTCCGCTCGCGTGCTAGGGCTTTTAAAAGGATCCCCATTTCCTGGACGACCTTCCATTTGTGACAAATGAACCGCACGGTCGCTCTTTGCCATTTAATTCTGAAAAAGTAATACATTGGGAGGGGAGACCGAGGATTGGTGACTGAGGAGGAGTTTGGAGGTCTGCTGTGTCGTAAATTGTCGTCCGCGTGCGGTCTTTAATCCCCTGGTATAAATCATGGCGGATCTCTTAATCTGCATTAGAGCTGCATATGGTAGTTAACGTGAGATAGGGATTCTTTTAGTACGCCGAATGTTTTGGAGTCAGTAGCTTATATCGATTCATCCCTAATTTATTTGTTGAGAGTGTTGATTGATGTGCCAACGGCCTATGGACTCCGCTACTCCGAGCATATTCATAAAAATAAAATCAGAACGGTTTACGAGTTTCTTCTCTGTACATGAACTTTTATGAACTGCTTAGGACGAGTATACAGTTTCTGTGATGATGGTTTCGTAATTCTTTAGTCTTCTGTATTTTCTTGAGCTATTTTGTTGCTTCCGGTACTGATATTTTTCGTGTTCCAGGTGATTCTTTGAAAAGTTAAGTTCTCTACGCCATTAAAAATGTTTCTTTAGCTAAAATGATGTCGGAAAACCTCACAACTATAAAAAGTCAGTACGGTTTGATTGTTACGTTTAAATGTTTGTGACCTCGCTTAAAGTGGCCATTTAACGTACATTGAATTGAGCATTGATAATGTTGAACTCTCGACCGTTGGAGTAGTCGGTTATAGCACTAAGTTCTGTAATGAAAAAGTCCATGGCCCATAGCCGCATACACCTCAAATAAGTAGAATTTAATAACAGTTATTTCGCTGACAATAAACAAAATATTGCATGAATTTTAAGGAGTAGTTGCAATGTGAATTACAGTACCTCACATAACTTTGACATATCCTTTTGTACTCCACATTTTACAAGCAAGTAATTGTTATACACTGGGGACTCAGCTTCTTCGCAAATACACCTCTGAAGGGCCAGCATGTGGTTACTGTTCGGTTTTGGGTAAATCACTCGCTAGATGAACTGCGTTGATAAATGTGTTCGAATTTTTAGAACCAAAGTTTTTTTTAGAGAGAGCGTTGCGTGTCTAGCAGCACTACGGCCCTTTGGCCCGATTCGGGTCTAAGAATCTAGCAGATTAATTCAAATTGCATTTCAATATTTAGATTCTCTTTATCCTAATCTCAATCCCCCCTCAGCCTGAATGTCTAGGATTTTTAGCACACTCAGAGAGACAAGTCACACATATATATGTATATAGACACACACACACGCGCGCTGCTATTCATTTACATGCCTTTTTCCGCTTGAATGATTCACCTGTATACCACGAAACTGCTCTAGTCTCCAAGTAGAACGAGACATGCTCCTGCTTCGGCGTAAATAACGAATTGATGGCAGACACCGAGACAGTCACTTTGAAAGGTGATCGCCCAGTCTACCCAATATGGCCACTTGTCCGCATCACTCAGAGTTCCTTGACCCTCGTCCTCTTTTATTCCTTGCAGCCCCTGCCTCCCTTGCTACTTATTCTATCTCCCTCACTCACCACGCCCCCGTTTCGAGCCGACAGGGGCCACCAACTCATCCGAGCGGTGGTAGGGATCAAGGCTTGGCGGCGAGCTGTGTCATATCTTAAGGTCACGACCCATGCGTCACTCACCCTTCCCGAGATCCTTCTTCATACGCACACTTTCGCACACCTTAAAGATTAATTATCCCTGAGGATCCCTCGACGGAATCTTAATGCCCTTCAGTCTCTCCAGATGTTTAACGAGGGCCCTTGCAACGGCTACATGGTTTGGGATATCGAAGAGATCGGCGCCCGAATGGGCGTGGAAATTAAATTTTGGGCGATTAAGGCGGCGAAGCCGTGACCCTATCCACCTTCCACCCCATCTCCTCCCCCGCTTCCCTCTATCCCTCCGGAAACGTCACGCGAGAACCAGGAGGATGGACGGGAAGGGGCGAGAAGAGTAGGGAGCGGAGGTGACGTTCCCCCGTCGCACAGCCGAATTATTAAATAACATATGCCTATATACGATAGGTCGGATCGATCGGATAGTGCGGATCGGGGTCCGCAGATAAAAATAAGCGAATTAGAGAGAGCCGTAGCAGACCTGAGAAACAATAAGGCACCAGAATTTTACAAAAAAAACGGAGAAATAATTAAGGCACTCGGGGTCAAAGCGAAGGATGCCCTCTTTGGAATAATCAAAGATAGTTACGACAGCGTGAAGATATCAGAAGACATCGAGAAAATATAATGAGTGCAATACCGAAAAAATCGAAAACAGTTGAATGCGAAGAACACAGCTCATTGAGTGTGGTGACTCAAGCATCAAAAATCCTTACTCAGAGAATTAGCCGAAGAATAGAAGGAAGGATATAAGGAAACCTCTCAGAAAACAAATTAGGATTAACGAAAAACCGAGGAGCAAGAGAGGCAATTCTCAGCTTGAGAGTTCTGGCCGAAAAAATGAGACACGTAAATAAACCATTATTCGTGGCATTCGTGGACTTGAAGAAGGCCTTAGACAAAGATATCACAATTCAAGGAGTGAAACTAGATGAAGTGGAACCTTCATATACTTGGGCAGCAGCATAAAATGGGATGGAAGAAGTTTGACCGACATCAAGCTAAGAAAGCATTCATGAAGAAGAGGCAATTACTATGTTCGAAGAACCTAAAGCTGGAAACAAAGAAACGATTCGTCAAGGCTTTCGTGTGGAGCATGCCGCTCTATGATTCCGAGACTTGAAACATTGGAAAAGTGGACCAGCGAGGAATAGAAGCCTTTTAAACATGGTGCTGGAGGAGATTTCTGAAGATTAAATGGACAGACAAAGTGAGGAACGAGGAAGTATATAGTAGAGCAGAAGAGGATAGGACCATATGGAGAACTTTACGCCGAAGAAGAAAGAAATAGATGGATTGGACACACTTTGAGGCACAATGGATTGATTAGGAATGCAATAGGAGGGCAAATAGAAGGGAAGATTCCATGCGGAAGACCAAGAGATATGTGCATAGCACAAGCTAAGAGGGACGTAGAACAGAGAAGGTATCCAGAATTGAGGGAATTGGCATTAAATAGAGTAGATGGCTGCAGTAAACCAATCCGAAGTTTGAAATAATGATGATGATGTATGCCTATGCCTCTTATATACTCGCATGTAAATTTGATCAAAAAATGTGCGACACTGGTTTATTTCCACGATGGCTCAAGTGCGTCGGTGTCATCCTTTGATTCCGGGTGAGTGGAACGGAATTGCGAAATGAGGGAGTGTGGGACGCGACTCGACTTGCGATGGTGACTGCGAATTGCGTTGCGCCCTTCTGAATCGCTGGATTCTCGAGGAGGGCGAAGGATATACTGTATGTATCAAGTGCCGGCGGCCTCTCATCCGAGAGTGGAGCGAAAAGTGCACTCTATGAAATGCGATACGCAGTATTTCCTCGTTATATATGACGTTGATTGCAAGTGGTGCTTCGCTTCACTTTTTTGGCAACTTAAATGCATGCACAATCCTAGTTTTCCTAATGACTGCTGCATTAGTTTTTTTCCGAATAGCATATAAGCGCTCGATTCAGAAGCAAATATCACTCAAATAGTGTTTAAAATAGCTGGTATTTTATCAATGTTTCAGAAAGCGTAAATTCATGAGCAATTGTAAAAATAGGTACTTTAAATCGCATTGAAACACGATATTAAATTTTTCGCACGTTAGATTTCTTGAATTTCGTGCTTGATAAACAAGGAGAAAAACATAACGTTAATTGGAGACATTTTTATTGTCCTGATTTGATTTTGCTAGTCAATTTCATTGTTAACATTTGATTTAATCTTTTAACTCACCCTGTTTACGATATTTGATGCTTTCAAACGGAAAATAATTTATGTGATAACCTGGCATCACTAAACCCTCAAGTGTAAGATTACCATATTGTAACTACAGACTATTGGATGTCTGCAGTGTCAATCATTTTTACTTTATCAATTGGTTTTCATATCTTACATCTGTGATTATGAAAGGATATGGGAATTGTGATTCATGTTAGTTTTTCCAATGAGTTATGGGAAATACTATGGAAGTAGGTTGTTAGTAGAATTATAATGTAAAGTTAGCGGTCATTATTAGGTTATACATTATCCTTCTGCCAATATCCCTTCACTAATCCCACGATTATAAAAAAACAGAATGAACGGACGTGTTTACTAGTTAATCCAATGATTTTGGGTTTTGCAGCAGAAACAAAATGTCTCTTTTCGAAGCAGGATACGAATTCGCAACCTTTCCTCCGGTTATGCGCGCCAACCCTAGCTAGCAAGCCGAGCACATGGTATCATGAGATCTTGTTTATTTGGAAAATAAAGGAATGGAAGAACGTGAGGCTTGGTGGTGGGATCAAGAAAAAAATAGGAAGTTGTGATGGTGAATTGATTGTGTTTTCGGAAAACTACGGATGAAAGCACATGAAAGTTCATAGAGTGTAATTTAAACCGCCCCCTCCCACTGAGCATTCATCTCATGAATAAGTGATAAGCGCGGTTGGGTGAGGGGTGGGTAGGAGAAGACGCGGGTGATGGTAAGGTAAGAGTGATGGCGGAAAATAGAGAATTGTAAGTTTGGAAGGAAGCGTAAGAGGTACAAGATTGGGAGTGGGGGATGGGGTTGAGCAGGGAAATTAGGCGGGCAGGGTGCAGGGGAAGCGGAGGATTTCGCGGTAGCGCCTGGAGATTGGCTTGGATGGCCCGAGGGAAGAAAAGTGCTTAGGTAGGCGACGAAAATGACGCGAAATGTGTTCTCATGAGCCAAGTTTAATTTATTTCTCTTGTATTCTATTGATATGACTCGGATTTATATAGCGATATTTTTTTCGATAGAATAAATAATGATGATATTTTCATAAGTGAAAAATAGCTGTTATAAAAAGATCTAGAAAACAAATGGCATTCTAAAGGAGGCATTTTGTAATAACTGCTCTATATAAGCTGAAACAAGTAAATAAAAATATTTTTGGTCAAGTCGAATTGTGACAGAGAATACTGTATTATACGATATTATATTCATGTAATACTGAAGAACCGAGTTTCTTTAAAGTTGGCAAAATCAATGAAAAGAGATTCGTTCATTGGAAGTTATGAAATTCATGCACGAGACTGTGACTTGCTTTGTATTTCCAAAGAAAATATTCAGGAGTTATTAATGAAATTATACCATTTGCTGCGTGGTTCCAAATATAAACTTATCAGTTACTAAAATCAGGGTGCCAGCTTGGAGCAACATGCAGTTGCAGATCAAAATGTACCTTCCTCACTGACCTTTATTCGTGTACGAGGCATAGGAAATTGTGAAACCCCATTAAAATAAAGGAGAGTAACCTTATAACTAGATGTTATCTGTAAAGGGTTTTCGAAACCTCAAGTTTTCATCATCGTGCACACCTGGCAGTGACTAATGATCACGTGCTCTTCTGCATACCTTCTAGGCATTACCTGTTGCTGTAAACTTCCTGAGACATAGTAGCATTCTCATACAAAAGTGACGGAGGCCCTAAATTTAATACTGGTGCTGCGTTGCTGAATTTTATGTCAATTTAATAATATAAACTGCTGCATGTCGAGTGATGAGTGAAGTAAGACAAAATTCTACATGGATTATTGTTATATCGCACGTAATTGGCATTCGATCTTGATACTCCAAGGAAACCACAACGAATTGCAATGGAAAGCTCATCTTTATTATAAATCTGGTCTACATATAAACTTATTGTGCACTAATTGTTTCTTCAATTTGCCTTTCAATTCCATAATACCTTTTATTTACTCCACTATACTTGTAACCAGCACAACAGTTGTCAACCCTCCGGTCGGTTTGATAGGAGAGTGTTGAGATCTCCTACTACTAAGCCCAACGGCGTGTGAAATCAATTCATAAAAAGTAGCGCTGCCCTTCTGCTGGATACAGTTTTTCCAGGAATATCTGGTCCCGAAAAAATCACACGGTGTAGGTGAGGGTGCCTAGAGGCGTCCCAGGGACTCAAACCAGCTCTAATCCGGTCAAAATTTCAGCGATCTAACCACTAGACTATCACGCCCCCTGAGATATGGGTACATTAACATAAAATATTCTATTAAATTCAATTATAAAGCTGAAAAATATCTAAAAGGAAATATTTATGCCGTCTATGAAATATTAAAATAGTAAAATAAGTATTATTAATTTTATTTCGATAAATGTGATTCCTCTAAGAAAAGTAATAACCTTCATTAAATAGAATACGAGGCGTATTCTTAAAGTAAGTACCGTTTGCTTATATTTAAATATTGGCGCTTCAGAACACAGTTTTGCTCCTGCATCGCCATCTACTGATTCACTGAGAAGCTATAGCAGCATTTGTTTTGTTTCAGAAGTCGTTTGCTTGTCCGTGCATGCAAACAACAATGTCCGCGACAATCGTTGATCCCGCCAGCTGTGAAGTGCGTTCTGTCATACGATTCTTGTATGCAAAAGGTTTGTCGGCTGCTGAAATTCATCGGGAATTATGCCTAGTTTATAAACATACAGTTATGAGTGAAGAAAAGGTTAGACAATGATGCCGTGATTTTAAAAATGGACGAACAAATGCCCATGACGAAGAGCGAAGTGGTAGGCCCAGTATTCTGACCGATGAAATTGTTTCGCAAGTGGAACAAAAACTGCGATGTGATCTTCGATTGACAATTAATGGCCTGGCTGAACAATTTCCTCAACTTGGACGCACTACTGTCTACAATATTGTTACGGAAAACCTCAGATACCACACATTGCGTACAAAGTGGGTACCGAAAATGCTGTCCGACCACCACAAAGAGCAAAGAATGTCCAGTGGACGAGAGTTTTTGGGTCGTTGGGAACTCTTTAAACCACCCACCGTACAGTCCTGACCTTACACCCAGCGACTACTTCCTCTTCTTGCGCTTGAAACAGTGGTTCGGTGGACAACTTTTCGAAACCAAAGAGGAACTCAAGAATGGCGTTGTCGATTGGTTCAACCCTCAGGCGGCGAGTTTCTATGCAGAGGGGTTAAAGAAGCTGGTGCAGCGGTACGAAAAATGCTTAGAAGTGAACGGCGATTATGTAGATAAGTGAAGTAGGTTTGTAGCTAACTAAAAGTGCCAATAAAATGTGTTCCATATGAGTATATTTTTTCCTGTGACCAAACGGGCTTTACTTTATGAACACGCCTCGTACTTATATGTTTTTCCATGATAATTAAATATGATAAGGTTCAAGCAAATTACCCACCAAAAATTTAATCTATAAATTTATTTAGATTCCATCTGTTTCATCAAAACAGTTCTTCCAAATGTTATGAATTATTCATATAAAATAATTTAAACATTTCAAAATTAATATCAAAACAGCGAATTTTAAATTAACATAAAAATTAAACACTACTACTTCAATTAAAAATAAATGAGTACTATTATAATTTCATGTAATTTTCGGTGACATTTACGCTCATAAAGTATAGAAGCAGTCGCTATTCTTGGATTTTTATAAATTTAAAACCCGGTTATAGTACCTTTGTTAATTCATAAGAAGTTGATAATGCCGATAGTATTGTGTGATGACGTTTTCTATCTTTGAAAATAATCATAATACTTTAAAATAGAAATTCTCATTGGAATGAACTTAAATGAAGAAGCACATAGCGTCACTCATGTGGATAAGGTGTCAAAAAGGATCTCTTTTATCATTTATTATTTTTTAAAAGATATGTTGAACCTGTCATTCACATCCTTGGTGTAATTTTATAATGGAAATTCTTTTTCTTTACAGGTAAAGGACATTAATGCGGATTGTGAAAGACTGGAAATAAGGCCCCTGGTTGGTGAGCCGTAAAAAAATATATTATTCTTTATATAAATATTAAGAAAATTATCCTTAGGACATAGTTGTGCGTGATTATTTTTATATATTATGCATGTTTTAATCCGTTAGATTGCTTTCGGTATCCCTAAATCTTTCTTATTTTTTATTTGGACTTTAGTAAAAAAATTCTTTGCTTATAAGAAAAGATATTTTAGGACGACTGCGTCATATGTAACCATATGAATTAAGGAGGCAATATTTTGATACGTAAAATAATGGGAACCACTAGATAAAACACCCATGTGCGAAAATTAATAACAAATTATTTGGAAAGTACGTATAAACGCTCGTAACGCTTTGTGTCAATTTGAGAGGTATTGGAGCCTGATATTTTATGAAATTGTGACAAGGATAGAGACTAATTGGGTGAGATGATGCCGACATAATATTCTGAATAAAAAATTTTAGAACTTTTCTTAATGGTTCAGTGATTATAATTATTCACTAACCGCAGTGATGGTAGAAATCCGGGCAGATATTTATATTAACGATAATGGATGACATATTATGGATAGCATTGCTATCCCTGATATATGTACATATATATTGTTAAAAATTAACTATGTTTGAGTCATCTTTTATAAGAATGCTGCATATGAATCATAGCATACAGTGAAAGAATAAGGTAAGAAGAGATGTAGCAGAGGGATGGTGAAAATAAAAGGGGCAGAACATTAGTTGAAGACTCTCGTGTATGACAAATGCCATGAGAAAAAGGTGACAATAATCTTCCATATTCTGAGAAGATACTTAACAGCGAAACGGGAGACATCTCATCGAGAGGAATCATAGATGATTTGAAACATATTGACAAATTGCGACATTCATGTGAAGAAAGGCATACATGAAAGAGGTTATTAAAGAATAAAAGGCCACCGGGTGCAGGTAGCCGTATCGGATTTCTACGAACTAATCCTGAAATTGCTTATTCATGATTGTGGTGATATCAATCATTGGTAGGATTATTTTATTCATAATGCAAGAATGATGCCATTTATCTTCAGGGGAATAAAATTCCGAAGGAGACAAGGACAAGGGCAATATAAAGGAACTATCTACTGGTGGAGGGAGGGGTATTAGGGGGACGAGTACGGGGAATTCCTTGATGAAGCCGCGGTCGGGGAAGGAAGTGGGTGGCGGGAGCGGATCTATGAGAATGGTGGAGGGTATAGAGAGAGGGGCTGTGGCTGCGGAGTGACGGTGTCGGGGCGAACGTTGGAAGAGACCGACGGCATACGAAATTAGGCGAAGTCCCATTTGACGACGCGCCGACAGTGTTGGTGACGCGAGTCCGGGAAACACTTCCCTCGTTTAACGAATCCGGTATTTTTCGTGATGAGCGTTTTTGTGTTGATTCTGTGGTCAAAGCAATTTCAATTTAAGCGGGGTCGGGGCTGCTGTCCCGCGAGTATTTTTCGTGTCGGAATAACGTCAGAGGCAGAGGGAGAAGGGTAGAGAGCCAGATGAATGTGTATTTCTGTATTTTCCTGTATATGTACGCGTTTATATGGTTAGATACGCGCATATATTATTCCTAGAGACACAGATTGTAATTCCTTTAGGAAATATAATTGCTAATGTTATCATATTACAATACGCGTAAAATATACATAGATATGTACATGTTTAATTGTATACGTATATACACATACATACTATACGATTATCAAAAACATATACTCAATTATATACATAATTAAATATATGTTTCTATACCCACACACGCACAGACGACTCTCAAGGAAATGAAAATCCGCCCTTTGCATCTTCTCTTCTTTGGCGGGCATATTTGACGTTAGACTGACAGTTTGAAAAAACATACTAACATACTTTGTGAACCTGGTGGACCTCTCGGAATTTTTGTCCCGGATTTAAATCAAAGTCCATTGTAGAAACAGGGCTGTGGAGGGCACATGAAAAATTATTTATATCATAATGGATTCGCGTCCGGCGCAGAAGACCACAAGTTGTGAGTTCACTTACTTCAAATATATGATGCTACTATAACCTCCTTCATAATTTATTTTAATGAAGTTCACATTATATCATTGTGCAAAAAGAAAGAAAATGGAATTGACATTTTGCGGAGGATTCTGTAACTTAGTTCTAATTTCTTCTAACAAGAATAAAACCATCTAAAACATGAATCATGAAGGTTATCAGATTTAGCCGATAATTGGGCTTTTTAACCAAGCGGTCTTAAAATAAGCTTGTTGTCTACCCCTTGGAAAATATTTTACAGATCGACTACCCTCAATGCATTCGGTTTAGCTAATGAATCAATATTTTTCATGAGCTTTGTTTACTTTGTTTATCCTTATTTGCTCGTTCCATATTGATTTATAATTGGAAACCAATAGCCAATATCACTGTCGTATTTGTTAATTTCAACGAATTGACACGGTTCGTCACCAAAGAGAAAATATTTAATAGCGCCGATAATTTCTCTTCGAGCGCAATCATGCCAGCGTTTTTTTATGCGTTCAAGTAATAATTACTCCTCTAAATACCGATTCCTAGCTCATTATTTCGGATAAGTCCATCATTTTATTCTCTGCTTTATTCTACTACTGGGAATCAATTACACGTTTTCAAACGACAAGCTTCAGCTTTTTGGAAACGCTTCAATAATTTTAATTATGTAAATTAACTATTGTGCAATCTGTATTTGCGCATGAAAGAATAAATGGGTGAATTCATGATCAGATTGTGTTATATAATAAAACGTAAATGTTGTTCATGGTTACCGGAATAGCATAAGGACAACCAATATCTTCTTCGGTATAAGGCAATCTCCGCAATCTATAGTCGTAGGAATTTTGCTAAGCCCATCTCAGGTTGCAAATAGGATTTGTAAGTCTACCCTTTGATTATGGAACTACGGTATGTTGTGAATGAAAACCCAGTAGTAGTTAGGATTTAATATTCCCCATTTGAGAAATTACGCTGGTGATAATGAATAAACCTTTCTATTCAGAGAGATTAATATGCACGGCTTTGACTGTAGCGCTCGTAATAGGAAAAAGAAGAATTAAGAATTCAGCGGCCCCTAGCGAGAATAGGATTGGGTTGCTAGTGCACTGGTTTCCTTGGTTAATGGTCCTAGTATGATTCCCGATGATGTAAGATTTTTCAGTGGTATTCTGATTGCTACTTGAGAAAAATTCAAACACCTTGCCGCCTTAGTCGAATAGCCGTTAAAATTAAGGTGTTGTGCGTCCTTACATTAAGAATAGGTTAATAGGGTTTTTTGGGTGCATCGACAGCCACGGTCATTTTGCGAATAGGTTAATACATAAACAGAATTTATTCCGAATCATCGAGATTTCCTTAAAATTTCTTTTCCCAAATTATCTGTATTTTGGTTAACGTTTGATCGTTTTGTAACTTATTGTAGGATACTGAATATAAGTTATTTTCCTCGATACATATCACTAAATCCGAACGGTATGCATTACTGAACACCATGGAAGAATAGGAAAACAGCTGAAGACACTGGAAAAGTTCTTGCTCTCCGGCCTTGAATATTCCGATTGCGCATACCGGAGAGCTAATTGAAAAATGAGCTCTACCTTTACTCATTATACTGACCTTCCGATGTACGACTATTACTTCATTGCGCGGAATGGCACCATCGACCGATATTTAACTGACGATTTCCTTCTCTTATGGCAGCCAATGATATTTGTGAATCAAAAGGGCCTTGCGTCAGATTGATTTCCGAACTAGTTTGAGCCTCAAGTCAAACGTGTCGTGTTCGCTGTTCCACTCGGGATGCCATCTTTCGCAAAAACAAACGACTGTAGATGAGGGAGGTGGAAGAAGTGTAAGGACAAAAAGGTCTCCGAGCTCCGCCTTAACACCCGTTTCTCTCCCACCGTTCTGGGCCCCATCCGATTGGAAAGCATAATATCCTCCCCTCTAATTTCCTGCCGCATCTCCTCTCATTGAACATTCCGCTTGTCTGAGTCAAATACGGAGACGATTCTTGCGGCACGAGTTTATTCGGCCTGGCGGCAAGGTAATTTTGCTTGGAGGAGGCAGGTGGCTAGGCGGCGATGGGTTGTGTTGGAGGATGGGGGAGAGAGAGGGGCGTTGGCGAAGAAGGAGGGTCGAGGGAGGTTTTGACGGTGTCGGCGCGGTTTGTGGGGCGGGGTGAGGCGCAGAAGAGATCTCAGAGAACCTGCAGCGGAGAGGAGACAGGGGGTTGGAGAGAGAGTGGTGGGTCCCATCCGGAGCGGCTGCGAATTTGCATTCCTGGGGAACACAATGAGAACACACACGAATCGCGCACATGCGGAAATACCACCCTTTCCACGTTGCGGATGTGGGATCTCCCCAGAACCGTTCATCCCAAAAACCTTCGCTCGTCGAAGCGTACCCCCGTGTGGCATGCCCATTCATCCATCCATCCATTTCCCTCATCCATTCTGTCTTGCCCTCTGCCAGCCCTCCGCCAAATCCATCCCCACCACCACCACCTTTGAGACCCGCCAACTCTGCAGATTTCCAGAAATGAGACCTCCATTTCGTCCACACACAACCCTCTCCCGCCAGGGTTCTCCCACCTTATCCAACCCAGCGGGCCATATTGTTGTTGCATGCATTCTCCTCTTGATCCTCAACCCCCTTACACCTAAAAAGTCACTTTATTGCTTACGCCTTTGCTGTCGTTAAATGCAACTTCATTGAAACGGGAACGGAATCCGATGAATTGGACGCGAAGTTCACCGGTGCATTCCATTTGCGACCGCCTTAAATCGCTGGGAGCCAGCTTGGGATTTTATCCTCCAATCGCCTCATCCTATGGAAACCAAGAAAACCCATTAATGCACCTATGAGTCGCCCAGTTTATATGTCTCTTGACTCATTGAATGACATGACATAGCTGCTGTTTCCGTTCTACATGGTGTATTCAAAGACATTAAAGTATTAGCACCAGAGTGTATTCAGATTTCCCAGGGGGATTTACTCTTTAGATAGTTTACTTCATCTCCATGGCTTCCGAAAGGAAAGTCATTATGTGCTCTGCTGCTTCCATGTTTGAACATTACAAAATGTCGATAACTTATGCGCAAAGCAAACAATTTACGAATTTTATAGACTGAATTTTGCTGGAAGACTACCTTATTTCATAGTAGGTTGTTCAGCATTGAAACAGAAGCCATTTTCATAAACTATTCACCCAACCCCACATTCTCTTTGACATCACACTCTCTCAAGCCTCAACCGGCATGGTCAATAAATAATGCATTGATGAATGTTATTAATATAACCAATGGAATGATATTATAGTAGGTTTCTATGCACAAGTAATGTTTACCTTAACTCAGAAAATTTCCCCTTTAAAATTTACACTAATTTTTTCACCTCCGTTTATTGACTGATCTTTAAGTCTGCAGACCGTTCTATTCTTCTCCTTTTCTATTCCTAAGCTCAACTACCTTTGGCGTAGTTTTCGGCGGTAAAAAGACCTTGAAAACCATTCTAAGTTATAATACAATTGATCAAATATTAAGTGGGTCTATTGAACGGTAGTACCTACATTTGTTCCGTTCATCTCTTCCTTCCATCGTAAATATATGCTCATCACCCTTCTCTCTAGCTAGCAGACTTTTGTTCTGTGGTGCTCATAAATTCATTTGTTTTTCCATTGATATTGAATTTCGGAAATGCATGCACTTGAATAATCGATTCCTTTAATCCCAGGAATGGCATGAAAATATATAGCCTTTGATTTTTATCAAGATATTTGAAATGCAAACTCAAAGTGAAAATGAAAACATTTTCCAATAGAACTTCTCAACTTGGACTTCGTGTTTTATTTCTTCTCTGGGTTTCACTGAATTACGTGTTAACTGCATTTCTCGATTGAGTATTTTCACTATTTAAAGCTTAAAAGGGTAAAAAGTCAATGAGTTACTTAGTGTAAGATTGGCAATATAAACTGAGCGTTGCGTGAAATCAGCCTCAGTATTGATGGTGCCTGGTAATGATCGTAATTCCTACTCATAATTCACCAAGCTGAAATGATTAACGCATGCATGAAACAGTGGCAGATTTTTTAAAATGACGTAAGTACGCTCCTCGCCTTTGGAAGATGGTATGCTATAAAAAATAATACGAAGATGTATTATGAAATAAGGGAGGATATTTCGTTTAGGGCAAGTTTTTTTTTATTTATAAAGTAACGAGCCATTTTTCACTTCGTGCCGGTTCATTTTCCAAGGAATTGTCGTCACTTAATTATTCTGAAAAAGTAAAGCAGAATAAGTGTACCTGTTGTCCTGAAAAATGCCTTTTTCGTAATTGTCCGGAGAGCCTAAATGCGCCACGGGTGTGTGAGAGTGAGTGCCCACCTATTTCCACGGCGACCTGGCAGTTTTCGCGTTTCCGATCCCCATGCGTCCGTGGTGTCCACTCGACCTGAAACCACGCGGGCTGGTTAGTTTATTTTCCGGTTACAGGATACTTTCAATGGCTCTGGAGCTCCACCCATATCATGCCCATCACTCATCACCTCCACTCCCCTTTCCCTAAGCCTCAAAATATCCTCCTCCCATCACGATAACTGACGACACGGCCAAGGGAGGGGGAGGGATGGAGGAAGGAGTGTGGGTTTGAAGGGAGATAGGATTGTGGAGGGGAGATGGGGAAGTGAGAGATAGGAGTTTGGTGGGGGGTTAAGTGGTTGGGGTTCGTGGCTTCGTTTACAGAGGTGAGAGAGAGATGGAGGGAGGGTAGACGAGGGGAGGCGGAGGGTAGGAAAAGCGGCAGTTTGGAGTCTCTCTCTCATCACTCAACCAACTCATACCCCTGATATTCCGGCTCTTTCTCTCTCTCTCTCCACCACCCTTCCCCTCCGATTGCGAGACCTTCCGTCCAGTGTACATAGAGGCGCCGGCGCCGGTTGTGTGGGCTTGTGGGGTGGTGAGGAGGAGACAGGAGAAGGATGAGGACTGTGAGTTTATTGGAGCAAGGGGTAGAGAGAGAAATAGTGTGGGGGTGGGTGGGGGGTGGAGGGACGAAAAGCATTGCGTAAATATGGTTTCCGCTCCGAAAAAAAGAAGAGGTGGTTGGAGGAGGGGGTGGGGTTAAGACGAGGTTGGAAATAATAAGACTGCGAGAGTTTTTCCCGCCCTCCGGAAAGGGGGATGTTGGCAGAGACGGAGGCTGAGGGCTGTGCTAGGGGTGGTGAAGGAAGGGGGCGAACGGAGGAAAGTTTAACGATCGAAATGAAATATGCTTGATGGAATATTTTAATAAAGCGAAACGAAACAGAGGGGAAATTTTGCGTGATAAGAAAGCGTGATTTAGTAGGGGGTAAGACAGGGGATTTTTGGTGATTTACGAGTGTAGAGTACCGAATGTCGAACCTAATTACCGGTCTCTATTGGTTCACAGTATTTGTTGTAAGTCCAAAGAGTCATGAGAAAGCGCTCCTTTTTCAGTTCAAAGGAATCAACTTCGATCCTCGCAGATGAATTCAGCGATTCAATCTCTGAAGATGCGAGCGCCACTCAAACAATTGGAGAAATTTATTCTTCTTCATTCATAGCGAATTATTTGTAGAGGCAAACAAATACGAGACAGCCTGGGTATTCGTTGTAAATCACTTCTAATTTTTGACTCTTGCATCTTTAAAAAGGCTTTAAATACAATATTGATTTTATCTGTTCAACTATTGCAAAATTAGTCTTATGGAAAGAACTCATCCGTGTATGAACTGCACTAATGTATAACACTTGTAGAAATTTACTCGCGGATGACGGGTAAATTAAAAAAAATGTAATTACAGGGTGAATGGTAATTTTTTCAACTTCTTAGGAAGCAAAAATCATACCGAAATCACGTATTTTTTATTACTTTGGATGTAATTTGTTAGCTTATGCGACTATTTAAGAGTTGAATGATATTGATTTATGAAACTAATTTTTTAACCCGCCATCATCATAACTACCTAACAACAAGTTTGGTTTTGATGTGCATACATGTAAGTAGAGTTCAGAATCATGCATGGAAGAAATGTTAGTTTCTCTTTTCTTCAACCCTTCAGAATCCAGAAGGGAACACTGCTTGTATCTTAGCTACGGGTATCAAAAAAATTCATCGACGAGTGAACTCGGGGCCCTAAAGTCATTAGCCTTAGGCACCAACTGAGCTAACTTCTCTGCTTCCCGTTGATTAATTAGTACCGTTGAAAAGGCGATTTAAAGTAGTAACTTCAGTTCTCTGGGGTGAAACACAAACACCAGCTGCCTTTCATTTTTTTATTAACTTGCTATAATGCTATATTTAAACAGTTTTAGATATTTCACGTGTCTTATTTAAACTAAGTATCGCCAAATTTAATGTTTCGTGCTAAGAATGAAACATGTCCATTTAAAAAAAGTGAACATTTCGAACACGACATCTATACAGATATTGTATAGACTCGTCAATTGTTAATCAGAAAATAAATATACTAATGATACCGTCGTATCATTTTATTGATCTATTTCGATTAATTTTTCAATTATTCAAAATTGACTTCCTTGTTAAGGCTTCTGTAAGAGTTCTGTCTACTCAGTAATACGATTTACGAGTTTGAAGATTAATTTTTCACTAAAAGAGGTGATTCAGTCATTCGCTAAATCTTTCTGACTCCCATAACATAACCACTGGGGATAGACACCAGATCTAGTTCCATTATAATTTTCAAATGGCTCAGCGGCGTTCACTAATTGAAAATGAGTATTGTAGCTTGGTTTCAGCCAAAACTTCAAATTGCAGTGCGGCCGTCTCCTTATTCGCTCCGATTCGAGAACATTCTGTCACCGGCACTGCTTTCGGATTAATTTCCAGGGCTCCTCGGCCACCCTTCCGTCCTCCCTCTCTCTCTTACCTCCTCTTTCCCATTCCTCTCCATCCGTAGTCCACTCATTCCCCTTTCCTCCACCCCCACTCCCTCCCCGCCTGTCCTTCCTTCATCTCTTTACCCCGTCTTTGGCCATTCTTCGCTGTGGCACACGGTCTGAGCACACGGAATGAATAAACATGCCCTCCATCTCTCTCTCTCTCTCGCTTATCTGAAAGCGGTGACAGACCTTCCCAAATTCTATTAAGGGGAGGCACCCGCCCTCCTCCCATCTCCCTAACACAGTCCTACTCCCCCTTTTCCCACGACCCGCTTCCCCTCTTCACCCACACCATTTCCCGTCAATTTTCCCACCTCGCCCCGCTCACAAAATCGTTTCCGTTGCCAGACCTTTTTCTACCTCCCCCCGTCCCTCCACACTCCCCCACACCACCAGCGTCCCCACTTGCCCTCATTTGAGGAGCAAACTCATTTATTAAGTAAGCTTTCTTTCCCGATCGCAAAACATGCATGTCCTTTTTTATGATCGTCTCTATTAACATAGGTGGGCACAGGTTTCCTTCTTAGAAATTCGTGTTACTTCGATGGGTAATAGTACGCCTGGTGAGTGTTCGTTCATTAATGACTTCTGTTACATATTTAGATTCTACTCGTCCATTAGATGATGTTTACCTTATAGACTGAAGCTAGGAAAAGAATTGGAAAGTTGGTCGCAGGGCCTTGGGTAATACCAAAGTTTTACTTTTCCGGAAAGAGCAAATTTGTGACGTTCATCAAACACAAAGGTGATGTAATTAATTCTCCCGTTTCCTTTGGAATACATAAAACTGGCTATTATATTTCTTTGATGAAATATATCGCCGATGTGTTCCTCGAAGGAGGCGGTAGTAAAATTTCAAATATTCTTAAGTGGACCTGTTACACTCTGCCCTTGAATTTTAAAAATAAAAAAAGATATTACACTTTCCATGTTGCATATCACTCATTATAAAAAGTTCAAGTCCTAACAAAAACACTATACACTCATTAGTACTTAAATATAACCTCTAAAGACCAGTCAGTTTTTTAAGTACAGTAAATATAGTATTTCCTTCTGCTTAACTGCATTCATTTCATATCGAGTTCTAGGAAGCATTGATCATATTTTGATATCGTGTCTAATTTAAACATGAATCGCAGACAGAAGTAGATTTTTTATATTGAAAAGGGGTCATCTCAATTTTCATATGGATTTGCATTTGAATCTTTTAATTACAGTTGTTTTTATTCTATCTCTTGTTTGGATGTAAAATATAGTATGCCTTTTCAGTGTGCAGAATGCTTGAGCATAATTTGCTGATGTGAATTCAAATCCTCTTCAAATTAGCAAGTTATGCTGTTCCACCCCAATATCTTCTGTAGGAATAATTTCATTCTCTCTACAAATTTACCCTATGAAATTAAATGCTATGAGTTAGAAAAGAATAGTAATGAAGCTATGTGTAACGAAAAAAAACAGTGCCACAGGCAGCAAACTAGTATTTACTTTCGTTTTTAGATTATGTGTGGATGCAATTGAAAAATTTGGCTAAACCCAGAAAATGGGTTCTTTCTATTTCAGAAACATTTGGTATTTTCCATCCATAAGTGAAGCTTTTATCTGTTGTTTTCCTATTTTTTGAATGCCAATAATGTATTTTAAAAGTGCCGATGCTATTATATCATGGCACTAGGTGGAAGGTTCTCGAAGTTCCACTACTAAATTGGAGCATCGGGACTGTCGGGAAAAATTCGGATTGTATAAAATATGCCGAGGATATTAGGATTGAAGAGTGGCGCATTAAAAACCACGAAAGGATCCTCGTAATTTCATCACCCTCGCAAAGCCCCATCGTCCGCCACGCGAGCAGGGTGCATCCCCTTCCCCCCCTCCTTTACCCTTGGTCGGGTTTTTTCCGGTTCCCTGGCGAGGCCGCACATGCACAGGAATTGTGCGTGCAGGAGACTTCAATATGCATGAAGGGGCGACGAAGGGGCGGCGCGGGAGTGATGCCCACGGGTTGGGATTTGGGTGGGAGGCGGGAACCATCGCCGAGAGGGACGCCATCTGCAGAGAGAGAGACAGACAGACAGAGGGCATGGGGGCGGGGACTGGGAAAGGCGACCGGGGAAACTGGGCGGGGGAAAGGGGTCCAGGGTGCAAAATTTCACGGCATTGCATATGCACGAATCCGTCCATTTTGAGAGTGAAAGATCGCGTTTGCTGGGTTCCGACGGCGATTAATGAGTCCATTCAAGGGGGTTATTCCGGGTGTTCTAAAGGTCGTGGTGGAAGGAATGATGAAGTTTGTCATGCCCGCGGTTCGTCACTCGGGAAAAATGGATGAAATGATGTGATGTTTACCCCTCGACCCCTGCTCCTCTCCGGGTGTCAAAAGAGAGGGTAATCTAATGCAGATAGTCAAGATTTTCTGTTGGCCGCCATTAATTTCTATCATGGTCCTCTTCAACAATATTCCACGCTATGTGACATATATTAAACGATATTCCGAAAAATTCCCTTCAAAATAAGTAAGTCTTGATTTATTATCCTTATTGTTACTAAAAGCTCTCAGCACTCATGCAGAGAAAAGTATACCTCACTTAGATTCCATAGTGCATGTAACTTTAGTTATCATGATGATTTTACGATGCACTGTGATTAAAATTTATGGAATGCTAAATTTTTGAGTTTCTATGATTCAAAAGAACTCAAACTTTTTTTTATTTCCACATAATATTAGCTAAATTTTTTAGTTCTTTTCATTTATGAATCAGTTCAACGAAGTCACTACCGAAGCAATTTTTTATTGGTGTTGAATCAGCCTAAGGTGAACTATGTGGCTTGTAGGGCACCATGTAGATGAAGGTCCTAACTTCCATTATCGGCATTTCAAATGGTTTCATGAAGATGGACACTAACAGTCACTGCAACTGAAAACATTCCCTCGAATCAATGCCTTTATGATGATGCTTTATAGTGGTTATGTCTGTTTGTTTGGTGCCTGTTAGTTGAAAAATTTGATCTAGAATTACGCGAATCATGTTAAGGCTATGGAAATGGCTCGGAAATTGAGGAGAAAGAGTTTGAAAGACGTTGGAAGGGTACATGAGCCCAAAATATAAGTATGCATACGTTCTCCGCCCCCAGATTATAAAGCACCTATTTGTTAACGCCATTTTTACCATCCGATTGTATGGGTTTGTGATTAAAGTTGACAGTGCATAGTGGAGCATGTTTCACAAAGTGCCCAAGTTGCTGCGACGTCTATTTTGACTGACAAGACAATGTGTTCCAGTTTATGAGCGATACTTTCAGGAGAATCACTTTGGTATCCAAAAAATATTTTTTCAATCAATTTAAAAAAAATTAAAATCACCCAATAAAATTTGATCAGTTCTAAAACTCTGTAATTTTTTCACAGTGTACTTTCCCAATATTTTTGTTATAAAAAACTGTTTTCAACATGCTCACACAATTTTCGAAAATTCCCAGGCCTTAACATTCTGCGGTTTGTTCTACTTACACGGCGCTAACATGCCCACAATTTGCTCGCAGATATTCTGCTTGGCCATTTGTTTTCCTTTACGCAGCTGAATTGTGAGTATCGAGTACAAAGCGGTTACCATAATTACTGAGCTTTTACCGTTAACGTTCATACATAAAAGAGAGTTTCATTCACGGTTTGACGATGGCTTTACCGACCTGGAATTTGGTTTATTTGTCAAACTGTAATTGAATAATCATTACTCGATATTTCACATAGTTCGTTTAATTTTTAACTCTTTATGTCACCCATATATTGGAAATAAAGTTTTTAAAATTGAAAACTGGATTTTGGGGTTCTATAAAAAGTAAACTCATTCATTAAATATAACTGGTGGACGAAAACATTTGGTATCCCCTCTTGCAAATCGACAACTTTGTAATTACTTTAAAGGAACTTAATTAATGAAATTCAACTTATTGCGTATATAAGAAAGGATATGGTTCAGCGCGCTATTCTGTATTTATCTTGACATTTTTGAACTTAAATATATAATTGATTCATATAAATGAATGCAAAAACTGACGCAAATATTGTTAGACTGGCTTTAGGTAAACAACTTTGTTTGTTTTCGAATGATCTATATTTACAAAAAAAATTTTGAATCACGAGGAATTAAGTGAGTTATTTTAGAGACTGCAATAATTGCTACCAGAACAAGACGTTCAAAGAGTTTTAGAAGGTCCGAGACAGTGCAATTACCTTAAAAACGATAAACAATTAGCATTACTGTGACATCTATCGGCAAAAAAATAATTTTATTCTCGTACTGATAGATTTGTATTCCTTTTTCTGATTGTAAAATTTATCAACGGAATAAAATCAAATTAAATCACGTTTACTATGGCCAACAAATATTTTTGATGAGGCAGGTTACAAGGTTCATATCATTACAAACTTCTTCTGCAGTCAGGCTAGTGATATTTTTACTTTTGATATAATGGAGTCCTTCGAAAAGAAAGAAAACTGAAGAGCGACCCGGCCCTCTTGCTTGAGTAGGGTCCTACACGAATGTCCTTGTGAGGATACCTCTCTTATGCCCGTACCCACATATTCTGAACCTGCGTCCACTATTTTTATAGATTATTCAGCAGTTGCAAAAATTGTGATACGGTCTTATTCTAATGCATGTCTTATTCAGTTTCCGATTTTACTATATCATTCTGAACATTTCGCAACACTTTTCACGCACCTAATTTAAAAATAAATTGACTTGATAGAATTAAGTGTGAAAATACCATGCTACAAAACCATTTTCTGACAGACTTTTAACCGTGAATTCATGAAACCCAACGAACTCGCATTGTATATTATAAATATTGATCTTGAATTCCATTTTAAATTTTTAAAATCAAACGAATTACTTCGAACCCTGCGTTTAACCCTCTATTCAATCTCGTGACTAATTATTATTTTCGATGCAAATTTATTTGCAGATTACCGCATCGACGTAATCCAGTCTAAGGGACCGACGCAAGGCCCCTTCAATAATTTTTTTCCACAGTGTAATCCAATACTACACGTTGTGTGCTTTACATTTGCAAGCTTTTAACCCAATCGTTTCGCTTGAAGCGGGACAAAAGCACAGAAACCCTCTGAATTCCAGCGGCGAGGTACAGCGGGAGGAGGGGAGGGAATAGCAGTGGAGAGATGGAGGTGGGGAGGGGTGGCCCCGGGGGAGCAGGTTCGCGTTGGGCAGTAGAGCGCGGGCGGTGCGGGGGAGGCAGAGTTGTGGATGCGGCTTGGGAAGCCGGAGAGAACGCGGGAGGGGGAATGCGAGGGCGGGGGGGGGGGGAAGAAAGAGAGGGGGACTGAGCGGCGTCGGCGGTATGTCATTACGGCGTCCCTCGCGGATGGATCCGTTTGCCGCGGCTCTCTCCTTCTCCCCACCACCATTCTCCGCTCCGCTCTCCTCTTCCCTCCTTGCCCCCTTAATGACGTCGGAACGGGCAGAAGGGGAGGGACGAGGAGAAAAAGAGGGTGGGAGGGTTGCAAGCGGTAGACGGTGGCGCCCTCCGCAGAGAGGCGAGATGGAATTTTCGTCGGGATTAAACCCCCTCAAGGTAAACCCGCTACGTAATGTCTTCTTTCCCTCGTTCTCTCCTTCTTCTTTCCTTCCGGGCGCCTCCACGCTTCGGGGTGAGGGAAGGAGAGAGTTGAGAATGGGGGGTCGGAGACCGGTGGGTCAAGGAATAAAAGAAGAGATGAAATTGACCATCCCGCCCACCCTCCCCTGGCGTTCATCTGCCCGCCCACTAACCACGCCTTTTCTCCTCATCTCCCCCTCGGGTGGTGGAGTACATAGACGGTTGTTGGGGTTAGGGAGGTTTGGGTTTTGAAAGTGGCGTACTCTTTCCTAAGATATGACCCGCAGGGAATAATAGAACATAGGTATATGAAAGGAGGAGGTCTACCCCTCTCGTTTGCTTTTCGCGTTGTAATATGTGTGCTCGAGCGTATGTAGGCGCGTTCCGTGTTGGTGTCTCTAATTGAAATTCTACGTGGGTTTCCAAAATGCTTGGCGTTCCATAAGATCTGCGGCGGAAAGTGACAGCGGGTTTCGGGAGCACCCCGATTCGGAGTCGTTATCATCGAGGTTAACATGATTGCAGTGAGCGCCGTCCATTTCCGGAGGCAAAAGCGCGAATTAGATGGCGTCGACGTGGCAGTGTACTGAATGTCGCCGCATGTGGAGGTCCAGATTGCGATGTAATGAGCTTTGAAAGGTTGTAACGTGATCTAGAATTTAATTTAAATCGTTACGCACTTATTATGATTCCTTTTGCACAGTACACCTCTAGAAAAGTTATCAATTTTGATGAATGCATTAAAAAAACGAGTGATGCGGAATAATATGTTTTTATTTCACGACCATTAAGGTATAGAAATATATATTTGCAATATATTTTACGGAATTAATTTTCAGAGAAAGACTTTGACGAGTGGTAATATAGACCGATATTTTAAAATTTGTCGTTTCCATAATTACAAATGATTACATTCATTATCTTGTTTAAAAGTTTGATTATAGCGAAAATTTATGTTAACGAAATTTATATGTATTGCAGATTTTCGCTTTTTGTTAAAAAATTCCGTTTAGAGTTTATATTTGACTGCGTCACTCTGTCCGACCAAAAGTGCCGTTTCGATAATTTGCGAATCGCCAATAATAATGTGGAGGGGGTAAAACATTTTTACACCACTCTAATGATAAATTTGCCTAAATGTTGACAGTCATTAACTTACTCTTTGACTATTCATTTAATCGTACCACCATAATTTGGTTTTCAATGAATAAAAAATGTTTTCCACTGTCATTTTGTGCTTTTGTCAAGAAATCATGAAGACGTGCCGTTGGAGCAGTTGATTTCCCTTCTTTAATAATTCATCAATGTTTAACCTGAAAAGGCTCTAACCAAATCGGACTCAAAACGACCTCCTACAGAAACTTGATTATTTATAGATACAGGTATTCTGGCTCCAATGAGCGCTGGGAGAAATTTGTCTGGGCCACCGCTGGTCATTTACATTTTGAGGATCCTCTCGCGAGTAAATTCTCCGATATTCCCTCGATTCCTGGTTTTACCATGCATTTCCGAAGCCGCGAGCACCCATTTCCCTCGACCCCCTCTCCTTCCGCCCCTCCCCAACACGGTCGCATCAACCCTTCCTCATCCACCCTCTTGCCCAGTCCTCCCACACACCCAACCACCCACAAAACCATTATTCCGCGTCGGCCATGCACCAGACAGCGATCCTATTCCTGCGAGCCCATCCGAGAGCCGCTACCGCCCTCCTCCACCACCACCCCACCCACTCCTCCAGCCCGACAACCGCCGCCAACCCTCACAGTCCCCCCCATAGCCCCTAGCTCCCCGCCAACCACCCTCATTTCTCTCTCTCTTTCCCCTACGCCTTCTCTCTCTCTCGACGCCACCCGACAAACCGCCCGCCCGCACCGCCTCTATTAAAGCCGTCATCATCATGCGCGCACTCTTCTCTCTCCATCCAACTCCTCCTCCTCCCCCGCTTCCCGTGCACGGAGGGCTCCCCTTCACCTTCACCCTCCCCTATCCGCCTGCGACTACCCCCTGTCTCCCCAACCCTCCTCCCGGGTTCCCCCCACGTGCGTCTGCAATCAAGTCCGCGAGCAACCGCAAGGGAGTGTGGCAACGGGTGTCAAGATGCCACCCCTACGGGGAATGTAGACGTGGAGAGTTTAAATTCCGAGTATGCACAAAGGGGTCGTCACCGAGCTTTTAAGTTGACAGAGGAGATTCCGTTGGTTTCCGGAGTTACTTTTTTCGGTTACATTTTCTTTAATGCTGCTACGTAGGCATGCCCGTCGGTGTCTTACATTTCGTATTGCTAGGCATGTTTTGCTATTTCTAGGTATTGCTCCAAACTGAACGCGGGTTCAAACCTCCAATATCTTATGATACGCATCTATTCTGCCTTATAAGATGGTTAAATCGATGTTTTCTTTTCAGCTCATGCAAATTCTAAGCGATCCTTGAAATATTTGCGTCTTTGTGAACCTCAGCCATGAAAAACGCTTTTCTTATAATTCGAATTTCTTATTCATCATCACCTGAGAGTTATATTTCTCTTTTATGTGTTCCAAAATGTTTTTTCTCACCGTTTTATGCACTTGTGCATCATTGCTCCTGTCTACACTTCTGGCACTAACTTATTTTATTTCACGGATAATTATCAATATTTTCTCGCCATTTGGTATGTAGCTATCCCCTGTCCCCCACCGATTAAGAGATTAGTAGATTGCTAATGAAGAGGTACATTAATAATGTACCTAACTCACTATTGTAGAAACCTGCATGTTTTTCATCTACATTGTAAAATGCCTGGTGCGTAGGCCTATTTTAAGAAATTTTATTACCTCAATGAAAGGAACATGGAAATATCCTTTTCCTATTAGATAAGGCATTTGTTTGAAATGGCAATTTTCAGCAATATTACCTATAAACTAAGGGTCAAGGAATAATACTGAAACTCGCAAATTTCACCTCTTTAAAAATAACAAGACTGCTTAATTTCTTCAAATTACATGTTTTGGAACGCAAAACTGCCATTTTACCGCATTTTTTGTAATCTTTGATTTGTATTGTGTGATAATGTATAAAATAAAATGTCAGTTTCGTGTTAATCTCATTTAAGAACATAAAAATAGCAAATATTATGTATTAGTATATTTATTTATTTTTTAGGCCGTGAGCATTGTTCCTCCTCATTCGATATGTACATCAGTCAATGGTAATAATCTTGAAACGAAATAGTGCTGAGAATTTTGGGTTCGCTCAAAAACATTTCATTTGACTCGCAATGGAGTGGTCTTTTCTAACTCCCACTCATGCGCCAGCTTTGCCAGTGAAGGTTTTAACAATTTGCTACTTCTTAGCGATGAATGTGCATTTTAGCTGTGACAGTGTCAATGTAATAATATTAATATTTCCTTATGACGGTTTTCATTCTCCACCAATCCTTCTTTCTCCCGCGGTGTATGTCTTTAATCACTCAAGGGAAGCGAGAAAGTCCGCACTCTTAATTCAGTGCTAAACCTCTTGCATTTGGATGCATAGAGGGGGACCACAATCACTTAGCAGTATAAATAAGACGCTACCCATCCTATCATTTAAGCAAAAGTCGATTTATGCATATGAATTATTACGGATTTTGTGTTTTTGGCTTTAGCCCGAACAACGTTGGGATTTTCTCTTCACAAATCACCTCTTGGCCTTGCTCCCGGATTTTCCCATTGAAAATAATGGATATTTCTTTCCGATTTATGGCCTTTTGAATATCGAAACGATTTCAGTGGCCCGCCCATAATGCAGATCGAGAGGTGAGATAGCTTTATTTATAAGCGAGCATTGGTAGTAAATCAAGGATTCCCCGCATCGTTTTCACGGTATTGAATAGCCTAGTGCCGATACTCATACCTTTCGCCTGTTTCTATCCCTATCGTAATTTGGATTTTTTTTTCTCATCGGTGATTTTCGTCTGGGGTGGCCTTCGAAAAATATATAGCGGTGCCCGAATCCCGCTCCCTTCCGACGGCCTCCCAGCTCTCCATCCAATATCGTTGGTCATCCCTGAGCATTTCTCATCCCCTCGAGGGTAGACGGTGTGCCAGTTCGGCATCCGAACGACCCAGATTTTACGCCTAGGCGGGATTTTTCGGAGGTTTTTTTTACCGTTTGTTAGGCGTGAGGAAAACACTTCTAGAAAAACACTCCATTCGCGTGGATTGAAACTCGAACGTGGTATCTCGAATGGTGCAATGAAAATGGGTCTATCATTAGTTTTGAATTCTCTCCTTCTTATTCCTCTCCTTATAATTTCTCTCGCCATAAAGCAGCATCCATCAGAGTAGGGAAGTAATTGACCACCCATTAAATAATCTTGTGGTAGGTTAAGAGTTTTTGGCTGATATTTGTGATAGTTTATTCATAAGATCAAGTCTTACGCATGATTTGTTGTCAATATTTCTTAAAGGGAAAGTTTGTCGCCATGAACCTGATGGTGTTGCATGCCAACGGAACTGTGGCCTTGGAAAATAAAGTTATACGTGGAAATTGCTAAAATTGTTGAAATTAATTCTTCTTAAACCTTGTCCATTATAATGAAATCAATTAGGAATGGATGAGTGTAGGACACAAATGAAGTTGTGTTCTGTTGCTATGGCAGATTATTCATAATTAACTTCATTTCCTGGTTGTTTGCAAGTTGTAAGTGACATCGTGGAACGAATGTAGAATTTCAAATTATCTCCACAGAGTTGGAAAAGCAACTTTTTATAATCTGGCTATTTTATTTAATAACATGATATTGCCTCAAGCTACGGATGACTTTAATGTAGTGATTTCCATGAACTCTGCTTTTCTATCTACTCTCGCTTTGCTCCGTTTCACACGGGAATAATATTCCTGCTACGTTTTCATTTTGTCTCCCGTCACTTGGGAAATCGGTTACTCCCACGGCCATGTACTTCCCCATCATATTATTCTTTTCTCTGGTTCCTCGCCATTATATCGCGGTTCCTTCTCTATTACCTCTAGTTTCATGTACTTCATAACGCTTTTTGGTCCCAAGGGTGGATTATGAACAATCCCAAATTCCTGTAGCTCTACACTTCTAAACATACATGCACGTAAATTTCAACTGTCATGTCGCGTCCACCCATCGATTGGTCGATGATTCGTGTCCCACATGGTCTTGTGCCATTTCGGAAATGCAGGCATTGCAACATCTGATTAAAAGGTATTATGTAATTTCTAGCGTTCAAATGGGGCAACATATCTGCAGAAACACCGTGCAGTAAAAAAATGTTTCAAAAATGTGAAAGGTGTTAACAAGTAGACATTTTTTTAAAGTAATTGCATTTGTATTTCAATATATGTACAGGTGAAGATTATATCGCAGCGAGAGATGTGAAATGTAAATTCGAGGAATCGTTTTAATAATAAAAATTGAGTCGGTGTACGCAACGGGACAATTAGGTTATCAAAGTTGAGATAACAGGGGTGTCAGAGGTATACTATATGTCTCAAAAGTCTTTGAGATTTTGGTCAGTGTAGATATTTGGTTATATTTCATAGTCTAAAAAAGTGTGTCATAATCAAAGATAATTCACATGATAAATTCAAAATCAAATAGCAGGGTGCCAGATGTTTTCTGGAAGAAAGCATTTCTCATATTTTGGATTGTCTCGATCGCCATATGCCGGTGGAATTATTCCATCTCTGAAGATGGGTCTGAGCGCAATGGACCCTCCGGCTAAGGCCCTCAAGTCCTTTTTCCCCTATGCATTCCAGATTCTAGTTCTTGCTAACCTCTGCTATCGCAATTGCCTCCTCGATCTTTCCATCTCCGGAAGCGGTAGCTTCAGCGACTTGAGTTTGATTTCTGTGGTCACGTCAATTCAATTCCTCCCTCCGCCATCGTCCACCTCCCGTCCATTCTCATTCCGTTCTCCCTTCTCCCTAGCCTTCATCACAACCGATCCCTTTTCCCGGATCCCTCTCCCCCCGCTCGCATTCGGGGATATAGAGTTCCATTACGTTTTAACGTGGTCGTTAATTACGATAGGTACTTGGGAGGTATGCGCTGCCCCTCCATTATTTTTGGGGCCTATTCTGTTCTTCGTGCTCCTTTTCGCTCTTGAGGCTCCATCTAATTTCTTCGCTCCCGAACATCCTCGTTCGAATCTTCGTTTCGGATTGACAATGCTTTGTTATCCCTTCTCCCCACGCCCGTGCTGTGTCGGGCGGAGAAAAGGTTCGCGACTTGGGTCCGCTCTCCCTGCCCGCCCAGCGGACGGGGTCCCTTTTCTTCTGGAATCCAATTACTTTGATGGGTGATAGGTGGAGACGCCACCATTCCCTTTCCCCCGACTCTTGTCGGACTGCCTCCCACTCTGGTCCTCCCCTCCCATTCTAGTCGCTATGCTCACGAGCCCTTTTAGCCTGTCTTTATGAATCCGCACTTCCGTTGCGCTAAGGCCTGTGATATTGCGATAAGCGGAAGTCCTTTGTTTTCAACGCCGACTGTGGAAACTTTTGAAGGCGTTCTTTCTGAAACGCCGTGTTCGAGGGAAGATTTTGAATTCCTGGATTCGTGGACGGATCACGGGTTATGTCCTTAACAGTGGGACATTTGTGCCCTCATCATTTTTGCTTCGGAACGTTGTATTGCTTCTGCCCTTGCTTTGTACTATCCTGCTTGGAGTATTCTGTTAATATTTTTTTTAGGAATACCCAATTAGTTCAGAGTGGACGCGGCGAATGGTAGTGTGCTCAGAAGTTATAAATTTACAAAAAAAATGAAATTTTAATAATTTCGGTATTACTCAACCATATATTTTGTTTGAACTTTCCTTATACCCTTGTGGAAGTGCTTATTTCTTTCCTGAATAAAACAAAATTCTGATGTCCATGTAAAAATTAATCTTTAATGTTGCCTTGTATTAAATGATGAGACTTGCATTACATAATAAATTACGCTTTAAGTCATACAAGCTGTATTAATCCATGAGATGTTGGATTACGCATTTAAAAATATTGTTTTTTAGTTCATCTGAGGTTCATCATCTGTTGCATGGATGAAGATTTGATTTGTCAATAGAATACGTCTTCCCTTGAGACACGACTTCAGCTAATTTCATCAAAGACAAAAATTGCTAGGCTTATTAAAGGGTATACCTTAGAATTATACTTTCGTATCGTTAATATTTCATGACATTATGCGTAGCCAATCGCTCTACTAGTTGTTGTACGTATAATATTCCCGAATCACAACAGTATTTTATAACTGTAGCGTTTCTTCAACACCATCAGCCTAACCTATTTAAAAAGAACTTGTTCCTAAAATACGGACCTTCACAGAATATATCATCATATATTTTTATTGTAATGCTAAATGAAAGAAAACATTTTGATGGAATTTGATAACTGGTGACCTCCTCAGGAAATATTTCATCAATACTAGTTTGTATACGAGTTGATCGTCCCCTCTCACACTTTCCCATGTTCCTGAATCAATGCCAAGCTCTTATTTTCCTTCGGAAAATTTAGAAACCATTTGATTTACCCATAGATCAATTCCGAAACCTCTTGTATTTCATCACGTCAACCCTCTACCCCTCTACTTGTGTTCGTTTTATTGCCGCCTAACCAACGAAGAGATGTGCTATTCTTTTGGTAAACATGGAAAATGAATGATCCCACCTGATGACAAAGGGCCTGATTTTGCTTTAGCCACTCGAGCTGATGTGACAGGGAAAATGGACGGCCTTTGTTAAGTTTGACATAACGAGGGGGAACCAATATTTCTCCTAAGTGCAAAGCAATAATAGATAATTGTTAGGGGAGAATGTAAAACCGATAGAAGAGGTAATTAGGGATAGATGGGTATTTTTTTATTTTTTTAGAACGTGGAAGTATGGTTGAGAGAAACAAAATGTATGGTGTAGATGAAGGAACAAACGCGTAGTCGTATCCACCCAGTATCCAAGTCGATAATGAGGGAACACTGATAAAACTGCTGGACTCCGACACTGGGATATGACAAGAAAAGTCAGTAAGGAACCCACCCAGTCAATCTCCGACTTTGTTTCCATATATACTATAGGGTTTCTCACTCAGTAGGTCCTCCCTCCCTCCAATCGCGCATTGAAGGAAGAAATATAGAAGGCTCACGGTGAGAAAATATGAAGGTCAGAGGAGGTGAAGAGCCGATTATGGCGGATAATTTTTTTATTTAGTCCGTGTTCGTGTCAAGTACCTACAGAAATTTGACAGAATATATATATATATATATATATATATATATAATGGCCTTAGGGTCCCTAGTAATTACTCCTGGGTTTCAATCAGGTTTTTCAAGGCCTAAATACAGATGATTGACCCAGGAACGAGACGGGACTTGACAACCTTTGTCTGATCGCATTATATGACTAAATCAATATGTGTTTTATTAAAATATACAATATCAAGAAAAAATCACGGAGCTAACCTCACACGGAAAGTAAAATTCTCTCTTTGCGTGGTATTGTGATCTAAATATTCCTTCTCTAACCCAACGCAGGAATATTATTTTACGGGTTATGTCACAGCTGCCATCGTGGATTTAAACCTTTCATGAGAATTCACTTAAAGGAATTACTAAAATGTTACTTCCAAAATAATTTGATTTATTATCTCGAATGAAACAAGTACTTGTCCTGAAAACTGTCGCATATCCTCGTGCCTCATAATACAATCATAATCAAAATTCGCATCTTTACAGTCCCGTATGAAAACTCATTGTTCAATTTCTTATGGTTCTCTTCGCAAAGAGGCCCTTAATTTGTATCACTTCGCTCCTCTTTCCGCCCTTGCCTAACAACTTCCATTGGATTCTTCATTTGTCTTCAGCACTCGTTATATTTCAATATCACCTCCAAACTTGTTTTTTTGATTAGGGACAGAGGGAGAGAAGACGCAATAATATTATCAATATTATTGCGTCTTCTCTCCTTCTGTCTTAACTCAATGCTCCATGTCGAAGTCTTAACCTTTAATATTTTTTTATGTCTCTTCTCAAAGATTCCTGCTATCAGTTTCCTGTGTGAATATCGACTCAAATTTTGGTGGAGAGGTTGGACATATGAGCTGAAATTCGCCTTTTGGATGATTTCAGTACCTACCCTTGGTTAACCCTCCTTAAAGAAGAAATTAGCCATCCGTCCTCTCTGCGAGTATATTATTAGGCATACTATATGCACCTCTTACCTCCATACTCCTTGAAAATTAGGTGGTTGCAAAGAAAGTTCCTCGTTTCTCAACTTCAGGGCACTCTCAGCATCCTTTGCGAGAGCTGAAAGTTAGACGCAGTTTCACCTCACCCACTCTTCTCTAACCCCAAAATCCTCAATGCATCTCCCTTTCACGATACATATTTTCTTCACTTCCATCCCCTCTATCCTAATATGTTTGCTCTTCATTCTAATATGTCTTCCTGCTCACATTCATATTCTCTGAGAACTTTTTAAATTTTCACAAGTCTCGTCGCTACACAATTTCTACGCGGAACATTCACTCTGAACCCAAAAAGGCTAGTTCTTCCATTTCTTTAAATAGATACGAGCTGGTACGACTTTATTTCAAAATGGATAGACAAATCATGCTGACACTGCCATCCAAACTCGAAGGGGTCATGTGCTCTCCTGCTATTTTTTTTATGGATACATATCAAGAGCAAGTAATTTTATGCCACGATTTTAATTCGACTGTAAATTAACTGGACGAGCGAATGGCAAGAAGCACATTAATTTTTCCGCTAAAAAAGCGTGCGTACTTATACGAGTTGTAGTTGCAGGAGGCGGTCAAAGATCAATTAAACTATTGAAACTCGTAAAGAATCACAATATGGTGTGCATGAGGAATGGATACAATCCAGAATAGGCATTACCCAATATCTGCGTTTCAGTACCTAGTAATCCGGAGTTTTATGTTCCATTTGATGAAAGTTGTCTTACTCTACTGAGAAAGGCACACTTTGTAACGCAAGTACGGAGTAGACGATCGAATATTTATTGCCTGAAAAATTCTAAAAATTAATCTAAATATTATTCGGAATAGTATCAGTTTGCTCGGTGAACTGAGGTCTTAAATATCATAGTCAACTGTGTGAATAGTTCATCATTCATGTATAAAAAACAGTTGTTAGACTCAGTTGAATATATTATTGAGTGGAATCAATTTTATTTAATCGGCACTTATGTGACGACGCAATAGAAGATTGTAGAATTTATGATATGAAAGTAGTGCTTTTGTTTTTGTTCGGATTGTGATCACGACATTATGCAGGAGGTGTATTTTTATTTGTTCCTAAAAACATTTTTTACCGTGGTTTACCATACCTCCAATTTTCTATGTTGCCCGTGTATGTTGGGATTTTATTAAAATATTAATAACTATTGTTTATTCATAAAAGTGGCATTCGTGGCGAAGTCAGATGGTTTTGGAAGATTTTCGTAAATTTTTATTTTAGTACGCAGGCTCCCTGCTGAGTCAAACAACGCTCTACGTTATCGTCAATTTTTCTCGCCGCGATTCAATTTTCCGTTCCATTATCTTACCTTTTTTTCTGCTTCTCCGTCGCAAGGTTTGGTGTTCTGGGGGTCGGAGCGAAGAGGTGCTTCCGAACGAAATCAAGAGGGTTAGAATGCGGAGAAGGAATCATATCACCGAAGTGCATGTCGTGGACGTCAAAAATAAAATACCCTCATTTTTTTTAAACGTCCGACGCACCGAGGGGGGGGAGGGAACCTTGGCCTCTTTCTTTTATTTCCTCCCTCCCGTTTAAAAAAAAATAAGGTTCCTCTTAGCCTCGCGCTGCCATTCAACGCCCATCCCCGCCGTCTCACCCCAAAAATGTGAAAATTCCTCCATCCGTCGCATCACAAGGACTTAAACGAGAGACTTTGAAAATCACCCACCCATGTCGCGCGCTCCCCACTCCAGCCAGTGCGCCAGCCCGGCGGAATGCCGGGAGGAGGGGGGGGGGAGGAGGAGGAGGCAAGGCTGGCGTCACCCGCGAAACTCTTTCCCACTTAACGATTCGCCTCCTCGCCCACCCTCCACCCCTTTACATCCCGCTTACCATCCCCAAAACCTCCCTCCTCATGCTCCTTCTTCAGTCTTCTCCGGACTCTTTTCGGCTTCCGTCAGATTCTGTTGTAGTTTAAAGACAAGGAGGCGGTTCCCCGTCGCTGTGCTCTCTGGCTTCTTCCACATTCGGCCTATCGTAGAGTTAATTAAAATTTCAACCTCGGGACGAGTAAGAATGCTGATAATGGCTTTCTTGCTCCCTTTTACTCCAACCAAACGGGAGGGTGGGATTAGGAGATGTGGATTGTGGATCTAGAGAGCAGAGGAGCACCGCGATCATTGGGAACAATTGAAGACCGTGGAGGGATTACAGTGTAATTGTTTTGAAATTCTGATAGGGATGGGAGAGAAGCGCTGGGAAAACGGGGTGACTATTCTCAGACGGAAGAGAAACCAATAAATTTCCTTGTTACGATGTTTTTTTAGAGCCATTATATGGATTCCTTGATAAAATATTTGACTTGACTTAAGTTTGGGACAGGTGAGATGCGAAATTGAGGAGTCTTTATCAGCCAAAACATAATTTGAACTGAATGGCGGTGCATGCGACCCTTAATTCAGGTTCCGCTTTTCTCCTAAACCCTTTGATTAATTATTTTGTATTGAACAAAGGGCATATACCATCATGTAGGTAAAAAATAAAATATCCTCATTTTGTTAAACGTCCGACGTCTCGCAGGGGGATTCTTGACCTCTTTCTTTAATTACCTCTCTCCCGCTTAAAGAAAAAAAGGCTCTTCGTAGCCTCCCGTTGTCATTCACCACCCATCCTCGCTGTCTCACCCCAAAAATGCGAATAGGCATGTATTAAATGCACGTCGCATGCGGCAAACAGAATCGCGAATGAATTCTTTTCAAATATGCAATGTTTTATCAAATAATATCGTCGCGACCTCTGATTCTGGAGTACATTTGTGTGTGTCCACATAAATAAATTACAATCTATCTGCAAAAAAAACGTGTACCAGTATGAGAAACTTATCGTTGTTTACAAAAACGAAAATCCGTCTGGATGGGTGCTAATTTGTTTCAATTCTTATTTTTACGATTCCCTATGCATGCTAATGTCCGTATGGAAATCATGGTCATTGACCTCCCTCTATATGCTAGATTCATTTATTAGAAATATACTCTCAGCGACTCCTAATAACAGGATTTTTCCTTACAGATTGTTTTAAGGCTAAGATGCGTTGGGTAGATAGGACCATTGACCCATCTGAAATCTTGTACGATTTTCCCATAGTCTGCCGTCTACAAAATTTATGTTTATTATTTTTTTAATCCCTTTGAAATTTCGCATTTTCATAATCTCACATAATCCATTCGGGCATCTTTAAGGTATATAATGAGAAGGAATGCTTAAAAAAGTTGGGGTGTAAGAATTGTCCATTCAAGCTATCTGGGAGCTAGTTTCCGGACAGCTGAGACCTTTTGAGTCATGCCTATAGAAATATAATGAATATAATCATCCAATAATGGATACGTTAGAAAGTATGCAAATAAAGGGGTGTTTTGAAATTCCGTCGAGTGATTTACGCAATTATTTGATCTTTATCACGTGTCTAACTACAATGTTTCAGGTGATATTTACCAGAGCCAGGCATTACCATCACAAGGCATTTTTATGTCTACTCCTTTTTGCCTAAACACCAGCAAAGTCCATCAAGGTTTTTTGATATCATATGAAGTGTTGGTTTATATTGAATGCTGTGGTCGATATCTCAAATCTGCGAAATGGATCATGATTTCTATTTAATTACGTAAAAAGGACCCTCGTTGTCATCGAACATGGTCTTATTTCGCCTATTTTAACAGTTAATCCCTTGTGTTTGTTTACTTGTCTTGTTCTCATTTGATTTTCTATTCTCTGGTTACAATCAGCTAATGTATTACCGAATCCTCAGGCCTGGCTTCCTCCCCCGTTTCTCTTAAATGAAAATAGGTTGCAAATAGAATAGGGGTATGATGATACCGATAATGATTCAGCATTCGAGATTACGAAGCAAGGGGGAATTGCTTAAGGAAAACGGTGCTCCCAATTATTTTTTATTCAGAAATGACCATTTTTTTCATCTTAACCTTGGAACTCAAAAGTACTCGCGTAAGTATTGTTTATATTCGCATTCACCACTACGTAAATTCTTGCTTGATCGCCTGTAAGACATAGTCATATGTGATGGCATGTCATAGAAAGTGAATATTATTTGCACGCATGTAGAATGAATTATTTTAGTTCAACTATGAAATGCATAGTGGCATATCCTTGTGTTATGACTATTTATCAGTCACTTTTTCAGGATTCTGATGTATTTTTTTGCTTAAGATGAGGTAATGTGGTGTGGTTTTGTGAGCTTCTTCTCATTAAACAAACCTTGGTTTATGGAGGCCAAGGGTTTTGATCCCTTAAATCTAGTTTAAAACAGCTAGTTTTTACAAAGCCGTAACCCTATTGTATAAAATATTTTCAGAAAATGTGTTAATTGTATTTTCCAACAAGATTTGCGAACGACTTTCGGCAAATTGTGGAGGAAATTTGAGTAAATCCGCGATCGCAGCACAGTAATATCGCAACTTTACTGATACTTAATCGACGAGACATGACTTATGCCAGATGCAATGGCAAAAGGAAGAGCAATACAGGGCAAGAAAAAATCCTTTCTTCCCCTAGAATGACTAACAATTGGAGACCTCCCTAGCACTGCTCGGTAACTCACCCATTCCATTGCCCATCGCTCTACCTTTTTTTTGTTGAACGGAAGGGGGAGAGAGAGGAAGGAGGTGCTGAGGAGTGAGAAGAGCGAGGAAGCGAAGTGGAAGGAGGCGCTTTAAAGACGGGCGAGGAGAGGGGGATGAGAGAGGCTCGAGGGGGTGGTTTACTGAAAGGAGGGTGGGGTAGGATGGAGGGAGAGTGGGAAATGAGTGCCGCATTTGAGGTACGTCAACCCGAGCGAGCGAGAGCATCGCCCGTGATGAAAGCGAAGGAGCCCGCCCACTATTCCCCCTTAGCATCCCCGCTCCCCTTCTTCAACGAATAAAAGAGGGGTGGGAAGGAGTTGAAGGGGTATAGGATATGGGAGGGGGTAAAGATGGCGACAAAGTGACGAAGGCGTGTCAAAGGAAAGATGCTGTGTCCTCTTTGAGATGAGCGGAAAAGAGAAGAAGGCATTGCTTTTGTTGGAACAAGGGAAATGCCTCTAAGGCCGATGTGGGGGTCGGGGTGAGGGAGGATGAGGAGGAGAAGTAGGTAAGGCGGGATGTATATGGGGAAGAGAAGGTTTTCGAAGCAGGAAGTAAGGGAAGGCAAATTCTTGGCAAGGAAGGCTTTTATTAGACAGGGGTGGTGATGGCGGTTGGAGGAGGGACTGGAGGGAATTTTGAGAAGGTGAAAAGAGAGTAAGAGCAAGGGGAAAGGAGCTGGAAAAGGTTTTTAGGCCTGTGAGATGGCCGAAGGATGCGCGCGCGGCCATCTTGGCGGTAAAAGGGTGTCCTGGGAGAGTGGGCCGCTCTAAGGGCAAATGGGTCGGAAGGTGCTGAGGGGTGTTCGTTTACGAGGAAAAGGCCCTCTGCCTTCCCCGGACTCGTCAACCTCCGCACCCCTTGCCTCTCCATTCAACCCCCGGAGCCATCCCTCTGGGTCTTCAAAAGCCAAAATACCTCTCTCTCCCTCTCCTTTACTCTTCTCTCCCTCACCTCTTCCCCCAAGATTCCCGGTCTCCCAAAATTCCGGTTTTTTTTTCTGGGATCCGAAGGGATTTTTGCCGTGAATATTTTTGTCTTTTTCCTCTCCCGGGGATAAATGCGAAGTTTCTTTCTGCACAGGCGTCCGTGATCTTCCCTCTACTCTGTCTGTCGCAGATGCTGAATCCTTTCCTTGAGCCGAAGAAAATTGAAGAGATTCTTCTCCGCTTCGACATGCTACGTGTAAGGAGGCCTAAAATGTTAAAGCTAACTCTTTGCCATTACATAAGAATGCAATGACTTGCAATGACAAATTTGAGGATTCCAGAACATAGAATATGATGTTTGAGATTTGATTAGAAAGAGGATTTATTTGATACCAATATGAAGAAATACGTTTCAGCAGGAATGCTGGATATAGTAATAACCTGTTTGGAGGATTATATCATTTATAATCACAACTGTATCAGCCTATTGCTCTTTCTATAAGGCATTTCTTATTTGTCTAAATAATTTGTTTTGTTAACTATTCATGCATGAGTACTGAGGGAACTGAATAAAGTAGTCATTATCATTCTCGTCATCATTAGCTTTATCCTTTGTTGATCCAATAGGTAGAGGAAAATATATAACTAGGTCATATACATGCATAATTACAAGATATAGAACCTGGATACTAAGTACTGATGCAACCTGCTTAAATCTGCTCCTCTGACTAGAAATAGAGCCTTACGTTTGAATTTTCATCGAGGACATATTGTTTTATATACTCATGGAGGACATTACAATTTTTATGGGTATACAGCGCCGGAGTGGTGTGCAAGTACACCAACAGCGATGAGCAATCCAATGTGAGACCTAATCAGTTAAAAGATTCAAGCCACTCATAACCTCATTCCAAATAAGCATGTCAGAAAATGATTCCTTCCAACAGGTTGAATCAATAAGATTTTTACTCTGATACAATTACTTGGTTTACTCGCAATTGCGTAATCCATTGATCCCAGTGTATAATTATTTTCACACTCTTAAATTATCCGTTATTCTATACATGATTAATGTTTAGACCATAAATTAGAACAAACCTCTTGTAAGTGTTGCTTATGGGGTTTGTTCAGTTCAGTGGAGATAACGAGGAAGGTATTGAGTGTGGATATAGCCGCCTCTGGTTTATCGTACATCGTCTGACTAACCCAAACTGTGAGATTTTTCGGTTCAAAGATATTCCTGGAACAACCATTAGCGCCACAGGGTAAAAACATACCTCCATGCCCTGGTATGGAAACTGTATGCACCATTGTGTTAACCATTAGTATACTCCTCCCACAGCTAAATTTCAAACTTTGGATTGACTACTGCGATGCTAAATTGCATTTTGAGGATAGCATGTTCGCTAATAGTATTGTTTTCGAATAACGCAATTCATAAAAGGTCACTAACAGTGTTTTGACTTTACATTTCCTTCTTTAAGTTATGTGGCATAACACCACACATGATTCTCACTCGTCAAGATCTGGCGAAGACATTAATGTTTTGCCTCCATTAACCGCAAAAAAGTGAATGGGAGGGAATAATTAAAAAAAATTGGTCTTCCAGTGGCTCTTAATTGGCAGTAGGTTGCTGTTGCCCAATAGGATATTTTGAGTTGGCATTCAACAATTGTTTTAGCCATTAACATTTTAATTACAGTTGAACGTGGAAAATTACATGACTTCAGGATCGACATTTGTTTTCCTTTCCCTTAAAATATGAAGCTACGAAAGAGGTGTTTACAGCCTAATATCCCTCCTTCTCTCTCTATATCTACTATTCATGAATAACGGATTATAGCTTGATCGATACTTACTGATAGTAAACTCGGGTCAAAAATATCTATAAATTTAACTTCCATCTTCTTTTATGCAATGACACGTGACATGGCCCTTTTATTATTCAAGTATATTTTTTGCTTTTAAATTAAATATTTTTAATAAAGAGTGCTTTGCCAGTTAAAAACTTTTCACCTCACTTTTATCTCTTGGTGTTGATTAATTTTAAGCTTTTTGCATTAAAGGTTACACCTTTATCACATTTAGAGCCAATTTGGATGTTTTTGACAAATTAATTTTCCATATAACGCGAGTTTTTAATTCCTAGCCTATCTCCTCTAAATTTGTGAGTTAATCACAATACATTTGAAATAAAATGCACTGAATTTATTCGTACTAAACAATTGATGAAATGAAAAACTGGACGTTTGTCTGATAGCCAGGCTACATGATTTCAACCAAGGTTATTAATATTGACGCTCAAATTCACAGCACATTTACCGGTTTTATTTACATTCAAACTCTTCTTTAACGACAATTGATCGTAATTTTACTCGATTAATTTTGCTAATATTTTGCTTGGAAATTTAATATCCTATTATGCTATGAAGTATCTGCAATTACTTTACTTAATTTTCATTTCTTATATGATCGTAATGGATATATTATACGACCTTAACATCCACGAAACCCTCCAGCAATATCGTTGCGCCCTTTGCTTTATTTAAAAAAAATAATAATGAATGAATTTTTACTGTATTGCAAGAGGAAATTTTCCTATTTCTCGCTTAAAACTTTTGTCGGCGGTATTTTGAGAGAAATTAAATATTTTTTTTCATTAATGCTTCCTCTTTATGATAGCAATTATGTTGAAATTACACGGGAAAGCTCTGTCGTCCATTTTCCCCTTCTGGAACAAATAAACTTCAGCTATTCATTTAAAGCGGGGTGGTTGCTAATGGAGAGAGAATGAAAGCGAAGCAGTGGGTGAGATGGGAGGGGGGGTGAGGAGCAGGAGACCCTGGGTGTAATGTGTAAAGAGATGGAAATGAAACCCGAAACGGAGACAACATGCTAAGGAGACCTAATATATGCGAAAAATAAAATGTATCACGAGAACATTTCTATTCCTCTCGCTCTCACAAGTTCAAAAAGTAATAAACTAGCATAAAGAAATGCTCGTATTTTTTTTTTGAATGACCTTCATTAAAAGGAATTTTTCGGAAATAAGAAGAGTAAAAAATCGCAGAGAACTGGTTTCGAGATCTTATTTTATCCTCTCAATTTTATCCAATCTCCATTCGGCAATACGTTTTCTCCTTCCGTTTCTTGTTACTCAGTTCCGCTATTTGAATCTGGTGTCTCGACGAGGTAACATCAATTGCATAATATGATTGAATACGTTTGTGTTTGGAATAGCATAATGTGATTTTATTCAAACATACATTCGGCATCAATTTTAATTGTTTCTTCTCTTGTGCTTACTAATTTATTGGGAATGCTTTTAAAAACGAATTGTGAAACAAAATTCTTTATATCGTCCGAAATTTGCCTTCCTTTTGATGACTCTGAAGAAATTATGTTCAGGAATCAGTAAGAGGTTTTGACAGCAGATTAGGCTCATTCTTATTTTATATAGAGTTTTATATAGAGTTCAGAAGAAGGTCCTGCTGTCTAAAGATGTTTCACAACAAATATTTTTATTTATTTCTTCTCGTGCTAATTAATGTATGTAGGATTATCGGTTAATTTTATAACTGTTATCAGAAAATAATATCACTGAACTCTCTTTCTTCCACACGTATATAATATCTGCTTCACTCCTTCAAACCAAATATGTTGAAATTTTAATATTTATTCGAGCCTTCTTTACTCAATACGTCTTGTATTTTTATGCCAGGCCCATTTTTCAGTAACCGTGAGAATGCTAATGAGATAATTAGACAATTTCAGAAATACGTAAAGGAATTAAGTATGAAACGGTTAACAATTCATCACAGGGATTTATTTAATAGGTTAACTATCATCACAGATTATTTATTTGGGTTAACAAAAGAATATAGGAAAATTCCGTATCGATTTTATGAACAACGCTCACCGTTTTTATTGGAAATGAATTAACCTTACTTTCTTCTTTAAGACGTAATTTTTCCCAGAAGTTTATATTTTTCATCTAATTGCACCTATTGGCAAACAAAGGCGTATCAGATACTTAAAAAAACATTGAAATATTTTCAAAATTTTCCAAAATAAACATCTACATTTTTTACTATCTAATAATATTAAATTGTCAAATATTTAATATTATTAGCTAGTAAAAAATACCAATATCTAGCATGCCACTTAGCGGGAGTTACTGTACAGTTGATATATCGATAAACTTTCTGGTTTCCGAAATTTCTCCATTATTTAGATGAATAAACGTAGCGATTAGCGTTATCATTTGTGTCGTTGGATTTTTCCTTTCAATCGAAACTACCTCTTTAGGTCGTGTTATAAAGTGCTAGAGCAGAATTCTGGAATGAGAGGAGTGAGTAGCAATGGAGATTGAGACAGGAGTTTTTGGCAAGGGTGAGGACCGGAGACATCGGGTATGGAGTTCCACCTAAGGTGAGAGAGCCGACTCCGAAAGGGGGTGGGATTATGGCTACGATGTGAGAAGATTTGTGGCGAGGTAAGAAGCTATGGAACTGGCGGGGGAAGGACAAGAGGTTGAACAGTGATAGTCGGGGGGAAGGGGATGGTTCGGGGGACTTGGCCCGAAAGAGGACTGAGAAGGCGACAAACTGTTGAAATTCGGCAATCCAGAGCCAAACCCTGTGTGCTTGTGAGCGAAGGTCGGGTGAAGAGGGTAATGCAGGGTGGGTGAGAAGCAATGGTAAATGGTGAAGGGTAGAAGAGATTGTGTTTGGAGGTAAGTCAGGGGCCAAACGGGAGCGGAGACTTGGGAAGGGGAGGAAGGAAACGGGACTTAGGCTAAGTACGGACCTATCAAAAAGGAATTAAACCACCCTCTTTGCGGAAACGTCTTGGTGGTTTCAGCAATACTAAGACGAAGGCTATTATTGAGGGTGGTAGGAAGTGGGAGGGAGAGGGAACGAGGGATGATAGGCTGAATAGGGGGGGAATGCCTATTTGTGAAAGCTGCTGCATCGTTATGAGGCAGTAAAATGTTCCACGAGGAAGGAAGTGCTACGTACGTTTTTTCCGTATCCTATAAGGAAAATACACAAGGGCAGGCCTTCCTCGCCTTCTTTCCATCAATAAAATTTCGATAAATCCGTTACTGTATTATTTACGACCCAGTAAAATTTTAGGTCCCTATTATATCTCCACGATTTAAACATCCATTTCTCACCGTGGTTGAGTTACGGTTATGCAAATGTTGTCTTTCATCTTCGAATAAAATTTCATAAATTATGTAATAAATTTTATAGGACTTATATGCAAGAACGTACTGTATTCCAATTTTCTATGAATAATCCCTTAAAGAGAATTCGTTAAAGTGAAAGTCATTTATTTTCATATAATGATGGAACATATTCTCAGATAGGATGGAAGAAATGTCCAGCCTATTATTTAGCGTTTATACATTTTCATTGTCATCTCCAACCCCGTAATAGATTCCTAGCACTATTATTATAATAAAGTGAAATTATCCATTATTTTGCAAAAACACAGGAATATGAACAAACGCTGTAGGTAGTCATCTTCCGACAGCTTAAAAACCTGACAAATTATGATAATAATGTTGCAGTCAATACTAGCAAAAAATTAAGAAATATTTGTGGTTCTGCAGCAATAGTATACTGTACTATATATCAGGGAACGAAATGTCACACTGATAATCAGCATTATCATTTAGGATGCCTAGAGTTTCAGCTAATTAATAAGCGAAGCGAAGCTCATTTCAGTTGCAATTGGAGTTGAAAAACTTAAGCGGACTGCATGTCACAATTATCCCCTATCCAAAGCTAATTCTTTTTCATTTGATAACTTTTCTTCCCCACACCCTTGTAAATTAAGTGTACGAAATTAAAATGGTCTTCTCGAGGAATAAAAAAAATCGATGGGGAACTCTCAAGCCAAACAGATACGTTTGTTCCTTCATTTAATGAACATGAACTTCCACCAAGTTGAGCTTGAAGCAATTGAATACACGTTTGTGTCTTCTTTAGGGAGTGTAATTCGAAAGGTGCCTGTATCTATAGTATTTCGCCTAAACTCTTTCGTGAACTTCCACGTTTCTTATATTATATTTCAATTTGATACTCGTTAATCGCCTCTTAATAAGATAAGACGGATGTTAATATTTAAATAATAGCAAATGATGAGAAAAGATGATATAGTTTGAAATCTGTTAGATGAATTCTCTCTTAGCCCTCATCTCATCAACTAATTCCATAATACCATTGGGAATATACTCATCCTTAGACTTAAACAATCAATCATTTGGGAACAAAGTTTCAATCAAGTCCTGTTTATGTCTATGTACAACATGGGGTATTCTGTTCTTGAGTAATTGCAATAGCAAGAGAGTTGTTATAATGTGTCTCTTGCCTTCAATAGAAGTTGCCCTTAATTCAAAAGCTACCAAAAATATAATAGTTCAGATAGAATCAACAAACTTATTACAATGACGGTGAGCGGATTAGATAATTATATTGCCCAGAGAACGATTTGTACGATGGTTATTTCTGTACCGAAATAAGCATATTTAATTGTTATCGTTTAAAAGGGGGGATCATACTCCATAAACTAGTTTAATTCAATTTTGCTTTATTGACAAGAGAAATAAATATGATGCTGATTTCCTAACCGACTCTTGAATTCAACTACCTATCACAGATGAGCGCAGATATTTCAAGAAACTACCGATTGTAGTGCTTGGATCTACTTTATTTGAGTAGGAAGCCAATTTTCATGATCTGTCGGTAAAAATATGCTCTTGGCGAATAATTCGCACGATTGTCGGAATATCTTAAACTCCACAACTATAGGAAATTATCTAATTACTTCAAAAATCTGACAATATCTTGATTGAGTAGTTCATTACATAGCATCGCTAAGAAAATTAGAATCCTTCTTAAAATTCACTTACGAATTCAATTTCTTGCCCAAATTTTCCATTTCCTGTATCATAAGCGTTTGCGAATAACATTGTCTCTAATACCACAGTAGATTCCTCGTTAGAACTATAGATGAAATCTGACATGACAAGTTCTGAGTGTTGGTTGGAATAAAGGCGTGAACACAGGCGCTGACCACAAGCTAAAGTGTGTGCACATGTGTCAATTGCGAAAATCGTAAGTAACAAATTTGCATTCAGTATTTGTCATCCTGATTTCTGTACTGATATCAGTAGCTGACGTATCTCGAAAGTGTTATGGACTAAAATGGTCAAAGTAGTAGGGATTTAAGAAGAATTGCTTGGGCCAAAGAAGCTTTCACTAGGAGAGAATAAATGACAGCGACGGAAGTAAGCATGATCACTTAAGTAAGATGACAGGCGTAGATTGGAGGCTTTTGACATGTGTGTGAGGAGAAGGATGGAGAAGGTGAAGTGGGCAGAAAGTAAAATAACTGAGGAAGTGCTGGTTACGGTTGGGGAGGAGGGGGGTTTGTTGGGAGAAATCATAATGAAAAGCATATTGATCGGGAGTGAGATGTTGAAGACTGAATAATCATCAGAATCATGATCATGTCAATCAATCAAGAATCATGTCGAGAGAGTGTTAGAAAAACGATGTAGGCGTAGAAATAGGATAGGGATGTTGGACGGAAGGAAGCGAGGAAGGAAGTATACGGAGATGAAGAGGGATTTGTTGTAGAGTAGATTGTTGGATTGTGTTTTGTTCGGAGAAACAAGATACTTGAACAAGATTTGGTAGTTGTGTCCATCCAAAACTTACCTTAACCGGTATCTTAACTATAATAATCAATTACTCAGTAATCAGTGTGCGCAGCGGTCTTTATGTGTACTCACTGAAAGACTGATAACTACGAAATTCTCGCTAGCATCTACTTTTATCTCCAAATAATACGGGGACGACTGTATTTTTTGGTACTTTACGCATCTATTGGTGCTTTCAGATTTGCTACAGTTGTGGATGAGACCAAAGGTCAAAATAGAAAACAATCAATATTGGCATTTCCATTATATTGTCCTCTAAATTGAATCGAAATGCTTTGAAGGATTTTGAGGAAGAGTAAGTCGTGGGGTCAGTATTGTGAACTGAATTCAACCTTTATTTTCTTAGGTCTGTAGAGTTTTGATGGACTATATTGTTATGAAGGGTGTCAAACAAAAATCAAACCCAATTCTTTCATGGCACTCGCCAAGGGCAGAAGGCGGCCGATTTATGAGAAAGAAGAGATAACAAGATAAAAGGGGTTCGGGAGGAAGCAGATGAGGGGATGATGGATATATATATATATATATATATATATATATGTGTGTGTGTGTGTGTATTTTATAAATATATATATATATACACATATATATATGTATGTATATATTATATATATATATATATCCATCATCCTATGATAGATAGATAGGATATATACATATATATGTATATATATATAAAGTGGACAGTGAAGGAAAAGGCAGAAGTGGGGGGGGAGGGATGTGTTTGGGTTTCACGTTTGAGTGGGGACTAATGAGAATCTCTCTCTCTTCACTCTTCATCTCATGCCACCGTCTCTGCTTCGAGATCTTTTCTTTCACCACTATCTCTCTCTCTTTTAAGCGCGTCCTCGTCCTACCACCCTCCACCCTTTTCATTGCTGTCTCTTTATTTGAAGGTTGAGGAGGGATGGAGGCCCTTTTTATCACTTCGGTTCCTCCTATCAACTTTCTTACCCTCTCCATCGGCTTAAATTTACAAATTCGGATGGCACCCCATATCGCACGTTCCATTTATGTGTTTTCTATTCAACCGTCATTGAATCATGCCCGACTCAAAACCATCGTTTAGAAGTGATGGCAGTAGTTCCCCTGATAAACTCCATAACTCTGCTGCATGAAAACGGTTTCTCAATGCTGATCGTCTTGAGTTTAAGTAGAAATGAAGTTTCATCCTGTGCATGAGCATACAATTTTGCTCATGAGGAACCTAGTGGTCAACATTTTTACAGCTTATTGTTAATAATTGGACTCTACTCTCTTCGACGAAAATTGGAATATTAAAATGCCACAGTGAAACTCTAGGGGTTTGTAGTTTCTGGAGCGGAGAAACTTCTTAGGTTTAGACCTCACTCTTACTGTCAATGACGGAATCCATTGGGAATTTATTATATAACAGAGGATATAAAAGAACTTAAGATTCATACCTTAAATTATAATATCATAATTCGTTGTCTCGGGCGTGACTTCATGGAATCGACTTAACATAATGAAAAGAGAAACTTTATAATTCCACATAGATTTATTAGACGGACGACCTAGGTTTCGACGTGGCACGTCATCATCAGGAGGATTATTATATATCATATTTATTCTTATTCAATACGTACTTCCATGTATCGTAGGAACTGCCATTTAGCAGCTTATAGCATAGCATGCACGGAAGTCCCGACTGAAAATATCTGAGTTTAGTTTTGTTGCCTCTCAATGCGTTCTGGAAGAACAAATTCATCTTCCTTTTATAAATTTGATCCATGATTTTGTCTTCATGTCGAAGCTTTTTCAACCATTTTTAAGCTTAGTTTAGAATAATGGCGAAATGCCAATCACCATGAGTCGCGAATTAACGTTATAGAATAACTGGTGAACTGAAATGAACTGGGCAAACAATTCATCCTGCTGGGTATAGTGAAGACGCTAGTAATGGAAACGTGTGTTTACCCTGACTCCGAGTGTGTTCCTCCTCTCGACCTCTCCGCTCTGTAAATGGCATTGGACACTTTTAATAGGTTTTTTTTTTCGTTTCCACGTCCATTCTCATCACTCCATTTTTTTTCCTCCAAACGAATTTCCCATCTCCCGATATTTTTACGCCTTCATATTTATTTATTTGTGTTTATTTTCATTCCGAGAATTTATCCCTTCCCATTCAGAAGCACATTTTTTAATTAACTCTTCCTCCCGACGGCCGATATAACTTTTCCCCCTTCAGAAGTTTTCCGCCCTCGCAAAGATTTGTTCTCTCGTGGGGGGGTCGCTTCCGAATCTCCTTTGGCCTCTCTCTCTCTCCTTACCCCTCTCTCCTCGGCCTCTTCCATACAAAACTCCTTTTATTTTTTTCCATTCCTTCTTTTCCTCTCGCTCCATCGCCTTCATTTTTTTACTCATCTGTCCTCCCCATGATTTTTCTCTGCCGTCTCATCTCCTTCTCCTACGCTTCCATTATTTCCATTTCCTTCTCAATATCATCTCTACTTCGTCTTCTTTCGTTTCACGAGTATACTTGGAGAAATGCTCTCTTCCTGTATCTCTCTCTCTCTCTCTCTTGCAAAATCATTTATTCTCTCTGTCTTTCCCCGCTCCATTCCGCGTGCTTATTAAAATTGAATGTCAGCTAAATCAACAGCAAGGCCTTAATTCTTTCAGGAGGCATTGTTTTTTTCTCTCTCCGATCCTATTTTATTTACAGCGGCCACGTAACCAATAAAGCACGAGTATTATTTATTTTGCATCTTTTTATGCGAATAGTACGCAAACCCCTGCAGTATTTTTTTCCTCAAACAGGCACAAGCACGAAGCAGTCTTCGTGATTGAAAATTCCGCGGAAGATTCCCTTGTAGGTTATTATTCTTTTTGCCATGTGGCTGTCATCTCAAAGGTGTTTCTTTGGGATAATTCAAGCCAAGTTTATGGCGCGGATGTTTCTTATTCACTTCAAGAAAGCTTTCTTTGAGTAATGACAAAAGTTTGAGAAAATGGTTTCCGAAGTTGTTTACTGGGCGGCCTCCGGTGTAACTCATCCTTAGATCGCTAATCGCTAGGGTCCTACTAATTTTCATTCATTAGAAGAATATGCTTTGGTAGCAGTCACGAAATAATACGCTAAACAAAAATAAGTGCTTTCAGTGCTCTTTTATATATTTTTTGAGATCTTGCGACCCCAGTTTAGTCTGGGATATTTATTTACCAGTATCCCCGATATAAAATACTATATATTATACAAGCAATGAAACAAGTTAAATTCGTATATCTAAATCAACCGCATAGAGATAGTAAAAATGCCTTGAATTCATTCATCCGTATGCAGAATATAATGCGTGATTAAGGTATTGTACAATTTTTACTAACAATGTAGATGTTCCTGCAATTTCTCATTCATAAATAAATGTACATATCACGTCTGCTTTCGTGTGAACAGCGTAACAGTGTGCGTATAAACAGTGGCGAAAAGGATTTGATGGCACGTGTGGTAAAATATGATCTCTTGGTTTATTTGGACATGACATAATGTCGTGTGCAAATAAATGTGTGTTTGCATCAGTTGTCGAGATACCTAAAATTAAATTAAATCTCTTGGTTTATGAATTATATTGTAATGTGGCCATTAATGAAATTCTGCAAAAAATTTCCCGCGCTTTAGTTAAATGTCCCATGTTTTATGAGTATAAGATATCAGATATCCAAATATTTAACCGTCATATATACGTACAAGTATAATTTTAGCGATTTTAGACCTTATATGATTAGCCAAGTATTTGAATTGTATGTTTTAATGCTCATTTGTAAGTTAAGTCATGTGAAACGGTTACGCTATGTTCATAGAGATAAAGTCAAGATACAAAATTTTAACCATTGAACACAAATGGAAATAACGCTCTCAATATTTATGATTTTTGGTGCCGTACATTCAGTGGAAGTATATTTTAGGATTTTCCTCTATTTATAGGTTTCCTTACCTTTGGTTTTACCGTGTGTGCCCATGCATATACATGTACATATACACACAAACGCAGATATATATATATATATAGTATAAATATATATATATAGTATATATATATATATATATATATATATATATATATATATATATATATATATATATATATATATATATATTTAAGACGGAGCTCGAGTCCGTCGAAATTATCAAGATATTATTGTGAGTGTTCTTTTTATGTGTTCTCGTGCTGTGTGTCACTGTCTAAGTTTTATATATATATATATATATATATATATATATATATATATATATATATATATATATATATATAGAGAGAGAGAGAGAGAGAGAGAGAGAGAACATAATTTATTCAACGTTTTTCAAAGAAAAAGCGATTGTAATTTTAGGATGCTACTGCTAAAATTGAGTCTATTTTGCTCAATTATTCTCTTAAAGGATTGAACCAACCCAGTAATTTTCCACGTGGATGTTTTCGATCTATTGGGCTAATTAAATGGACCCAACGATTCATTTTAATGCAATTATCGGTCAGTCAAATGTATTAAATGTAAATTAAACTAGCTAAAATGGCGAGTAGGATTAAAAGTGTTTCGGTATCCTCCTTAGAAATATTTTGCATTCCTGTACTTGAGTAGATTCTACTTTAGAACAATTAATATAAACGCTCCACAATAATTTATATCGTAAATGATTGTAAACTGGAAATGATTTATCCCAATAAAATATTCCTCCCTAATAAAATAAAATTGACTAAAAAAATACCATATCCTATTTTTGGTTAAATTATTATTCGTTTTACCCCGTTCGAACACGAAACCTAATGGAATGCAACCGTCAACCATGCATTTTTAGTCTGCCTGATTCGTAATATCTAAAATAATTTTCCCCAAATTCCCTCTTCATTTCTTGTTTAATTATTTTTTTATGTAGATTTACTCTTCCTAAGTTATTCAGCTGGGTATACTTAGATTAGAGAAGTTGGCATTTCCCTCTCTTGCTCTAGGGCAGGAGGACTTAAGGGAAGGGCAGAGGAATGGTTTTATTGCGCAAATATGTGCGCACAAGTATGCATGCACGCATCCAGACCCATAAAGTTCCCTCTCGACCAAAAAAAAGAAGAATTCAGCCATGAATTGAAAACTCTACGCAAGGGAAGAATGGAAACGAAAGAAAAGGGCTTAATAATTGACCCTGTTTGGGAGAGAGGGTGGGAGGGAACCTTGTAGGAATGGTCTGCGCGGTAGGAGGAGTGTGACGTTAACTGAAGGAAATAGGTAGAAGATCGAGGGAGTATCCAGCATGGCTCGAACAGGGGCAGGAGGGGAGACGGTGTCACGGCGGCGCAGTCGGGAGGTAAATGAAGGCAGGGATGGGTTGAATGGGGGGAATCGGGTGTCAGGAAGAGAGAGTTTGATAGCATTGCCTGTTGGTGGGAGGGGTCAGGGTGGAAAGGAAACGGCGAAAATGGAGGGATGGGAAGTAGACACGAAGTTTCTCTTAATTTGTACAAATTACTGACGGCGATAGCAGAATGTCACTCGGAAATGAATTAAAACACGCCGAAGCGCATAATGCGGACAGTTTACACAATGGATTGAGTGGGAACGTGATTAATTGCGCGATGAAATGCGCATGAGTCGGAGGACTCGATTTCCACGCAATGAATTTATAAATGTGAAGTTCAAAGCAAGGTTCCGATTGCCGGTTTGAAATAAATATCTTTATTTGAATCAAGAGTGCATCTTCTGATGAAAGGGATTACAGTAAATAATGGAATAAAGTCAATGAATGCTATACTGATTTTGTTTGTTTGAAAAATTGTGGTAATGCGTTACGGAAAGCAAGATAACGCGGCCCTATGAGTGGGGAGTCAATGATAGTGGCTAATGCTTTTGTATCGACTCAATTGTTACGGATTGTTTTTAGGCTGCATGCACCAAAATTTTATTTTTTTTACCAGTGAGATGTTTAATAAAAAGCTATATTAAATAAAGATATGCAATGATACTAAAAGAGTGTAAAAACTTTTAAAAATGAATGTTCGTCAGTAATTTTAGGAATAAATAAGAAGTTGATAAAAGTCAAATCATAAAAAACTCATGCCGAAGTGAAATATTCACTCGCGACTATGACGCACATTTAGTATTTCACGTATTTTTTTTAAATTTACGTGTTTTCATTATTATTTGGACATTATTTGAAGTTGGAAATTAATGAGGGATGGGGTTGAATTTCTTAATAAATATATATTTTTGCAAATTTTCGTAATACAATGGTTTTATATGCAAAGATTTAAGGGAAGAATGAAAGCTTCTACATGGTAAATAATTTTTTATGGCAATATTTTCACTGTTTTAATGCTGTTAAATTATTATTATAATAATGCTAAAAAATTATTCAATTTTTTATGTAAGTTTAGATATTTTATGGTGAGCCATTTAAATGATTAATTCTTATTTTCATAGGAAAGAATTCTGTTTCCATAATAAATGCATTGTTTACATGTCACCTACTTCAATTAATCAACAAGGCAATATTTGAATATGCATATTTGGGTTTAATGGTGAATATTTTGGATTCGATTTTTTTTTATGTGCTTGAGAGAGAATATTTTGGTACACTTGTATTTACTTGAGAAACTCATATTTCTATTGGTTACCTAAATATTAACAATTCTTACAGTATTAACGTATTCTTTTGTATATACATAAATTATAAACGTATTGCAGAAATTCGTCTGCATATAACTTAAATAAAAATTGAAGGAATGAATTTAATATAATTAAATTATAAAGTAAATCCATGAAATCTAAACACGCCAGTCATACATATGGATATTTACCCACGGTATACATCCACGAACGTCACACTGATTAGCATTTATTTACTCCTTCACTTGGCATGTTCTGCAATAATTGTCTGTCCTATTTTGAATGAAATGCTAATGGTTACAGTTACTGTTTTCTTGACAAGAGATTTTATCGATGCCAACTCTATCATTTCAAAATTACAGTTAGTCAGTCATAAAGAATTTTTCCCATAACTGTAAATATTTCGTTAATCATAAGGAGTGTTTCCCCTGGCCACATCTTTCATTTGCAATATTTGAGGTCACGGTCGCCCTCCTCATTATTTTCCTCGATACTCATTTCATTTATCCTCCAAACTGTGGGTTTTAACCTTAATGGCTTGAATGCTCGCTCGCTTCTTCTGTTCCTTTCTCAGTAGATGTACTCCGGGTTCAGCTTTACCAATTTTCGACACCGTTTGTTGCAGGCTATTAAGTGCTTGTGAATTTTGGCATCGCACGATTCGAACACTTCTCAGGGTTTGTTTGTGTGTGCGCTGACGTTCCTTCTCATCCTTAGTGGAGCTATCTGGTGCTTCTATTTTAGCGATCTTTTTGCTCTAACTTAATTAGAATGAAAGTAAGTGATTTTTTACATCGGGATTCGTATCTCCTATGGGATGAGATATCATTCTAGGTTACGGCTGCAATGCGTCTTTACATAAGAACTGTAGCCGAAGGGACCAGTCTGGAATCACACCGACCTAGAAGAAGTTGAATAGTGTTAGGAGAATTAAGGATTCTTTACCTCAAACAAAGACGCGCGATTATTAAATCATTCCGTACTACTCGCGTGGTGATTTAAGGCTTGAATCTCCTTCCCGCCCATCAAATTATGCTGGATCTCATCCATTAAAGATAATGTCTTATTGACCAACACACTCATTAGTACAGCTTTTTGACATTTCGTTAACAGTTAATGATTTTTAGGAAATCGGGTGGCTATTTGCAATGCTAGACTGCCTGACCGTTTCATTTCTTTGTTTAGTAATACATGTACAATGTACAATTGTTTTTCAAATTCATTTCTTCTCTTTATAATCTGTTTTCTGCAAATACAGGCTTGGTTTTATACGAGTGTTGCCAAATTCCATGAGCCTGTGTTTATCTTTTTTCTCCCTTTCTTTCTGTTAGGTTTTCTTGCTATTGATGTTCGAAATCGACTCATGTGTACGACCTTCCAATCTATGTTGCAAAAAAGAAATGCCTCTGACTAATAAAATGCTTAAAGGCAGATTCAAAGGTGTGATTTCACAATTACAAATGGTAAATACAGCTTACGGTGAGGGATTATAGAAATGAAATTACAATAAAATTTGTCTTGTCCCACTCTTACGTACTTTATTCTAAGATACGATCCTTAAATGCCAGTGCTATTTTATAATTAATGCTAGAATGTGGATATGGATTGATATGGATTACTTTGATATGGATTATGGATAAACCTTTGATATTTTCATATGATTGATATTTTCACGTGCCACTTTACTATCACTTTAGCTTAGGGATGGCAATCTATGGAATACTGAATAATGAAGCGCATGTAGAGTCACGATATTCTCTCGTTAGGGCAACTTTAAATATCTACTTAAATTTTCCATCTCTTTTTGTGAAAGAGCTGCAGGAATTCGTATTTAGAGTGGCAATTACTTATTCATTAAAGGAAATATTTTTTCATTCATATCATCTTTGCAAGTTCCCTAAAAGCTTCGAAACACATGAATAATTTCTATGGAACACGAGATTACTCGAAAGCTAATTTTCAGTTCAAACAAAGTTTTTACCAAACAGTTTTATTATAATCGTATTGCTATAACGTTCACGGAAGCTTAATTTGAATGAAAAAATGTTTTGAAGAAAAAAACATAAAAATGACATCAGGGAAGATGATTTGGGTCTAACGCTCGTTACTGGGAGCTTTCTTTTAACGAGATTAACGAAATAATAAAAAATATATCTGTATATTTCCTTAACGCCTAATCATGTTTACCACGAAGTGTTAAGCTTACTAAGTATTTTTTTAGCATTTTTGAGTTACTAAATGTGAGCATTTTAAATATCTAATATAAAATGAAAATCGTATCTAGGCTACCGTGGATGAATTTTGAGTTTGTCTCGATTTTCTCTGCAAGCAACGGGATCTATTATTCATATTCATCATTCATGAAAACTAATATTTCTGTAAGAAAGTATTACTAAATACTTTCACTATAGAAAATTGAATTACTTTGAAGTATCTAAAACCGAGACCATTTTTAGTTAACTGAGCTTTTGTGAAATATTGTACGCATATTGATACATTACCTTCAATTCTAAGTAATAATGGGCACCTTTCCTTTGACGTGTTACTAACAGCGAAGGTTTTGAGAGATAATTGAGCTCTTTGAAATGAACTAACAATCGGAGAAGCTTTATATCCATCTGGCTTAATAAAAGTGTTTGACAGAATCATCCTTATTAAATACTATACCTTTTCCCAAAGTTATTCCTTCCGTGGAGTCGTCTGATTATAGACATTTCTTTTTGAATGTTGTTTTTCTGTTCTAACCGTAGAGTAGCCATTGAAAAAGAGGACGTGGCGTGGATTTGCAAAAAATTTCGTTCACCATAGATTTTTCCAGGAGGTCACTTATCAGGATCTGAGAAACTTATGAGGATTAGGCCACTTACTAGGATCAGTTTGATATAGTGATTTAAAGCTATGTTTGTTTGTAGGTTTCCCCTCGTAATTGGTTTTTTTCTGAGCAAAGAGGGTGGATTCCATCTCAAAGTGTATTCTAAGGGCATGGTAGAGGTATTTTTTATTTCCTTCATTTACTTTGTGATACCCCATTGTTATCCTTCTGGACCTCTCTCTTGATGTCTTAACAAGGTGAAACATTTCATACATGGTAATAATCATTTCTTTCATTTACGATGAACTTAATTATTGTACCTGTCAATTGCGTCTCCAGTCACCTTATACAAATCATTAAGTGGGTAGTACCAGTTTTTGCGTCTTATTGCAACTTAGGCAGTTTTTAAATTAATTAATTAGAGCCATTGCCAAAAAAATATATCACCTTAAGATCATTTATTACCAGGATACTATTGTTTTTGTTTTATTTTTTTACGGTCCGTGAATCAAAAAACTTGGAATCGTGATTTTCATTTTAGTTTTCAACATTTTTTTAGTCAAATGATGCCAACGTGACGTAACACTAACCTGCAAGATTCCCCACGTACACAGTTCTTCAGTTTATTTGATGCTAAAATTGAATGCCCACAACTTCTACGCATAATGAAGTCATATGAAGAAATGGGTTTTTTGAAGTGGGATGGAGTTGTTGAATGTGAAACAGATTGGCGGAGCCCTTTAAGGTTGCTCTTCGGCTTCATCTTTGATATATTTTTTTTAATTTTTCAGGGTTTCTCAAGCGTTGTCAAGCCTTTCTTACTTCAACACATATTGTGCTCTAATTTGGATCTTTTTTTTGGTTGACATTTACAACATCAGTGATTCTATTTTTTTCAAATACAAGATATCGAGATGGACCGTAAAAGTTGCCAAGAAATTATATGGTTTAACAGAAAGTTTAATATTTTTCAAGTGCTCGGTAATCCGATCGCTTTCATGTATTTTTTAATGTTTTCGAGAATAGGGAGAGGGTAGTGACTGACAGAACTGGGATATCTACTATCTATGTCATTCGGTTTTATACTAGCTAATTTTGTTTAAACAGGCCAAGCTTTTATCGCATTAGGTATTATTCAGTCTATATGTTCAGGTGATATATGCCTTTGTACATTCATGTAAAAAAATACAACATCAAGCTTCCAACTGCCAAACTCTTCACTACGGTACAGTCTTTAAGTACCTATACTTTTCTAAAATTCGCGTCGTCTTCGTACGATTGTAAAATGGGCAAACAGATCAGAGCATTAAATAAGTGAGGAAATCATTTCTCCCATCATTACTATCAGTATCTGATATTGTAAATGCTCTTATACCAATTTCCATCACAATGTCACTTAGCTCAGCTTTCCTCTAAGCCCTCAGGTAATTAATTTTGATGAGATGCGGTATATTTTTTTTATCCTCTTCCAAAAACTTGAACGTAATGAGTTAAAAAGTTATCTGCCATTAATTAATCATGTAACCAAGCGTATTCGTCTGAATTTACATTTGAAATAATTACTTAACTTTAAACTTCACTTGAGTAATTGGGCAAATGATATAAAAATACAGCAGGGAAAAGCTTAGTGGCAAACGCGAACTCGTCTTTGTCTCACCCCATCGACATTCGCCCACGAAATAATATCACTACCTCCATGAAAACTGTTAATGCTGGACCGAATCTCACCCGAAAGGGTAAACAACTCTCCCACCAGTGGATAATCCAAATGTTCCAATCTTCTGCATATCCCCGTTCCCATGGTGACAGCATGACTCCGCCCCGAAGGCACCCCGTCAATTTGGCTTGTAGTTTCCCTTTAACTTTTGGTGGACGGAGGTTCGATACAAAGGTTATCGAAGAAAGAGTTTTTGATGCGGGAACGTGGGCTGCAGTCACCATAAACGTCTTACGAATATAAGACACTCTCCTTTCCTCTCGTCTCTCCCCCTCAATCTTCCACCCTCCTTCCCCCTTTCCCCTCCAAGACCACACTTCTTTCAGAAGTTTCTTTTCGCAAAACCTTACCACCAGCCTCCCTCCCTTCCACCCCGCCCCCTCCAGAACCCTCCCTTCGGAATGTCTAACCTCTCCGACCTCTCCATCCTTCCCGCTCGCGCCGAGCACCCTCTTTCCTCTCCCCATCCGAATTCTCAAAATCTCCCCTCCACCATCTCTACCGCCTTTGCGCACCCATTACGACAACAAACAGCGTCAACAACCTCCACTCTCCCTCTTACGTTCCCCTACTCCCCCCTCCCAATCCCTTTCCGCTCAATCCCACCCTCTCAAAGTCTCCCGGTCCGTTTTTCGGTGGGGGTTAAAAAAGGGGGCGGGAGGGAGGGGGGAGAGAGCTCTCATTAAGAAGAGTAAAGATGAGAGGGGTGTTTCTCTGGAGTTTAAGGTGCGGAGGAGGGGGGGTGCGCTACATTTTCAGGGTGAGGTGAGGGTAGTTGGAGGGAACGGTCGAATTGGAGGGGGAGTGGGTTTTCCAAGGGGGTGAAATAAGTGTGAGGTTAAAAAGGAGGGCGGCGGGGGATGTTAATTTTCTCCATTTCCTACCCCCGCGCTTCCCTCTACACTCTTCGCTTAGCTCACTGAAACTCCTCCCCTTCTTTTTCGGGGATGAATTTTTCGTTGGATTCTGTTCCTTTTCAAACTCCTCCTCCCATAACCTCACCCTCTTCTCATCCATGCTCCCCCTTCCCTACCTCCTTACCCTATTTCTCTCTCTTTCTTCTCTCCCCTCTCCCTTATTCCTTTAAAGGAGCTCGAAACGACCGCTTTCCTCTTTCTCTTCCCTCCCTTTTGAAGTCCCCGTGAAATGGCTTCGGGGTAAATATTATCATTAAACATAAATATTCAGCGAAGATCAGAAACACGGAAAATTATTATTAGTCGAGGTACCCATGCAAAGTTTCCACGAAATCACCATAACTTCTAACGCCCGAAAATTTTACGGAATGTCGTATATTTTTGAAAAACTTTTCAAACGCCCTTTATTTATGATGGAACCTTTTTCGTTTTTAGTTTAGTCCTAGGATGCTCCATTCTTTTGTATATTTTCATCGTTAGTTCTCATCAGCATATTCGCTTGCTGGTTTCGTCGACTCTTACAATTTTTCCTAAAGAGGCATCATTTGCGTCCCAAACGGTCGTAACTAGATGTACGAGATCAAAATGGAATTATTTTTCTTACTCAAATTTTCACCATCTAGCAATATGTAATTCGCAATGCGATTATCACACCTTTATGAACTTTGTTCCCGTTAAACATAATCCCCGTTTGAAATAACATGCTTGTTTTTGACGAATAGAGATAGCATGGCGGGTAAATGTTGCGTAGAGATGAGATTGTGAGTGCGTGCAATGGAAAACGGTGAGAAGGTGCTTTTGGGAAACCGTGAAGATCTGGGGAAGCAGGGACGAGGCTGGACGAGGATGATAGAAGTGTGAGAAGAAAACTGATGTTCGTACGGTGGAAGTAATTCCAACGTAGGTTTATGTAATTATAAAACAACCTAGACCCAGCATTACTTCTAATTGGTGGGATATGCAACGTAGATAAAGGTAGCAACCCCCGCTCTGCTTAGAATATATTACGGTGTTCGTGTGAGCCAGTCATAGAAATGTGTTCATTTCCAAAAATTACATTAATATCGTGAAAATATATATATATATATATGCTATACATTTATTCATTGAAATAAGTTGCAATTTGCCGACGTGAATATTTTATCGCTGGTGGGTTTGACTATGAAAAATTCACGAGCCAAGAAAGACTCATCGAGATCCCGGCGGCACCATGGGAGAATTTTATTAGCCTTTTTTAAAAATGGAAATTCATACTTTACTAAAATGCAATTAGATGAATAGGTGACAAGTCAATTGTATGGGTAATGCACATTTAAATATATTCCAATTTAAAGGTGCATTAAAAAAAACTTACTACGACTGAGATATGTCTATAAATATATGAAGTATATTTTATCCCTTGGAGCAATATCCTAAAGTCACGTCAGTAATAATAATGGTATTACCCCATAAATACCCTCCATTTTAATTTAATGAAATAAATTCAAAACTTTAATTTATTTGGGAGAAATTTTCAAAATAGATTTCTAAAATCTTAAATCAAACTTTTATCATATTTACTTAGCGCCAGCTAATCACATGCGTATTTGAAAACCGTTGATTCACACCTGGTACATCCTTCGAAGGTGTTTTTGTAGAGGAACTAATTATTTATATAAGTGCAATATAATGGTTTAATAGTAGATATCTGATTAAATGTAACAAAAATTAACATGAGTCCAGGATGCGACAGAGCTGTCGAAAATAGTAAATGCATGGACACTATAAATAAGATGAAATTTCATTCTACAAATTTTCCGGAAAGGCTTGGTGGCGTAAGCCCAGTTTCAATCTACTCATTGTGAACGTAACACATATTTTTCAACCCTTTTGGTCTTACATTTGAGCTAAAGTAATTTGCACGTAAACTGACCTAAGAGCGCTTCCCAGAACGAGGGTGTAAATGTCCTTTGGCCGAGACGAACCACGTGGGAGAAGCTCGAAAAACACCCAGATCCCAGAAAATTGCCACAAAATTTATCTAACTCAGTGCAACTCCGCCAAACTTCCTGGAAAACATTAAGTAGCATGGGCTTGGAGGGATGAAAGGGCTTGCAGTCTTTCGGCCAAAAGAGAATGAACGAAGGGGAGAGCAAATGTGGTTTGGAGGGGAAGGTCTCCATTTTTTCCCATTTGTTTCTTTATTATTTTTCGGCAAGAAGGAGAGAGCGTGAGAAGAGTGAGGGAGATGGGATGAGGGAGAAGTAGAAGGGAGAGAGGGATGGAATGAGGGGGTAAAAGGAGGCCTCTTCAGAAAAAAAGGATAAAATGGAGAGAGGTGGAGTTAGGGAGTGAGGGACGGGAAGGGAAGAGAGAGGCGGCGGTCGAGAGATGTTTCTCAGTCGGCCGCTTTAGCAGCGCCCCCCCTCCCTCTCTCTCATTCCTCCCCCTTTTTTTGCCCTCGCCGCCTAACCCTTCCAAACCTACCTTGCCCAGCAAAAAAAATTTTTTTCCCTCTCCCCGGTGGAGTTTTAGGTGGAGGAGGAGTATAAAAAAAAAGGATGAAGGTTTTGTATGTGTGTGTGTATACTCGCAAGGGGTAGGTGAGGTTGGTCCAAAGGAGGGAGAGAGGGCGTGCCGGAAATTAAGAGGGGATGGAAAAGGTGAAAACACCAAAGGGAGGCTAATAAGGTTGAAAGGGCGCGTGCTTCGCAAGGAGGACGGAAAGGGAGGAAAAAAACTCCTTGCTGGTTTCGCACACTCTCGCACTCCCTATTTGGTCTGAAAAAAATGAGCACAAATAAAGTAAAAGGTTGCGCGACGACGCACGTGTGTGAATGTGTGTGTGTGTCTGTGAGCTCGTTGGAAGTGTGTGCTGGCTGGCTCTGTCGTCGAGAAAACGGGAAAAAAACGAGGATTGGGGAAGAGAGTAACGAGCAGAGAGAGAGAGAGAAAGAAAGATAGGGGGGAGAGAGAGAGATGGCACAGGAAAGAAAAAAGTGGTGAGTTAGCGTGATGCTTCGGTATCACATTTTGGTGTGATCGCTTTGAACGAATTTTGGTAAACATCAAGTGGTAAATTGAAGTTCGAGCCGGCTTCTATTTACATGCGCGATTTGGGGTTTGTATTGCTATGAATTCGTAAAAGTGTAGTGAGGACTATGCCAAGAAAAATTGGACGCTGGTAACTTGAAGGAGTAAATCTCTCGAATCTTTCTGATGTTGATCGCCTCCATCAAATGCTTGCCTATTGTATTTTTCCACTGCAATTAGTTTTGGTAATTCTCATCAGTGCCGCGTTCAAGTAACAAGGAAATGTATGAAAAAATTCGTTTGACAGACGAACGATATTATGCATTGCAAGAAAAAACTAAGGTACGATGTATGACGCAAAGATTAAAATTTCGTCATTTTAAATTCACGGTCGTGTGAAGTTACTCTTTGTTGCCACGATATACTTTTCTGTGGTGGTCTAGAAATTTTCTGTCTGTAATAGTAATGGACAGTGTCTACGGGAATTGGTACATCGTTTAGGAAATGTGGCCTAGTTAGACATTAGACCATGAAGTAAATGAGGAAATAAATTCGGCATCTACATTAGTCCGTAAAATACCCGGCAAAATTCCCCATCGGACAAGAAAAAGCTTTTTCTGTCAGAAAATGAACGGTCTGAAACTTGTTAAAATCTTCATGCCGCACTAAATTAGAATTTTTTTCAAGGCAAATCATGATATGGCTTGAAAATTGATAACCTAATTAATATAATGCAATACTCCTTGCATTAATTTAATTTCTGTTTGTTGAACTCCATAGTTAAATGTATATCCTTAGTATTCGCGCCTACTAAATTAGGAATTAATACAACCATCACTAGAATATATGTGATATTTCTGTCGGAATGTCAGAGCAAATTTCTTCAATAAAAAGAGACGTTCCAGGCGTGATATGGTGGAATATCAAAATAAAATTAAAATTTTATTTTGTGGAAAATTGCCAATTTTAATAAATATTTCTTCAAGATTAGCAAATCTTGAACACACAATTAAAGTAGTTACCCAAGTTATCGCAAACATGATCGAGGGAAAAGGTAATACGTACTATATAATAAGTACTTTAATCGTTATTTCGATTGTATATATCGAAAAATAAATAATTTTAAATATTATATTCCATATACATAATGTCAAACACTACGACAATATAGACTAAAAGAGTAATCGGTTTGTCTGTAAATATTGCTTTACAATTACTTAAATTGGTAAAATACACCGCAATGCAAAGAAAATATTGAGCCATAATTAGTTCGAGTTATGACGAAAATTTCTATCCACATTCATTCCTTTTCGCCTGCTGAAATTGAACCAATTTACTACGGCATCTTTGTAAATTCATATTACTCTTTTTCTGGTTAAGAACCAGCAGCTAATCTAAGTAACCTGTTAGTGTGGAGGAAGTGTAGGTATGTGAGACTACCGAAATACTTAAAATTGATTATTTAGGCTATAATGAAAACTTCAATTGATTGAATTGGAATTAAACTGCTTATTTTGGATGAAAGCTAAAATATTCGTGACAATACAATAGTAGTGGAAATGACAAGAATATTTATGTAGTTTACACATTGGAAACTCATTCATCTTCGGAAAGAACTTCAGTTTGGGAAATATATTTGGGCGGGAATTAGTTAGAGGGAGTCTTCTGTGCTTGACTCTTGATTAAAATTGAATTTTCGCGGCACGGTGTGCAGTTTCATTATTATTCGTCGTTCCTTTTCCACGAAAAAAATTCATCCTCTCCATTTCGAGTGGAGTTAATATTTTTCCCCAAACCGGCAATTCCTACTCGCCGAAATTTCATCCCCTTCACACCAAGCTCCGCGGCACACGCGCGCGGTCCTCGCCTCGTCCCTGTGCCCCGCCGACTCCTTAAGAACCCCTTAGCGCTCCTTTCTCCCTTTCGTTTTAACCGCCTCCCCATCTCATTATTCTCCATCCTTGCTCCTCGAGTTCGCTTTCCCTCGTTCTCTCTCTCTCTCTCCCACTCACCTACTCTTTCTCTCGCACTATCCTCCTCTCTTCATTTCTATCCGCCTTCCTCCAAAGTTCCAGAAATCCACCCCGAGTACAACTTTCCCCGCCCCTTAGCCCTCCCCTCCCCCAACCGTCTCGCTCAGTGGCCCCGCCAGCACACACCGATTACCCTTGTAGTGTGCATCGCTCTCCTCCCTTTTGCATTACGCTCGGGGTAGGTAAAAAAAAGGGCAAAAGGCGTAAGCACGGCGAAACGAGACGCTGAAGGAGAGAAAGAATAGGGAAAGTTTTCGGAGCGTAGTGAGTGGTGCGGGCTCCCACGCATCCCCAGTCCAATATTTCGGGGCCGTAAAAGCCCCTCGAACGGGTGCCCCCTCCCTCTCTATTTGACTCGTTTACTTCAACCCACTCCCCTCTCCTCCCCTCCATCCTGCTTGTGAGTTACCCCTTCCAGTTTTATTCCCCCTCCCTCCCCGACTCACTCTAGTCTTCCCCACAAGACTTTCTAACCCTCGTCCCCTCCTGCCGTAGTTCTGAATTAATTTTACGTATATGTGACCTGGAAAGTTAAATATGCACGGTCAAACTAGAGAGCTGTGCTTCTATTTGTGAGCATATAGCTTAATAAATTTCTCGCTCACAACCGACTTTAAGGTCTCGCATTAGGGCTTAAAACCTTAGTGCTGTCTCGTTCTGCGTGTAACTTGCAGCTTCGGGTTTCGTCGCGACAGTTAAGTACTTTTATGTACGCTAGATTTAGTTAAAGTAACTTCTGTACTATTTTGGTAAATGGATTGGAATTAATTGAAATAATGTGCGTTGGAGTAGTTCCCATATTTATATATCACCATATTCGCATTAAACATATCAAGCGGTAATGTAGTATTGTGTATGTGTTGTGGTATGTATTAGGTAGTATGTGTTGTGGGGTATGTCTTTTTGATTGAGATGAGATATGTACCGAATCTTAAGGAAAATTGATAGTTACACATATTCTTTCACGGTATGTCATTTAGGGGATACATATTAGGCAATTTTACTGTATTTACTGCATTTATTATTTTCATCTGAATGTGGAGCGACAAAGTTTTCTATTGGTTTTATATGCCCAGGTCGAGTGCAAATTATGGATTTCAAAATTTAAAACAAAACGCTAAACGCTATGACACCGCTACACCACTGCAACGCTAAAACACCGAATGGATAGTACGAGTATAAACAAAAAGACTTTAGACCAATAAATTACTATGAGAATGTTTCTGCCTACAATTTCTAAAATCAGTTTATTTTTTCTCGAGTTAACACTTATGGCCAATTATCACGTACTTCTGAGAAAAAATTCTCTCATTTTACTCAATGCAAACTGTTATCAATCATGTTTAGCTCAAGAGGAATAATATACGATGTTTTCACTCCGTATTCATATCCACTTAGATATTCGATATGTAATTTTACGCGAGTTTTACCCTTTTGTCTTCACTAATTTCTAAAGAAGTGTTATTATTATGATTAGTAAAACTTACATGTGCTGATAGACAATGTCAGGTGGCACACAAGTCTCAAGTATTACAATCAAACTTGCCTTGGAAAAAATAATATGATATATCATGACATGAACCAAAATCACAAAAGATACACTTAAGGAAAACTTCCAAACACAAAACTTTAAAACAAAAAAAAAGAAAATCCTCATCTCATTAACATCAGTGTCTCAATCAACAAAAAAATGAAAAATTAAGCTGTAACATACAATTTTACACAACACATCAATCAAATTATTACAAAATTTGTTTGCAACTTTTCTTAAAAGCTTTCACTCTGTTTTGGGTGAATAGTTTTGCAGGTAAGATGTTCCAATCAAAAATTGCTTTTTTTATTCGTTCTTTGTGCCCGGCATTTTACCTAAAATTTGTGATCATTTCTCCCAATAAAATTTGATTTCCCGCCTCTTTCCTCAGCTCTGTCCAAGCTTTTCCTCCCTTCAGAATGCGGAACATTCCACAAAGTCTGGTTATTTTTCTTCTACTCTGTCAAGGTATTATGGGTACCTCCGTTTAATATAAATCAATATCTTTACCTACTTAGCCAGCGATGTGCAAGCTGGAGAATAAAATTCAATCACCTTGACTTACCTGGAAAGTCATTATGATTTTCATTAATATCTTTCCCGTCATATTCTCCGCATAAGAATTTACATCTACCCATTATTTATAGGAAAGAACGAACCAGTAACTAATACGAAAAGACTTCTGCGTCCCAGCTATTTTTAAACATCCTTCGACGTCCCCACATGAGAATATTATCGGTGAATGGCTTGTACTTGACACGTACGAGTATCTCCGAGGGGGGGCTCTCATATTCCAGGGGGTGATATCTGAGGAAAAATCACATGGCTTATGCCGGTTAAAGGTAGACACAGATTGGAAGCCCGAAGAGGAGTTTATTGAGAGAAAGTAATTTTCAAGTCGTGTAATGAAGGTCCAAGAAAGTAATTGTTTTTTATGGAAATGGCATAGAGTGTATTTCGCATCCGTGCATTAAAAGCGTTTTTAAAAGGAACTAAGAGAATTCCCCATTTATGATACATTTCTATCTCAGTCTCGCTTAACAAATCGCTTGACTGCTTCTTAGATTTAGAATACATTATTTGCCTCCACTACCGCGATATCATAACTACGTCCATTTCTTATTAGGTTCTTGCGGAGTCTAGGAGACAGGTTTTGATTAGTCTCCGCAAAATAATATCGATATGCGTGAACTTTCAAAGCACTTCTAGTCGTCTTGAATAAATAGTATGTAGTATTTTCTTCAGTCCTTGATAATTGTTCATTCCATTCTTACACTGGATCAATCTTGGAAGCTTAAAAGATTTGAATCAACGGCAAAATAATGCCAAACTAATATTCCTCTAATCAGTTGCTTCTCCTGTTCCCAAAACTTGTGGATTAGGCTTAAGGTAACATTTTTTCTGTGAAAAAGTTTTTATTTGTCCTCATTATTTGGAAATATTTTCAATTACACTTGATATTTCTCATACCGATTTTTCACTGTCCTCCTATACCCACGGTACACGTGTCCACTTCACGGGTATAATTTTGCATTACGTTTAGATATAATCCTGATGCAAAATTATACCCGTACGTCTTTATCATAGAGATGCGTATTCCAATTTGTGTGTAATTGTATCAGCTACTCAGGATCCGCTTGATTTGCCTCGTCTCCGAGGTTTCTCCTTGTTTGAAAAACTTTTTTCACCATGTTTGCTTCATCCTATAATTTTCAATCACTACTTTCTTATCTATACCCGTATTTCCCTAAATTTATCAAATCAAATTCCTATGACGGTACGATGTTTCCGAATAATTGCAATGCATCACTCGGCTCCCTTCACAAAAACCTCCCACTCCGCTCCCTCCACAAAAAAGTGCCCGCAAATGCCCCTCACCCTCCCCCCACAGTTGTACCACTCAGCCCTCCTACTCCATTCCCGAATTCCCCCAAACCATTCCACCTCTCTCTGCGGTTTCTCGGGAGACGGACTCGAACTGCGAAATTGCAAGAGAGCACCAACACCTACTCGTTCTCCTTCTCCTCATCCTCTACCGCCCGACTCCTTCTTCGGAAGAGCCCTTGCCGCCACCCAGCCCCCACGACCCCCACCCATAAGCCACCCTGTCTCCGCTCTCCCCTTCTCCACTGTATCTTTCCTCCCCCGCACACCGACACAGAAACTTTAGTAATTTAGTGCGACTCAAATTACTTTCTCTCCGGTCTGTGTTGAGTGTCTGCGCTGGCCAACACGCGTGAGGTGCATGCCGCCCCCTTTCTATGCGTGTCCAGCCTCCGAAAGGAGAGGAACCTATGAGGGAGGATGTGGAGGAGAGGGTAAGAGGGCTCGCATGTGGGGTGGAGGACTCAAGTGGAAGGGAGGAGTGGCGGCGGGGAGTGAGAGGGGAGACCAAGGGAGAAGTGTGGAGGTAGCGTCGAAAGTAGCAGCAGCTTGAGGAAAGAAAGTAGAGAGTTAGAGAGTGAAAAAGGGGTTCGGAGAATGGATGGGTGGGAGTCTTTATTGAATCGGAACGAGATTGATGTTATTTATCCCACTTCCCAGCATCTCACACTCCTCTCCGCGGTGCATTAGAGTAATCCATCATTAAGGAAGGGAAAACTAAAAGGTGATCAATTATTTCTTACTATGGAAAAAAAACTTTCTCGTAGATGAATTATCAAATATTATTTGTTAGACAGGGTAAGGGAGGATGTTACCATGATTGTACACGCCTAGTGGTAAGAATATTTCAACGTGTTCATTCCAACTGTAGAATTTTAAACTTTATGTTTGACAGCGCTGCACAGATAACATAAATACTCATGGATTCAGTCAGCTAATTACAAAAAAATGCGAAAATTCGAGATTAAAAATCATTCGCCTTGATCATGGGAATCCCAGTGAAGGCGAATAATTGAATGCATACGAGTTACGGATGACTCCGTTAAAAGTTACTGTCGCGGCATCTCCCACAGTGCTTCGAATAAGTACAGTAACTTCATATTGAAGTTTAAGGAAGTTATTTTAAGCAGAAAGCCAATAAATTGATTAATAACCTTATTTCAATCAAAAATAAAATCTGAAAAAAATCCTGGCGTTAGCTCCTTCGAAAAATTACCCCCTTGTTTGAGTATTTAGTCTATGCTATCTACTCTTTTGATATATTAAAATTGCATTACGATAAATTTGATAAATTCATTTAAGTTATTTGGATTCACCCCTAAAAATAGTAGTAGTTACCTTGAACGTTCTGTACAAAGGGGCCCACTGGTTATCAAGCTAAATCGCACCATTAAGAAGAATCGGGATGATGTGGTGGTTAACGTACAGGGTTCCCACCGAGAGGCCTACGGTTCGAATTCTTGAGACAACAAACATTTTTCACTGGTCTTCCAATCCATACTTGAGGTGCTTTGTGGAGACACTATGGGTGAGTACGATGTCCATTGGATGGGACGTTAAACTGCAGATCCCTTGGCGCCTTTTGACTAGAGTAGGCTAATGCCGACGCCGGGTTTCTCTCAACCCTTCCTTTCCGATCAATCCCTAATAGCGCAAATGATCTTATCTGTCGGTCGCCTCCCAGAAAAACTACTAACTATTCGCTCCATTAAATATCCTTAACCTTCCATTACATGAGAAATTTCTAAACAGTAGTAAAAGATAAAATAATTTTTTAAGCTTGAGTTTTTAAAACTCTTTACTCTCTATGCATAAATATAAGACGATATAGCTTTTGGAATCTAAAATTTGTACACTGATAGATAAACAGGTTGTTTTAATATGCGCAAAAATGTTTTCAAACCATTTCGTGGAAATAAAGGAGGTCATTAAAATTTTATATCAAAGTTTATTGAGTTAATCATTATGTTTAGTTAAATGTTCAGGAAATACTCCGCTGGTAAATTGGGAACTGTTTTTAGAAAGCCCCCTACATTAAGGTTGATATTTTATGAAGATGAGTAACGCTCTTTATCTCTTTTTTCCACGAACTTTCAGGCTAGTTTATAATGAGATCATATTTTTGAAAATAACTTTTTTCTCGAAGATTTTAGTAATAGTCAAATTTTAATGTAGTTGGGAAGGAATGTACATTTAATCGCCGAGAGTATTACTTTTTAAATTTTTATTTAAGATTGGAAAGGCATGTTCAAAATCTTTTAATGCATTAAGATAGCGAATAAAATGCTTATATTTGAAATTTTAGACTAATTTAAACCGGAAATATTTGCCATATTCAGTTTTGTTGCTTTTTCTTTGCTGCAAAACAAATATTTTCGGGATATTACGTTCGCAAGATGAGCTTCACTATTCAGAATAAAACCAATATTGTTTGTGATAGCCGTGATTTGATCAACAGCGGTGAAGTATTCGCAAGTTTTCCTATAGATTAGTGTTTAAACTGCCAATGTTTCCATGACTAACTCGGTCATCGGAATGTCGGCAGCTGAAACCCTAGCACGGTAGAAAGCCCACGAAGAATTTACTGTAATCTTACGCTAGGAAAACACAAAAGATAACGTTTAAACAGTAATTTTCCGTTTCGTCGGCCTATTATTAATCTCTTGATCAGAACGGAAATGAGATCAGACGTGTGACCTTGGTAAAAAAGTAGCCCATTCAAAATGTTTTATTTTTTTCATCCGAGTCTCTTAACATAGCTGTTTGAAATCACCCTGTGGTTGAGGTGAGTGGCATGAGTGGCCATTCCCTTTGAAACATGAAAGTGGTCTGTGGGTGTTGATTGGGTAGAGAAGATATATTTGAATGGTCTTTCAGATCGTGTAGAAGCCAAGCAAATGGTGTTTTTTTGCGTTTGAATGCGAGTCTGCATTATGTGGTGAAAAGGAGCAAACACTTCGATGGTCGGTGCGTGGTGGCGTCCTATCGTGTCGTACGAATAAAATTGACTTATTTCAAAATGGGCTGTTGAAAACGTGTATGACCACGTTGCGCGAGGAAAAAATAAATTCAACGTCCAACGACCATAAACTAAAATCTCCGAGGAATGAATTCATGTACACATATATATCAAATACAAAACGCCTCGAGTAAATAAATTTCCTCAACTGCACTGCTGCTATCGGATAAGAATTATATAATTTTAAACTAGGAATATTTTTGCTGGCAGGTACTATGTTTTTCGATAATTAACAATTAGAATTCGACTTCAGGAACTTATTTGTGTAGAAAAAATTAGTATTAGCGAAAGATGAAAATTTTTGTTCCGATTTCCCCGTCTAGCTGAACACTTCCACGTAAGGAATGATTGATTTCAATGGAAAATGTTTTTCTCCAACAACCAAATGAATTAATTTTATATCGATTTCATGTTTTAATACGCTGCAAATAATTCTGTATCGGATTCTCTAAATTTTTATCTGAAGTGTTCGCAAATGTGGTTCTATCATTCAATAAAAGTTCTTCCGTGACTAAAGAGCTGGTTCAATTGTTCCTTTGGTTTTAAATCTATTTTATAAGAATATAAAAGTTTTTATTACCATGTAGTATAATTATCTTTTGATCGAGTTACATTATCGAGATCGAGAAATATAATTCACTGTCAATTTTGGTGAGATACTTCGTTAATGAGATTTTTTGAATTTTATTGAAAGTATGCCAGGGAATTTTCTGTGTGAGTCTACGTATTTAAATAATTCGATCTAATTAGTGTCATAGATGTATTAATTCCAACTTACCTCACAACGCGCACGCGTACAAACATTAATAGAAAAAAAGATTCCTTAACACTTAGATGAGACATTATTAATGAGGTGCAAGACCGTTATTTCTTTACGGAGACTTGTTGCTAAATAATGAATTGAAGCTACTTGCGTGAATTTCTTAAATATGCGTTCCACCAAAATCGTGATTGTGTCCGAGGAATTTTAATTCCTAGACTAGCGATTAAATTGTTGCCCTTTCAACCAAGTCGTGAAGTACAACAAATATTTAGATGTAAAGAAACGAGAAAGAGTTTTATGGATTGAAAATTGACTGACTTTATTAAACTATATGAAGTATGTTGATTTAAAAAAAATGAGAAAGTGAATTGTGAGTCGCGAGGAAAATAGATTTGGAGTCGTAAAACGCACGCGCCCGCAGTCGTTGAAATCAAAGAAACGTAACCTTTACAGTTGCATTAGTCTCTTTCCCTCAAAATTGCATTGAGTTTCGAATCCCCGTTTTCATGAGCTTTTTCGAGGACCAAGATCCCTCCGGTGTGCTCCGCTCGAATTTCTACGGATTCATATTTTCCATCGCCGGAATACATTTCTTCGCCGCACGAAGAGAACCAATTCAACAGCAAATAAACTCCTTCGGCTGGGAGCGGAATATATGAAAAAAAAGCGGAGGAAAGAGACATTCTATATTTTCCGTCTGCGTAAAAGCGGTGGAAATCCCATTCGCCGGTAGGAGTTATTTTTTTTCCTCGGGGGCTGTGGAGTGAGACAGGTTTGGGAGGGAAGGATGGGGATATGGGTGGAGAAAGACGGGAAAGGGTGCGAGAGTTTGGAAGTCGATGGGGTTGGGGTAGGGAGGACGGGTTTGAGGCTCCCACCTACCGTAATGCCCTGACCCGATCAACTATTTTCGCCCAAAAACGGCAAGATAGAGAGGGGGCAGAGAGAGGATTGGGGTAGGGGAAATCCAATTGGCTGCAAGGAAAGGATTCTGGTGGTTGGTCCTCCTCTTCCGTTGCTGCTGCTCAAGTTTTTCTCACTCCACTATCTCTCTCACGCTCTTCCACCCTCCCTCACTCTCAATTCTGTTCGAGATTTCCCGCTTGCTTCGCTCCTATCCGCTGTGTCAGAAATGGGCGAAAGAGCTTGCAACGCTCCACATTTTATGCATCCCGGAGCGGTTTATCCCCACGGGCTTAATAATCTCCTCGCCACCTCAGTTCGGCACGCGCCGGGCATTCTAAGGGAAGGCAAAAGGGCGCGATAATGGATGGGAAGGAATGGATTTTACGTGGGCGATGCTGTAGCTGAATTTGTACTCGTATCTTTGTGGGAGATAATCCGTGAAAAATCAAAAAAAATAGGAAACCGGAAAACAAACGTTATTTGTATAAACGTATTCTTGTAGTCCCCAGTGCATGCGGTGGACCGTCATCAAAAGGTGGTGACATTCGTGATCGTTTTTCGGGGAGTTGTTTTCATTAATCAATGGATTATATCATACAAACTCTAATCCATTTTCAATTGTATGCGTCGGCCATTGGCATAGCCCTGGGTCTTCCTCTATTTTAGATTAAGTATGTATATCTATATCTTCTAAAATCTCTACAAATTTATTTTTTGTGCTAATGAAAACGTAATTTTATATTGTTCAACTTTACATTTTGTTACAAGGAGCGTCAAAATTTTTATCATTAGCGTTCATTTCTGTTATCTTGTAAAATGTTCTTTTATATTGAATTTTATTACAAGTTTCAATAAAATTATCTTTGAATCGTCAGAAGACTCTTCGCTCTTTTTGATTTTTGATTCTTGGACTCGAGATAGACGCCACGTTAATTTCAGCATAAGGCAAAACTCTTGTGATTCAACTTGAGATAGTTTTTGAGGCTTTAATCTTTAATCATAGTAGTACAGCTTTACTTGTTTAATTGGGATACTTTAGATGAAAGCTGTGCAAGAATAAGCCCAAGAAGCGGAATGAATCAGTAAATTTAAATTCTCGGGATGGTGCTCTTGCCACGTTGTTAATTTCTTGAAAAACAATTAAGAATCACGTAAATTATGGTTTCCTGCGTCGAATTTCGAATATTTGTAGTGGTCAAAAAATTAATTTTTTTTATCGATTGACCGTTTTCAGCGGCTAATTAAGTTTGAGAAAATTGTGTAAGTAGGAAAATGAGAATTATTGTCAAATATAAAACACAAAACGCGGCAGCTGGTCCGCTATATGAGTATGGATATTCTTTGTAAGTGTGCTTGGATTAAATCCTTCATGTAACTTAAAGGACAATTTACTCCGAAAACAACTTCAATTATTGAAAAAATCCATGATGTAATATACTGATAAATTGCTTCCCTAGTCGTTCCTTCCGTTTGTCAGTTGACATAGTACGTACTGCAGTGTACTCATTTAAATTTCACATGCCTTTTTAGTGAGTTTCTTCATTATTTGCTTTTCTGCCACCTACATTTTCCTTGTTGCACACGGTCTAAACGAATCGCTGGCACAGGGATGACCAGAGTAAAATGCAGGTAATCAATCTATTCTAAGGTCCTGATATCAATGGTGCTCTGAGCAGAGGGGAGGGTGAGGTTGCGAGAGAGTAGAAATGGAAGAGAGAGGACTAGGGTACTTCCATTTGTGTCCCTCGCACTCCACGTGGGACACGTGACACACACGATTCCGTTGGTCTCCGTGGTTGTATATTTACGTGTAGGCACATATGAGCGTATAACGGCGTCCAAATTTCAGAAAGGCTATCGAGGAGTTTGTATTTCCAGCACGATACGAAGCTTGTCGTCCGTCAAGTTAACACAGATAGCCACATGGAGTGGGTAAAAGGGCGCGACAAAGTGGAACCAAATTTTACGACCGTTGACTGAAAGTTTTGAGCGGGTCGATAGTGTCTGCGTCCGTCTTCGGAGCTTATCGACGGCTGGGGAACGAGATTGCAGTCGGAACTCAGATGAGATTTGTTCGGAGTGAATGAAACTTGATCTGATAAAACGCAGTGACAAAATCTTTTCTTCATGTGTAATAATCGAATATTCTCTTGATGGTCCGCATTCAAAATGCAGTGGAAATTAATCAAGATAGTTTCCAAATTCCGAGTTAAAATCAAATGTGTTTCAAATGCAATCTCCCTATGTTATATTTTTAAACTCTCTATTTCTATCTTGTATTTTAAACTCTCAATGCTCCTCCAGTGTATATACCTAAGGTGTCGTAAATGTATTTCAAACTCTGATACCCGCACAATTACAAGTCGGAAGTGTGCAATTTAGAATCAGGTCAAGGAAAGTTATGTACGTTTTCAAATTGAATAATTATTCTATTGTAAAATACAAAAATATTGGACTTTAATTTTGTCTTTGTTTTTTATCGCCCCTCGAATTTACGTGTGGTGTCGATATACTATACAGACAACGATGCGTATTTCACGTGGCCCGTAGGAAGTAATTTTTCCCGAAAAAGTCTCTCCCTTCAATTTCTTCACCTCATTCCTACAATCTGTACTTCCCTCGCTACCCTGCGATGTGAAATTTCATTCCAATAAATCATTATAAAGATCCAAAAATAAAAAAATTCATAGCTTTGTCAATTCCCTTAATTTTTTGTTCTGATAAATGCCCCGTTCCCTGAACGTTGTTCTGTTAAACGCAAATTTGTTTTGGAATGATGTTAGAAATAAATCCTCGTTTAATAGCGATAACTGGCGAAGTTATTGAGAAAATATAACCTTGTACAATCGTCGTATTATACCTGAACTGATCGCCTGGACTTTTAGAAGGAAGACATTTTCTTTTGTACCAATTATGATTTCTAAGATACTCGTATACCAGTCTGTTGTCTGCCGCTTTGGGTAATCAGAAACTTCTGTCTAACTACGTAGCTGTTTCATGGTTGATTTATGTCTTTTACCTTATCTCGTAATCCTTTTTAATGATGTCATATCGCATAAATAATTTGATTGTGCAATTTTAAAAACTATAAATATCCTTTGTCCAAAAATCGCATATAGCCAAGTGCTTAATTGCTCCATTAAGGTCTCCTAAATACATGGAAGAATGGTTGATTACAGTTCTCCAATCAATTATGTGTCTCATTTTAGAAATTGAAGTCTGTAGGCAATTCAGACACGAGTGATACCACGCCGCTGCACTCAATTAGTGTGCAGATGAAGCTAGAAATATCTCTGTTAGAGGTTTAATCAATATGAGGATATTCATATGTCATAGCATTAAAACGATAAACAACGATACGGAAGTGTGAAATGGATTACTATCATTGAATAAGTAAAAGTCTATGCATTTCCTTTAGGATATCATTTATTGAATTGTATTCTGTAGCTGATTAAATTGTCCTTATAAGACATTTGAAACCGTCGCCCCATCAAAAAAGTGAGATTGTTACATGTATCAATAGAACAGGAGCGTTTGAGTTTTTTTTCGGGTCGTCGAATTAATCTTTATAAATTCGTTCCGAGAGTCTTTTGTTCCGCATTTATTCTCGTATCATCTCCCTGCCTCTCCTCACATTCAGCAACGTTTCACCTCCAACTTCTCTCTCAACTGCAGCATCATCCCTCAACCCTGTGTTATTTCTTTCTTTTCCCCCACGAGACAACGTTTCTCCTTCGGATGGCTCCTCATTTTTCCCTTCTTCCCCTCCCCCCCGCCTCCCGCCCTTTTCCTCTTACAATATTCCACCTCTTTTTTATTCATTACTTCGCCTCTTTCCCGCCTTGTTTCTTTTATTCGGTGTCGCTTCTCGTCCGTACCACCACCAAGCTCGGCAGCGGCAGTATCATAATAGCTTCTTTTGACGGGGTCCTCCTGATTGAGCTCCTTCATCGCCTCGCAGACTTTTCAAAAAGTCCTCGCCTCCAATTCTCCCTTCCGCCTCCCACCTTCCACCCTCCCACCCTCCTTATCCCAAGTGATCACGTCTGCCGTGAATGCTTATCCGTCTGGAATATGTGCATCTAATGCTCCCTCCCATCACCCCCTCACGGTTCCCCATCCGCTCAGCACCTACCGCTCCCATCGACGTCCTCCCTCCCTCTCGCACAGACATGCACACACCGGTTAACTGTTGCAGTTGCTGCGTTTGCGTCGTTCATTTGCCCAAGAGTCTCGCCCTTCACTCTCCCTCTCCTCCTCATTCTCTCCCTCCTCTCTTCATGTCTGTGTCATCGGAGGTATCCATTTGTGAGCCCCTCCCGTTTTCCCTCAACGCCAAAACCTACACTTCAGCCCATCCCCCGAAACCATCTCTCCCTAACACTACCTCTTTCCCCGCGGTGAAAAAATAAGGAACGGAAATGACGATTGGAAGCGATGCATTATGGAGCGAGCTTATTATTCCACGGATTCCTCCTTTCATGCCGTTCGCTCACCCTCCCTCACCCTTCTCCCCACTCATCTCGACTCTCCTCGTGAAGTCTTTTCATCGAATTAGGACGGTTTTCCGAAACAGGGCACATGCCCCGCATTAGCGCGACTTCCGAGCTTCCATTAAATTAAAACGGTTCCCGATATCGCCTTGGTATTAAAACGCCCTGAAATTTTTAGCTCTTGCGTGATAATCGTGTTACGCGGAAGAAGATGTCGCGCTTGTTTTCTGTCATGGGAGATACGTGAGGGAGTTATGGGAGGAATTACGTGAGGTGCAGGAAATCGAGGTGAAAAAATGTCGCTAATCCTGGCCATGGTCTAGGAATAAGCATTTCCACGAAATCATCCACCTCGTTCATCATCAGAGAAATAATACTGGTGTAAAATTCTGGATCATATGCATGATTATGCCCATCTCATTAGGAAGCAAACGAGAACCGGAATTTAAGGAAATACTTGCTCTTTGTTTCCTCAGCTTAAATATAGATTTATTGAGATGGACACTTCCTTATATTTTCCGGATTTATTGTTAATGAATTCTTTTTATGATACATCATTAGACGCAAAGCTATTTTATTCATTTTTAACTTTTGAATTGGATACTTTTCTCGTTAAACTTCGCACTCTTTCTCGATTCAAACTGCATTCTTTCATACATATTTCTTTATGCTTTTATTTGAAGATTAGACTTCAAATAAAATGGTACGCGAATTTCCTGTTATATTTTACTACAGGCTTCCCCGGAATATTTTATTTTTTCTAGTATTTTCGCCTATCCTCTTTCTTTCATTTTATTTACGTCCGTATTTTTAAATAAAACATTTTGAATTTTAATTTAAAGAATTACTTTTCCAGTATTTCAGAGAAATGGTAGTAACGTTGCATATTTTGCGCACTGATTGATTTTTTTCTCATTATTCGAAAACCTAAGTATCTTAAGGATAAAATAACTGAAATATTGACACACGTTTCGTCTATCTTTATGATTATGCCTCCAGTATTATTTTATAACATTCTTCTACTTCGCTCCTTAAGTATTTCAATGCCATGCTCTCTAGTGCGATGAGTTTATTTTTAAGATTTGAGTTTAAGGTGAAATAAAAACCTGAAATTCATCTTTGTAGTTCTGCGGCTAAAAAGATGTGCGGCCGACTCTCATGACTAATAACACTCAGTCCTGCACGGTTTCGACCATATGAAATAAAGGGTGAATTATTTTACTTTTCCCTTAAGACAAGTTTTAAATAAAATGCCCACTTTCTCTCACTGTCTATTGCTTGCTTTCGTACTGTACATTGCTTCCTATCGCTGGCAGATTTTCTCGTTTGTAAAACCATTGCCACACATGATCAATAGGGAGTTATGCGAAAGGAATGAAATTCTAAATTTAAAGAAGCATGTTAAGTTCATCAATACAAAAAAAAGTGTGTACTACTGGCTACAATGCACAAAAGCTTTTTTTAAATTCTACCGAATATTCTGCCTCTGAAAATGTTATGAGGATCATTGCTTAATCTTCATTTAGACACTCGTTGGTTTTTCCACAAACATGTGACTCGAATTCTTGTGCTTTAACTAAGCAGTTTTAGAAAGTTGGAATTTTCGTTCTAAATATGCATGGTCGAAGATTTTAATTTGAACAGCTGGAAGAGTTGTGGCTGCGAAGAATTTCACTTTTTTCAATTTCACAGCAAATCTTTTGAAGAAATCTGGATACCAAGGAATTCCTGATAACAATGGAACCTAATTAGGTATTCCTTAAATGTATAAAATTATTTTTACATTATTTTAGAAACGCTGTAATATGATATTTAACAAAAATTTTAACGTTTTGGGCATATACTTGATTAGATTGATTACTTTCATTTTACAAAAATTTGTTTTTGAGCTGCAATGACTTAATTAATTCAAACAGCAAATATGTGATCTCAGATATAATTTCTTTCCAATTCTACTTCTCAGCTTTTCCAAGAGTTTGACGTAAATATTAATTGTTCATCATATCGGTATCATTTCTCCAAAGGGCCCTTCGTCGTTAATGACTACCATTCCTACCTTTCTCCCACCGCTCTCCCTCCCAAACACATATCTTCTCATTCGTCCCTTCTTTCCCAAATAGTCTATGTCGTCTTGAATATGTTCCGCGAAAAAGAAATCCAAGAGTGAAAAAAATGAGCGCGCACGCGCGTGCTCGCACTCCGTTGGCAAAGAGACAGTCGAAACGGCGACACTCTTCTCGTTATTCCCATTCTCTTCCGTTTCATTTTCCTCGCAATTGTGCTCGGCGCTTTATCGCCGACAGCTTTGTCATCTCTCCCCTCTCTCTTCTCGCCCACGTCTGTCTACCTCCTCCCCCCGCAACTCTCCCCCCCCCATCCCTATCACCCAGTCATCATCTAAACCCCCTCAACCTTTCATACGAGTCCCATCCTCCAACATCACCCTTTATCCCTTCCCGTCGCGTGTATCCCTGTCATCCCTTTTTTTCTCCCCCCTCTGCCTTCGTCTTCTTTTTCTACTCTTAATTCATGTTCAATGGAAAACTTTCGTCCCGATGTATTGGAGATGGGCAAACTGCGATCGTGTGCCGATCTCCGGGAGTCCATTGTTTTCCCACCCTAATCTGCCACTCTTTTAATGTCGTTCTGGCATTAGGCCCCTGATAACCAAAAAAAACAGTTATCCTAGTCTAAATTATTGTAACAAATAAGATAATACTCATCATTAAATCTCATATGTATTTATTAATGGAGCACTTCAGTACTTCACTCAAACTTGCAAATTAAATATGCTCGGCTATTGAATAATGTATTTTGGGTTTCATAGTTTTTTCTGTAAAGCTACTACATATTGATGCAGGTACATTCATTTGGGGAAGAATTTGCGTCAGAAGTTAAGATACGATTTTAAAAAAATCACAATTTCATGACTGGAATTTCATTCGAGATTCTGACGGCTTTGAGATACAAGTTTGACCCTCAGATTAGAGCTTTGAAAGCTTTCTATACACCTCTGTATGTGTATTGTGATCGAGTAATATATAAAAAAACATTGGAGGTAGGCGTTAACTTAGCTGCTTAGAGTCACACCTAATCACGAAGAGAGGCAATTCACGCGAAAGGAGGCAATTTACGTGAAGGGAGGCAATTCACGTTGCCTCGTGAATACGTGTTCACAGGGCCAGAAAAGCGCTGCTAGTTCGATTTTAGCCATATCTAAGAAAGATTCTCTTAATCATCCAAAAAAATCTATCACTATTCTCCAGCACCAAAATTATCAATATTTTTTATTGGTATTAAATATCTCCTTCTTTTTCATTGTCGCTCATATTCCTTGTTATCTCTGAGAGTAATCGTCAAGCATCAAATTTGGCTCAATGAAAAAAATTCTCTCTTTGCCGCAAGAATGTTCTAATTTATTCTTCCCAGTTGACGTTAAAACTCTTTCATTTTTTTCCGCGTAAGTAATTTGCGGGCAGACGGCACAAGTTTAAAGTTGGAAAAAACTGGTGAATACAGATCTGTGGTAAACGTCAAAACATTAATTTTTTTTCAGTGATAATTTTCACAGTGAAATTCCACAAAATATCAGATTAGTCTCCTTCTTACTTCCGGGCCTCTGCCTCCCCTTCCCTCTTTCCACCCTCTGCTTGGTTCACTACTATTTTTACCCTACGCTCCAGCTACGCACGTCTTCTCAATTTTCCTCTTAACCACCATCATCCCCTTCCCTCTCCTTTTATCTTTACGCCCACCCCTTCAACTCACTTTCGCTCGCTTTCCGACTCCATGCCTTTTGCGCGTCATCAATTAGCGTCTGATACGCGAATGTTCGAGCGGAGCGTGGAATGAGCCGGATCCTTGTTCCAATACTGCCACCGGAAGAGGGTACGAGAATTGGGAAGGATGGAAAGTGTGAATAGAAAGAGACGAGCACTTTGGGGGGGGGGGAAGGTGGGGGAGAGAGGACAATGAATGTGCCGCTGAAAAGAGAAAGGGTGAAAGGAGAAAATGGAAAGGGCGGTCGGTTTTCAGATGACTTTTGTTTGAACTCCGCTCCTTCCTATCAGGTCCCATCGTCCCGAGCTCTTGCCTATTCTACTCGTGTCTCTCAAGAATATGTTTTTAATTCAAGATGTATGTACCTCCAAGCATTTTAGAGGGTTGTCCCATTGATTGTGGTTAATCTGCATACATTGCTTATGAGGATGAAAATTTAATTTGTGTCATGAAAATAGATGCCTACCCTTTGTTAGTACTTTTAGGGGATTCCCTTGGTTAATTTCTTAAGTGGGCACCTTCACAATTACGGTGCATGAATGATTACTTTAAGATGAGTGATTTCAGAAATTTAACCATCATTGAGAAATTAATCGTTGTTCATTATGAATACAATTAATACTTTCTCTGGATAAAAAATGAAACAAAATGATGGTAAACGCGTTATGGTACTATGAAGAATATATATTATACACCTCGAAGAGTATTGCACTTAAGGATTAGGTGGAGTCACTAGGTTTAGGAATCACTAAGTGGAGTATTTATTATTGAAATTTTGAAACGTCTTCATGATTTCTACTGTATTATCGAAAGCAGGCACTAAGATGGTATAAATTCTAGAGAAGTTATTTTTAATTATTTTACAATATTTATTTGGGAGCGAAACCATATCATAACTTCGATTAGTTTATATCATCAATGTACGGTACTGAACCAAATTTGAGGCGAATCCAAATATTTCTCGTTGCGCTCTTAATGTTGGTGTGCGAAACTTTGGCAACGATTTTGAGTCACGCCGTCAGGAAAGTGTGTACACGTGAGTGAATGTGATTGTGTCATTTTTGGTGCATGTGATAAACTCGGAAAACAATTTTAAAACATCTTTAAAAATATTTACAGAATCTACAAGAATCTCCCAAGAGTCAACTCGCTTTTTTTCGAACGACGACCATGGGTTCATACAAACGGTTGCTTTGAATCATGCATGCATGAGCATTTATCTTTCACACCCTGGCGAAAATTGCGTGCCAGGACACCGCCCAACCCTCGAAATCACTCTCCTCGTCTATCCGAAGATGCTAATCCACGTTTCTCTCTCTTTTTTCCTCTCTCTCTTCCCTCAGGCGAGAAGCCTTACAAGTGTGCGTGGGAGGGTTGCGAATGGCGCTTCGCCCGCTCGGACGAGTTGACTCGCCACTACCGCAAGCACACGGGCGCCAAGCCGTTTAAGTGCCGGCACTGCGACCGGTGCTTCTCGCGCTCTGACCACCTGGCGCTGCACATGAAGCGCCACGCTTGAATTTGCTGCCCCAGGGCGGTGGACGGGTCGGGAGCAGCGCCGGGTCTGCCTAGTGGCGGCGGTCACTGCGGCTGGCGGCCGAGGAACCTGTGACGAGGCGCGTGACGACGCCTGCCGCATCGGGAGGGAGCAGTGGCGGCGATGGTGGAGCGTTCGAGTCGGTGGCGATCTCATCGGGAATGCGGGCATGGACGAGGCGGTTTTTAGACAAGCGGTGGAGTTGACGGAGGTAGTGTTGAAAATGGTTGATCACCGCCGAAGATGGACGCCTATAGTTTTTTTTTGACTGGATACATCGATTGAGTAAGGGAGATATAGTTGAGAAAAAAAACTGAAGCTCCGGAAAAACCTCTTTAACCACCAGAATGAAATTATTTAACAGGCTTATTTGGTTGTAAACAAAAAAATCTCTACGTTCCCCCCTCAGCCTTATCGAGAGAAGAACAATTCCTATTTGAAAAAGAATCATTGTATCGAACTAATTTTTTTACAACCCCTCCTTCCCCCGAATCTTGTTGAAGATTTTTTCAGTGCAAGATGAATAGGGAACCCCGTGGTTTTTTACTGATATTCCATTACCAAGGGCCTCCATCCAGAATTTCTGAGTCACTGCCATTTGTTACAACCGCTCTTCTCATGAAGACGAGAGAATGGAAAAACTTAACAAGCACGCATGCTTACTCTTCGGGAAGATTTTTTTCTACGTCCCCTTCTCACCTTCCTCACCGTCACTTCAACACAGAGCAGGAATGTATTTCGTGTCGTCATTATTCACACTGGGGCCACTTTATAGCATATTAAAGAAACCTCAAAGCGTATTAATACCAAGTCTTGTCGAGTTACGATATAATCTGGGCTTCATTTTGTGAAATTCGGCAATTCGGTAAGGTCGAGAGGAAACGATCTAAAAATTAGGATGGAAAACCTTAATCTATCCATGAACTTAGGTTTTTGCCACCAGCTGAGCAAAACCACAACATTACAGGGAATTCAAGCATTTTAAAAATATTAACCCTCATTCGATGGCATACAAACGATATTTTTTTACTATTTAAGAAAAAATCTCGTGTGTAGTAGTAAAACCAAAAGAGTCGTTTAGCTGAAATTGGGACTATTAATGGAATTCCATATATTTGTGCAGTTTTTTCTTCGTGTGTCATTAGGATTCTCAAACCTTACCTTTTCCTCGCTAAAATAAAAAAAAATGATATTCTGGAGCGCAGTCATGCGCTGTTTATAGTGAAATCTCTGAAATTATGTGAATCGCGTGAACGCTTGACTTGTTACAATTCCAAAACTACGGGAATAATTTTCGTGGGAGATCCCTTGCATTCCCTTCGTCTTCCCATCGTGGCAAGAAAAAGTTCTCCATTTTTGCCTTTCACCAGACCCTTACCATATTTTTCCCTATTTTTCCTCCTCTTGAACTCCTCGCCGCGAAAGCAGGTACCTTACAAGCCATTTGGCGCTTTAGTCTTTGCCCTTCGTTGTCTAGTCCTTCGGATTCACCCGGAATACCAAAAGATTTTTTTTGCGCTTGTCACAGTGCCTCCCGCTCTGCGCGATCGACCGCAGTTGTGTCGCGGGCTTGCCATCCCGCTTTGCCGCAGGGGTAAGGGGCAGTCCATTGGGGAAAAGCTCGTGCCAAGTTGCACTCTTCCGAAATTCAGGGTGAAGTCGCATGTGCTCCCGAAAAAAAAATTCCTTAGTGCCAAAATCTTAAAAAAGAGTCGTCTACGGTTTTCGAGAAATTTATTGACTTCTATGCAGGGGAGAGTAAAAAAAATGAATGTAGACATTTTTGTAAGCCTGAGCGGAAATATCATCAGCTAAAGTGAGGTAAAATAAATTGTTGCAAGCTGATTTCCACCCCTATAGGACTGGGAAAAGGTATGAAATATGTGTGGCCCCATAATTGTGACAAAAATGGCCTTTATTCCTCGAGGAGACGTTTCTTAGTGAAGAGAAGGAAACTAAGGAGGAGCTTTTTATGTTGTGAAGTGAAAGAAATGAATGGATATAGAGAGAGACAGCGAATTTCGATGTTTGATGTATTTTGGTAAATTAGTTTTAAGCCAAAAAGTTTTTAAGTAATTCATTGCAATGAACCATTCTTAAACTTTCGACTATCGTTGGCGGAGTGGATATTGCTGGTGCCGAAGGATATATGTTAGAGAAGTGAATGTCGTGCTCGTATTGAAGCTTTGCAACCAGTGTTAATTGTGAGTGGAACTCTGGAAGACCGACCATGTGACATTTGGACGGCAGATGAAGTGAATGACGATCTTCTGGGACGCTTTCTATGTAGTAAGTGCAAAGTTATACAAGTCTTCAGAAAAAAAACAATTGGGTGTTTCAAAATCGTGACTGTTTTTCTCATAAGAAACTGAAAAAAAACCTTTTGAACTGATGAGTGATTGACTGCATGTCAGTGTGTCTGTGAGTTTTTTGTCCTTTTTCTATTCGCTGTAAACCAAAATATCTTGCACACTTTCAAAAAGGAAGGAAGGGAAAAGTTGCGTTAGGATTAAAAAAAAACACCTTCCTTTTAATCCGATGTGGGGAAGTTGTAAATAGTTTTGCTGTATCTCGGAGGGAGCTTAATTAACATGTTTTTCAATCATATTCTATTGCTGTCAGGGTGTGATTTCTTTTGACCGGTGTACACATATGTAAACAAAGTAACAATATCACAAAATTGTTGTTTTAAAGATATCAATATAACGCGAGGTCATCGGAAAAACATGGTAACATTCGCAGAAACGCTAGAGACGCCGATATTTCATCGGCGATTTCGAAATAAAATACACGTAAAACAGGTGATAAAACTTTTGTATACGCAAGGGATCATGAAGAGTGCCAAGGTCACGTTTCTTTGAGGGAAAATTGGCAAAGGATGTGTGAGAATGTGTGAATGAGTTTGGTATTTTAATAATTGCTGGTGCCATGGCTGAGTTGAACGTACAATTTAGTTCAAGTTTTTATTTCAGCCGTAATAGCTTGAATGGCTCTGTTGTCGGAAGCCGGGAAATCGTTGGTCTCGGGCGTTGTTTTCCGAATAAAGAAAGAGTTGGAGCCCATTACGAATCCCTTGTGGCGCGAAAACCAAGACAGGAAAAAACTAAGGTGCCATGGGTTTTCGCGTCATGGGCATAAAAAAAAACTTGCATTAATCATACGAGGTTAAAAGATGTCATCATGAGAGGTTTTCACCAGATAGTGAACCATTCTTTTTTAAATTCAATAAATAATTAAATGTGTAATGATATATTTGACTAAATTCCTTCAACCAGTTTTTCTCGTGTTAGTACGTTTCTCGGTTGTTTATCATTAGTGCACGAGCCCTGCGAAAGGTTTTTAGAAATTAATCTATACGGGCGATAGATGTTTGTGCGTATTTGAAGCACGCCAAGTTTTTCGTAATATGTGTTTGAAAACCTCCACAACGATATCTCTTAAAGTTCAAAAATAAAAAGAACTACCTACGCGTTACAGCAACAAAAAAAAGAATCAAAATATGTTTGTAAAAAATGTGGAAGAGAGCGGTGAGAGATTGTTTTTCGCAAAAATTGGGCATAAAAAAATAGGTATGCCAACTCTTTATTGTTGTCCATTATTAATGTATTGTTGGCCGATCGTAGAGGAAAAGAGATAAAGAAAGAGAGGCGATGGCTCGATTCTTATTTTTCTATGTTGTTCCATAAAACTTTTCTTGGCTTCGCGATGATGTCCTTTATATTCGGTATGCTATTTCGCGCATTCCTTTATTCTACGCTTGTTCTCCGGTTGCCTCTGCTGCGTCCCCCCCCTCGTATCGCCGCTGTCCCAAACCCCTACTTGCCTTGAGATCCCGTATTAAGCATCCCCCCTGCCCCTCCCTTGACGCTTCCCCAAAACAAAAAATGTCTTTCGTCAGTGAGCGAGAAGGAGATGATTGGATATCGAGTGAGATGGAGAGAATGTTTTACTATTAATAAAATTCTAGTGTAGTGTTTTGTACGCGCAGGCTTCCTTACTGTGAGATAAAGAGTATGAAACGTATGGTTCATTGTATATTTTGTGCTGCATTTCTGGCACAGCACACTGTGTCTACATTTTTAAAAGTTGTGAAAGCAGAAAAAAAAACATTAACAGTTGCTTTTAATGTTAAAAAAATCCATGAAGAGAAGTTGCAATGAAAGTTTTTGAAGTGAAAAGGAAATTTAAGTAATGAAATTATATATATACATAACACACAATTGAAAATACCTGTAAAAATAATGGAAGGTTGGAGAATTTTTTGGGCTCATGTGATAAACGACTTTTTAAAAAAGTGACTGTCCGTTAACGGTTTGCGTGGGGTAAAAAAGATGAAGAGAGGCTGCTCGAACGTTTTTTGAACTCCTGTCGATTGCTGCTGATATGTAAAAAAAAACCTAAAGATATGTTCTGAAATGAGTGATTATGCAACGGAGGTCTTCCTTGTTGCTTTCGATATAATTATTATAAAAGTGTATTAAATTGTATCTACAAGAGATAAAGTAATTGTAAACATTGTGAGCAAGAGATGTGAGTGATATAAAACGCGAAGTGAATTCACTGTCGGAGCAGTTCAAGTCGCGTCGTAATCATTATTCAGTACTGTAGCACGAGAGCATGAGAAAGGATTCATTCCCAATGCGTTCAGCATGTAAAGGTTTGTGTGGATTAAATCTCATAGCTGGCGGGCCTTCCCTCTTCAATGAAACATAAACTCCATTCCACCCCGACCCTAAGTCTCCGTAAAAAGTAACAACAATACCTAGCAACAAATAACAGCAGGAAAAGAAATGTAGAAAAAGGTCTCGCTACTGTACATATAATTTCCATCACGAGTGAGAACCTCCTAAGAAATCGCCATTGTACATTTCCGTGTGCAAGCCGCTAACAAGCGCAGGCCGTCACCTAACGAAGCCGCCTCCTCGGCCATATTTGTATATCCCTGTAAATTTAAACCCACGGCCTTACGTGTCGAGTTCCTGGTTACCTTATCGGCCGTTGGTGAGCGTCGGGAGATGGTCGTCATGCTGTTGTTAGCGCGCTTGAGGAGGGAATTCGCGTCCATGTGTGCAAGAAAGTGTGAGCAAAATTTGTTCTGAAGAGGGGAAGTACATATATTATATGAGCCTAAGGCTTCCCAAAACTTTTGAGGGTGACCATGGGTTGCTTGGAAATTGATAGAAAGAGAGAAGTATGGAGTACCCCAATGCATTGTGGTAATGACGGATTCGGGCACCAGTATCACCAGCAGGATCATTTAAATGTTCGCCGATTGGCTGTATCCGCTGGATTGTTGTCGTGAATCCGAAGGTACGAAAGTTATCGAAACCATTTTGTGAACATGGATTATAATGAGAAACATACTTTTATTTTTCCTTTTCTAAAATAAACAATTTTACAAAAGAAAATGTCCTTTTAATTTTTATCCACATTCATTTTCCTTAATGCCTTCGAATAATTGTCATCAACCGTTATGGGCTATTTTCACAAGTTATGAGTGCAGTTTACTCCGCCTTCAAATTCTGTCGGATATAGGTTCCTAAATTAAGCAAGTGAGCCCTTAATAAATGGAGAGTCTTTCGAGAAGAAAAAGTGTTAGAAGGAGAATCATTATTCTTATGTTTAGTTAAAATAAGTATTCCCAATAATAGGTGAAAGAGAGGTTAAATAATGCCTAAAAGGAGGCCTAAATGTTTGCCAAATATTTTCTTCTGGGTGCATAGCATCACCCAGTGCAATGGTATAATAGAAACTATGTAATTCATTTCCATGTATGTTTGCGCACATCTTTATCTCTATCGTGAACTTGAATTCTTTAGCTCAACCATACTTTTATTTTTGTTAACGCGGTTCCAACGTTGCAATGTCAGTTAGGGGAAAATAAAAGGGTGTCTGTACTGGTGTGGTACTTCAAAGAAACATACACCTTTTACTGAATGAAAATGCTGTATTTCAAAGCATGATGGAATAAACTTCGCGTATTAAGATCGCTCAGCAGGTCAGTAATTCTAATAATAAAATAATGATAGCTGGCACAAGTTCACGTGGTGGATTATAGTTGTGTTCATTAATCACTTTTCTGGGGTCTAAATATTCCCACTTGATTTTCTTTACTACAATATACTTTGCCTTACCTATCTTCTACCCTCTTCCTTTTCACAGACTCCAAGCGTGATAAGAACCCTTTCGACAAAAGCATGCGTATGAGCTATCTGTTGGCAACGATATCAAAAGTTCACCGCAGATGATTGGGAAGAACCTTGGACAAATCAAGGGAGAAGTAATAAGAAAATATGTGGATGGTGTTTGGTTTATGTGAAGGCAATTCATCAATTCGATCCTCTCCAAGCCCAACGAATCTGGTCGTCAATTTTGTGTAGAAACAGCTTTGGTGATCTCCAGCCCTGCTGCTAAGATGAAGGTAAGTGCCATTTTTTCTTAAGAAAATATATTTTACCTCGACGTTATGAATTGTGTTAGTCTTTGGTATGATAGAAGTAAAAAATAAACAGGAGATCCATAACTTTTATTTTCACTAGCCGAGAAATGTACGAGATACTTTATGAATCAATTAAAAATAAGTTGATATAGTTTATTTAAAAATTCAGGTTTAAGTTAGGTATTGTGCCGCTCTGAAAATAGCATTGAATGATTGTTTGCAGCAAGTCTTTTAAAGATTTCGGAGATGCCTCTTAGAGTGGAAAAAAGTAAGTCTTAAAATAATATTATATGCGAGCATAATTAGCTGTAATAAATGTAAAAATAAGTATTGCGACTTTAGGTGACAACCAAATATTTATATACAATCAAAAGAAAATTTTATTTCGGCATTAGCTGAAGCTTTTTCCTTTATTATTTTACTAATTCATACTTCATATTCCGAAAATCATTATGAAACTCGTTAAAATTGCGAATTTGCTTTGCTTCCCTCCCATACACTACAACTTTCACTTGGTGGAAGGGCTTGTTTGCTCCCTTGACTTGACTGCATCTGTGCTGACAGAAACTGCCTTGTTAAATTGATCCCGGTACTCTTCGAGTCACCACTGCGCGAAAGGTCTACGAGGAGGCGCCAGACGAAAGATATCCCACCTACAACATAAACAGCGTCTGTTCTTCAGTGTGGTGTTTGCAAAGGCACCAAATCCAAGTGGGTGGCAGCCTAAGTATTAAGATGACATTTTAAAACTATTAGGGGAAAGAAAGAGGAACCCATTTCGACGGTGTCTCCCATGGTGGTAACACAAGCATTAAAATAATGAAACCTGGTGACTGTAGATCCAGTAGACCAGGTGCACATACCGACAGGCAGTCATAGGGATTTGTCCCTCTTGTAGTTAATATTTATCCCATACTTTTCGCATTGGTCTACTGAAACAATTTTGGCTGTCTAGCAAACTATTATTTGATTATGTGAAATACCAGCATATTTCATCGCATTCTGCCCATTTTTATTCACCGCTCATCCTATTCTCATTCCAGACTCACATTTCGTCTTAATAGACCTTAGGCCTATTAAGAGGAAATGTGAGCCTAAGGCCTAAGAAAGAGCCCAGGAGAGTACGGACAACACTTTATTACTCGGTATTTGCTCCGAACGCCTTCGTCTCTTACTGCCCACCACGGGTTTCTCTCTCTCTTTTCATCTTACGTGTGACGCTTGATTCATACGCAACTTTTGCATGAGTAGCCATTGTAAACATTGCACCCCTGTATTCAGAAATATACCCATCAGCTTTGTCCATTCCACTCTGTCTAACGCTTTCTTTTAATACACGAAGCAAGCAAAAACATCCTGGTTAGATCTAAAATATTTCTCTTTATTTGTTTCCTAATTACTGTATTTGCGCCACGTATTTCCAATCATGCCACCGAGCAACCACAAGGAGGAAGAAGTCGATAGGATGTACGATGAGTTAGAGGATATCATCGCGAGTGTTCCTGCAGGGAAATATTTGATAGTGATGGGGGATTGGAATGCGACGGTAGGCGAAGGAAGAGATGGGGTGAGGTGGGGGACTATGGGTTAGGCACGAGGAATGAACGCGGGGAGAAAGCAATTGAATTCTGCAGGAGACAGGGGTTAGTCATCACCAACACATGGTTTAGACACCACAAAAGGCGTAGGTATACATGGAAAATGCCAGGTGACTCAGAAAGGTATCAGCTAGATTATATAATGGTTAGGCACAGGTTTAGAAACAGTGTGATAAATTCGCATAGTTTCCCAGGAGCGGATGCGGACTCAGACCACAATTTAGTTGTTATGAAATGTAATGTTCGTTTCAAGAAGATAAGGCAAGGGCGGCGGGTTAGGAAATGGAATTTAGAAGCATTAAATGGTTTAACGAGGAAGGAGTATCAGCAGGCTGTAGAGAAAATAATGGATGACGGTAAAGAACTGAGTACTATCGAAGAAAAATGGGAATGTATCAAAAAAGGAATATTGGAAGCCGCTAAAGACACCATAGGAACCGTTAACGGGAAAAGGATAAGGAAACCATGGGTAACGGATGAGATGATTGCAAAGATGGATGAGAGGAGAAGATGGAAAAATGTAAACACAGAGTTAGGCAAAATGAAGTACATAGAGTTAAACAATAAATTGAGAAGGGCCACAAATAAAGCAAAAGAAGAATGGTGGAAAATGCAATGCGAGGATATGGAAAATTTTACAGAAGGGTGAAATTGGTGCTCTATACGTCAAGGTTAAGTTATTATCGGGAAGTAAGAAGGCAAGATCTGTGATAACAGTGAAAGATAAGTGGGGTAAGATAATAGTTGAACCAGGAAAAATCCAAGAGAGATGGAAGGAATATATAGAAACACTGTATGGTAAAGAACTTAGGCCGACAGGGTTAGACATAGAAAAGGAACATGACGTAGAAGAAGATAGCTTAGGTCCACGCTTACTCGACGATGAAATAGAAAGGGCATTAAAGGAGATGAAAGCAAATAAGGCTGTGGGGGTGGACAATATTCCTGTAGAAATGTTGAAATGGTTAGGGAAAGGTGGGAAGAAGGCCATATATGGACTGATTCGTAGTATCTATGAGGAAGGAATCTGGCCGGAAGATTTTGTGAGATCGGTGTTAGTTCCTATTCCAAAAAAGGCAAAGTCTACGTCATGTGAGGATTACAGAACAATAAGTTTGATATCCCACGCAGCTAAAGTTATTCTCAGGATCATCAACAAAAGGATAGAGAGTAAGGCAAATGATTAATTAGGGGATGATCAGTTTGGGTTTAGCAAAGGAAGAGGTACGCGTGATGCCATTGCAGTAATGAGATCACTAGTCGAGAGGAATATAGAATACAATCAGGACGTTTTTGCCTGTTTTGTAGATTTCGAAAAAGCGTTTGATAGAGTGAATTGGGAAAAATGAATGCGTGTATTGCAGAAAATAGGAATGGATTGGAGGGACAGGAGACTGATCCGCAACCTGTACATGTCTCAGACTGCTCAGGTGCGAGTGGGGAACGGGGAGTCCGGATGGGCAGTGTTAGGAAGAGGTGTAAGGCAGGGTTGCCCATTGTCACCGGTACTGTTCAACGTATATGTAGAGGAAATGATTAAAGAGGCATGGGAAGAACTGGAGGTAGGAATGAAAGTCGGAGGGGAACTCGTAAAATCGGTTAGGTTTGCTGATGACCAAGCATTAGTTGCTCAGTCAGCCAAGGGGTTGCAAGCATTGCTGAGTGAATTGGAGTTTCAGTGCGATAAATATGGGATGAGAATCAATATTAATAAAACAAAGGTTATGCGATTTTCCAGAAAGAAAAAGGCTAAGCTAAATATTAAAATAGGCGGGGAAAAAATAGAGCAGGTAGAACAGTTTACATATCTCGGAAGTGTTTTGGATCAATACGGTCAAAGTAGTAGGGACGTAAGGAGAAGAATTGCGCTAGGCAAGGAGGCTTTCTCAAGGAGGAGGGAGTTGATGACGGGGACGTTGAGTAGGGATGTTAAGACAAGACTCGTAAAAACTCTGATATGGAGCGTAGCTATGTATGGTGCGGAAACGTGGTCACTGAAGCAGGAGGATAGACGTAGATTGGAGGCTTTTGAAATGTGGGTGTGGAGAAGGATGGAGAAGGTGAAATGGACCGAAAGGAAAACAAATGAGGAAGTACTGGAGATGGTGGGTGAGGAGAGGGGTTTGTTGAGAGAAATCATATGGAGGCAAGAAAAATGGATGAAAGGCGTATTGAGCGGTAGTGGAATGTTGAAGAAGGTAATAGAGGGGAGAATGTTGGGCAAGCGAGGAAAGGGTAGGAACAGGATAGGGATGTTGGATGGGATGAAGGGAGGAAAGAAGTACACAGAGATGAAGAGGGACCTGATGTAGTTTAGGTTGCTGGATTGGGTTTTGTTTGGAGTTACAAAATATGTATTTGATAGTTGTGTCCTTCCAAAAACCTACCTTAACCGGTAGATTACCTAATAATAATTTCCAATTGTACTCTAAATAGTATATAAAATTATCTCCGCCTAATTCTTATATGTAATCTATTATATAATTGCCGAAAAATGATAAATATTGACAAAAACATTAGACCCAACATAAAATGTGACATGTTGCAGATATCAATACAGGCAAGTACAATGCAAATACTATGAGAACCTTGAAAAATATCATGCGTTCCATTTACATCGTAATCTCAATTCATTAACCCGTTTTAGGTATTCTTGTTTATTTCACACTTACCGAATTTCACACTCGAGAGTTGCAGAGAGCCCTACGGCCAACACACGCGAACGCCACAACAAACATATCCCAAGGGAGTTTCACCTCTGCGCGGCAAACATTTGGATAACGGATCGGGAAATAAAAGAGAACTCGCGATCATAAATAGAAGGTTGGATGAAAAGCGGAACGATATGCATAAAGATTTCTCCAAACTTAACGGGTCAAGGGATGCGAGTTTGCGCTTCCACGGTCCTCTTCGACTTCTCCTTCCCTCCCTCCCCTAAAAATAAAATCCCTCCATTCACCCTCCCCCTTTCATGCCCCCTACTTCATCCTTCCTTCCTTTTCAGACTTCCTTATTATTTTTATCTCTTCCTTTTTTTATTTTATCCAGAAGTTCTTTCGGGACTCCTACTTCCTTTCCTCACTCCCCCTTCTTCTGCTCGCAGAGATTTTCCCTTTTTTCCCATCGGATGAGGAGGCGAGTGAGAACTGCGAGTGCAGATTTGCAAAAGACTGTCCGAGGACGGTCGGAGCTATCGTGAAGGGGGTCGAGAGAGGCGGGGAGCATGGGGGTTGGGGGCTTGGCGAAGGGGGCTATGGGGTTTGAGAGACGAAGGAGAGGTGAGCGAAACGAGGGGTCTGGAGATACAAGGAGGTGGGGAGGATGGGAACGGGAGAGTGGTGTGGCGGGGGAGGTTGAGGGAGGATTTGCCCCTCGGGAACTCGAGAATTCTCGAGGGTAACTTCCCTCGCCCCGGAATTCGTTTGGCATCCGCGGAATAAAGAATAGGAAATCTGGTTTCGCAGACGTGGATGGATCCATTCCTGGAATCCTTACCCATCTCTCCCCACGCGATAGGGATTCCGTTTCTCCTCCTCCCCCCTGCCCTCTCTTCCCCCAGTCCCCGCAGGAGATCCCAACTTCGTGGCCTGTCCATGCCCTCCCCTTTTTTCTTTCTCACCCCGGGGAATTCACTCCCGTTTCCCACCCACCTCCTTCTTTTGAGGTCAAATTATTCACGGTCAAGAGGGCAACTTAACAGTGGTCACTAGTGCTCGTTCTAGGGTATTTCTACGAAATAATTCTGAGTCGGGAGATGATTTGGGGATGTTCATACATATTTTAAGGGTTTTCTTGTTACCTTGTTACATGATCACGCCTAGATTTAGGTGTAAGCTGGCCTTTTGACTTTTTTGTGATAAAAGTCTGAAATAAGAGTGAATAACATTTTCTGAAATCACCAGGTTTAATCCGATCCAGGCTCTAGGATCAACACCAGGTAATGATTAGGATTTCTAATGATAAGAGTATGTTGTGGGAAAATCTACCTGAAATAAGATGAGTTCTTCAGATTCTGTGACAAACTTGGTTTTAAAGGTCAAATTTATTTTTGTTAATTATTATTTAAAAATTATTATTTCAGTTAAGATTATTGAATCCATGTCCCTGCTGCCATTTACAGAATGACAAAACACCGAATAATTTGTCCGCCTTTTTAATTATTCACAGTTTTGCAAGTGCATTGTTGAATAAAAACGAAATCAAAAGTCCCCTTATTCAATATATAATATAGGAAGTAAGAGATCGGATTACATAACTCTATTAATCGATCACATTTATCGGAAGAGATTTCTCTTCTCGTGCAACTTTAAATCGGCGAACCGTTCGTTGAATGGCTCTCTCGTTAATTTGAAGTTAGTATGCGCTCACTCGTTTTTATTGAGGAACCATTCGTATTTGATTCTCGTGATGAAAGAACGAGTCCTTGAAAAATGGCAGTTGAAATGATACACGGAATGGGAGATTTTCGACAGTTGAATTGAAAATTGTTGAACAGTTGAAAAACTACTAATTATCGGCTTTAAACAATTATTTTATCATGAGCTTTCTCGAAAATTGTGTTATTAATTTTAAATTGAATTTTGAATTTAAAGAATTTAATTACTTAAACTACCCGTAAAATATTAAGTTCATGCATAAAAATTTTTAAATTACTTCATTTTAAAGCACATAACTCATTTTACAAATTTTTAAAGCAGTATTGATAAATTATTCTTTCTCATTATTATTTATGGAAATTTATTAGGTCTTATTTTTTTCTGGAGCTCTCATTTATGCATTATCCAGATATGTGATGTGCATAGCATGAGATGAATGTGACAATTGGTAGAAGTAACGATACTAAGTAGAACAGTAATACAGCTACGTCGCTTTTCCTTAATTATGACTTTTCATAAAATCAAATATTTATTGAATAGCAATTTGAAGCGAGATTTGTTGAAATTTAATTCCGTACGTATAATTAATTTATTTGAACTATAAAATATAAATTATAATTTTTTAATTTCAAATATCCACTTTTGCTAGCATATTCCTGTTGCAATGACTTTTGCATAACTCCCTGCCGTTACTTAACAGTGACCAGTGGTTTTCATTCTTAAAGTTTATTTATTATTTTTATATATTCCTTATTGAATGTGTAACAATAATTTTTTTAAACATATTATTATATACTCGGTGATATCCCTATTTAAACTCCAAACATTCTCGTACTTTATTCTCTTATCTCAAAATACATGTAGACGAGACACTGATGTTTGAGTTGCTATATCAGCTGGAGTTAGTATTTTTCCTATTGTGTTTTTACAACCTCAGTAATCATGATACAGCTTTTTATAAGCTCCAACATATTCTCAAACGCACCCATATTGCATCGGATGAGTAAAAGTTAACTCCGAAAGCCTTATTACAAAATATGGCGAGTACCCAGACTTATTTTGCACTATGAGCCGTAGACCGTTCTTCCTCATTCTCAGTCCCTTAGTTGGATCGCGTAAAATGTAAAATAAATGTGTGAATAGGTGGTCAAATAATCACTCAACCTTTTACGCACACATGCGTACACTTATACTTGCAAACGCAAATACCATAAACACCTGTGCATCGTTTTACCCTAATGTTCACATTATCATAGCACTGATTCCTGATCATTACCTACCCAACTAATTCTTCCAGCGCAATTCAAATCCAAGGAGTCATCTGGAGAAAGGAAATCAAATAGGAAATGGATCAACACCAAGCAAAATTTACGAGAAAGTAGCAATGAAGCAGAAAACCCTCCAAAAAGATCTTTTTGCTTGCCTTAAAGTATATAAATTTGTCAATCTCATTCCCTGCTTATTTATTCTGTTTTCGACAGATATATCAAAATATTGCCTTTGCAGTTGTAAGATCATGAATTCCAAAGTAAATGGAAAAATTGCTATGAAGGCAATGGAATTTGGATTTATAAGAGATTCAATTCAACTTGCAAAATATGTGATGACATAAATTATTATTTGATGACATACGTCCTTACATAATAAGTCTATGTTAATTAGAACAAAGTAAGCCTGAAAAGCAGATTAAGTAATGGGAGATGTGTTAATCCGTCGCGACAAAACAGTTATCTTTCGTCATTCTATGTCAAATTATTCTTTCTTAATTGCTCCTAAGTTTAGCCCCGTTTCTTATGATCCACCCATGCCGTTGACTCTACGAAAGCGCCCTTGAAGGTGGTTTATTATATTAGTATTTACCTAATTACGTTTTGAGTGTTTCCTGTTGTTAGGAAAGCCACTCTACGAATGATCTTTTTTTATTAAATGATCTTCTGCTCAGGAGCGTAGAAAATGAAACTGCTGCGAAGCAATTTGCACCCAAAAATAAACAGGAAGAGATTGAAAATAAATAAAAAACTTTTTAAAAGTTCTTGACTTCTGCCCAAGAGCCTCCACTTCACAGCAGCTTAAATTCTCTGGTGCATGGAGGCTTCGGCCATTATAGCAACGGTCAGTAAGGCGACGTTGGAGTGTGTTGTGTGCAAGGTTTCACTCACAGGGGGCCTGAGCCCCAAGGGCGGCTGATGCGGTCACCAGGTGTGACGGGTGCACGGCGCGCAGGGAATCCGTCGTCTTGGTCGCGCCCAATCAAAGGCGCGCGGCGCGCTCAATTGCGAACTTCTCTTCCCTCTCCATCCTCCTCTCTCCTTGCCGACATCAGTATAAGACAAAACGCTTCAAGCTATCCAGCGCCTCCACGCACCGATGGTATCATCTCCTTCCATCGAGAAGGTCTCTCGCAAACAAGCAAATCGAACGCAGGGACGCGAGCGCACACAGTAGTGCGAACGGCAGAGCAGTCAGGAAGCCACTGAAGCGTAAATTATTAAAGTCCCTTGAGATCCGCACGAGGGAAATCAGTTGGTGCGCAGCACTGTAAATGCGGAAATGTGCATACACCCGAAGAATGCTTGCATTGATTCCACAGAACATATAATACACATTGTGTTTTACATTGTGTTAGTACTAATTGAATTTTTTAAATAATTAAAAAAACTACCTGGATACTTTTAATAATTTCAAATTTGAATTCAGAAAATGAAATTTAATGCGACAAATAAGTACCAGGTGTTTTAAACTAGATGAAATATGAATCGAAAATCCTCGGCGTAATATGTCTATCATTACTGAATCATTTAAATCGTTTACCTTTCTGTAAATATATTCGGTTGCTTGGGCTCGATTTTACTAAGACTGTGCGCATTGCGAAAGAGGAGAACTTGAATCTGTTGGTAACGGTGTATTCCTCTCTTATTTAATCTGAGTGCTAAAATCTACCGATATAATTTGATGTCATACCTTCTAAAAGTCTGTCCTTCCTGTTATCTTCGCGATTCAATGGGTTCCCCTACCTATAATAGAATGAATAGGAAAGAGAATACATCTTAGCATTATCAGTCGTGTACATACCGACTCTTGAACCTGTTCAACCTCTAAAATACCAGGAACACCTACGCTCCTCTCATGGGAAGTTTTAACAAAACTGGTGGATTTTTTTCTGAACCTTTTCCTTCCTAATTTAAAATGAATTTAAATTAAATTCTTAAATTAACGTTTTCTCCCATGGAGTCAATGGACCTTTCGCATATTCCTACTTTGCCGATCTAAATCTAAGTGGCGCCTCTATCTCATCTTCCCATCACATTTTCCTACAACCCGTCTAGTTGAAGACTCGTTTCTTCAAGGCTTACTTGCGAATTATTTTGATGTGTGTAACTCATGAAAGGTTTGATTTCAGTGTAACATTCAATTTTTATTCAAGTGGTTGACCTGTTCTGAGATGTTTAGTTCGATCCCATCTATTTTATTTTTGACGATTTTTTTGCAATTCGAAAACTTTAGTGCTATACATTTACTCTTATTTAGTTATAACTCCCATGCCCTAAACCGTTCCGATGTCTCAACAAAATCGTTAGAGAGTAAGTAGCCCGTAAAATTCCGGTGTCCTTATTTCTCTTAAAATTACTCTTCTCTACAAAGAATAACGAAAAACTTTGGTAGTTGATACACATCAAGAATAGCAGGTCCTATAAAACTTCCCCATGGAACTCTTGAAATTATGTCCGCCTTTAATGAGCTCAACCCATCGACGACTTTTTTTTTAAGTCCCTAATCCAGTTAGTTGTAAACATTGTAATTAAGCAGTCCGTATTCATTACCTCTGGAAAAGTGGAGATGTTAATTCTTGGGACAATCTTTTGATTCTAAACATATGCAATTTGCTCAGTATTTTGACCAACTTAAAAATTGAGGACACAGAGAAATATATCGAATAGTTACCCTGCAAGCTTGCCAAGAAGCGTACAGTAGGATTATGTTAAGCACAAAGAAAAACTTTGCGTATTCACCGGGAATAAAATGGAAACGCAAAGTCTTTGATTCTTTCTTCGTGTTTTATAAATGGATTTCTATTTATATTTTATTTATTTAAGCTAAGTATCTGCCTCAAGCATCTCCCAAAGGGTTATGCTATGTCACTCGCTTTCAGTAAATGAATGGACGCGTTTGAGGATAATGTTTCTCAGCTAGATTCATCACCCACTGTTTTCCCATTGCTCAGCTTTGTTTTTCTTATGATCCCAAATCTAGCGAGAAGAGAAAGAGTCTCTGAATCTCTTGGTGTGGTATTCTTTCTCCCTTTTGCTATATTAATTCCAAACTGCCATTATAATGAATACCGTTAATAATCTCTCCGGTGTCATAAGTCAAATCGAGATTCCTGTACATGCTATTCTGCTTTGATTTCGTCTTCCCCCTTCGCATAAGGAAGGACTCCCATCCAAGTTGCTCTAGTAACCGTGTTACACTCGCTTTCATAACTTAACATTTATTCATTAATCTTATTTGCACTTTTACATTATCGTTATTTATTCGACTGGTCAAAATACGTACCGCGTATTTCAAGTGCAGTCTCACCTGTGCAAAGTGTCACCTCTTCCTTTCGAAACCTTTTCCTGCGGATGGTCAATTGGGTCATAGTTTCTTCAAGGCAGCTCCACAAATCGTCATAACGGTCCTCCCTCCATGATAAGTTTTTTGTGAGTGTGAAGCCCTAGTTCTTTAATTTCTCTGAACATTGTATTTTGACTTCGTCATATTTGTGAACATGCTGTTGAGTTTCCCATTTCTTTTCCCTCACATAAAATTGCTCTACATTTCATAAGATTCATTTGTTTTGCACCAATCCAAAACCTATACTTAATAAATTCTATTTTAACAGGGCCAACCTTGTAAAATCGTATCTTGAGGAATTATAAAAACTGTAGATTTCATCAAACATTATTGCGGTACGACAGGTTTCATCAAATATGTGACATCTTCGGGTATTGTCTAAATCTCAGAAGAGTGGTTTGTGATCGTCCGGACACCTTCTCTCTCTGTAAACGACCGTGACATTCGCAAATAACCTAATGCCACTATAAACGCGGAAATTTATATCGTTGATGTAGAGTAGGAAGAGGAGGGGCTACTACTACTTCTTTTGAGCTCAAGGCATCAACTAACCCCTTTAGTTAACGATGCCAAAGGAATTCTGCATTTCAATTTACATGTATTACTCAATATTGCATCCACTTGAGTATTTTGCTCTCTAGCTAATTTTAGCACCTTACGTAATAAATAAAGAGAGATTAAAGTGTGTTCTGCATTATTTCTAAGTTTGTGCTGATTTTTTCACAGTATGTCCCTACTGTATAGTAAGGTTTAATATATTAATATTTCGTATATTTTCGGAAATTTTGACCAGTAATGAATCGGATCCTTGCTATATACGCCTTCGTAAATTACCCCAAACTGATGAGAGACATCTTCCAGTATCCGTGAAACTCCCCTTTCATTCACACACTTTACTAATAGTCTTGTGTCCGGCCTCGCCGCCAATGGCTCCAATTCGCTAGCGTCTTGGATATTCCAAGACGCTAGCGGATATTTCTTCATAACACGGGGCTTTATTTGACTTTAGGATTTGATGCTGTTAAAAATGTGATATCATACATCAGGTTGCCAGGTGCTACAGTGATGCTATTGCTTCATTGGTATTGCTTGTGTAGGCGTTCTGAAAATATTGATTAATTAAACATGCTTCATTTACGTTGTACATTTTGTTACGATTTTGCCTTTCGCTCCAACAGAAAGCGTGCACTAAGCCGTTCCCCATTAATAATTCTAACGTAGGACCAAAGTAATTTTTGGTTTTCGTCCAAATATTCTCATAAAAACTTAATTTTCAAATTAAGCAGTGTTCTCCCCATGACTTAATTTGTTTTCACTCTAAATTATTTGACAATATCCCTTGGAAATGTCCTTTCAGCCAGTGAACCTGCCTTTCTTACAATTTCTCAATTTTAAGTGCAATATACTTTGCTGTCTTAGCGTCGATCAAACTTCTCCGCTGTCATGCTATGCTATGTAAGGTTTGTATAAAAGAGTTTATATAACTTTATCCTGACGTGTGTGTGTGTATGAAGTGCTGAATTCAGACCGCTGGTTAAGTGTGCGCATAATCGCAGATCGTATTGGCATTGATAACATGACAGTGCACACCATTATCACTGAAAATTTGGCGATGCGAAAGAGCTGCGATAAACTCGTCCAAGGTCTTGACGGATGACCAAGGGTAGAGTGAAATGTCTGCTTGCGAAAACCTTCTGCAACGCGTTGAAGAAGACCCCGATTATTTGGACGGTCCCGGCTTTGCACCAGCAGACTATTTCCTATTCCCGAAAGTGACACTCTTGAGAAGAGTGTCACTTTCGGGAAGAAGCTTGCACGCTACCTTTAAGGACCTTCCGGAATCCGCCTACGAGACCTCTCTGGTAGGCGGATTCCGGAACGGGCGGGCTCATTTCGAGTCGTGAAAAAGCCTTTGGCAAAAGTGTGTCGATGCCCAAGGTATGTATTTTAAGAACTTTGAGGTATTGTGGCGATATCTTAAATCAATCTATTTTTCCGAAACTTTTCCCGATACATTTTATACATATCATGTATGTCAAATAGACAGTTAATCAAACTAAAATAATTTTATCTTTATCGTTTTAATGAGTGAGTATCCTCCAATTTACGATAGCTTTGGTTCAGTAAATCTTTCGTTGCTAAAGTACAAGTATCTTGCATTTCCAGTAGCGGAAACCCTATATGCGTCATTAAACGGAAGTCACGAAATAAACAAATGATTTTTTAGAGAGGAAAAGTATCTAGGTTAGGTGGCCGATTTACTCAATGATAATGCATTCAAGGATTCCAGTCATTCATATGCAATCTTTGTCGTTTAATGCTTCCTTAATACAGGCTTTCTTACCATTTTTCCACAATAAACTGGTGCTACGCTCCAAAATATTCATTTCTCACGTGATGATAACGTAGGTCTATTTGAAAATTTTTCTTGTATAAACTACAGCGCATGAGCGCGGAACTCTTCAAATCATAATAACTTTAGTATTTATCCTTACAATATACTAAATGTCAACAATGTACCAAGTAGTTGGCGCTGTGACCCAGATAAAATGTAAAGAAATTGCCCATCGGTCAATTTTTATTCATAAGAGTTATATTTTTAAGTAAATAATTCCATTCATCAAAATATAATGCAAATCAGGTGCTCTCTTATGTGAATGTATCCGTCCTTTCCCCTTTATATACGGTATTAATTTATTAACCGAAGTATTCTATGCATGAGTGCCATTAGGGTATTGTCATCTGAATCTTATAGCCTTCTGTTTCGTCGCCTCTTACGCAATTTCACTGGTTATCTAAAATAATTGAATGCCATGTACCTAGTATTTCAAAACACACCTTATTCCTTTTTCCGTTTACATGATAATTGGCATAAATAATCATTATAATTGACTCAATTGCATTTTTTTAAACTATACGACTGCAAAAAATTAACAATAAACAAAGAAAACGAGGGGAGAGGTAAGGGAACAAGGAAGCACTTCAGACAGAATTCTAAGAAATATTAACTACTTCCCCACTCCCAAAGAACCAGCTGTCATGTCGCGTTTTGGTGATATCCCGGGAAGTAGCAGGGTGCGCAAAACACCCTTCCCCTTTTCAGAGCTCCATTTGGACTCCATTCGTCGACCTCACCTCAACCCACAACTTTCCCCTCCTTCCCTGACTCATTTCTAACCCACCGCGCGCAGTGGAGTTCTCAGAACCGAGGGCGCGCGAAGGGTGCACGAAAACACGACGTGAACGGCTGGAGAGGGGGGAGGAGGGAGAGGAGACAGGTTGTAGCGTGTATCTACGCACCCAAGCGGCAAGGTCACGGAAGATACAAGTCAGGGAGACGGAAAGTGGGAGATCAATGTTAGGGAAGCGGAAGGATAGGGCCCGCAAAAAATGATGGAAGTTGTGATGGAAGTAATGCAGAGAGTCAACTAGAGGAGACGGACGTCAAATGGTCAGATTTGCCGTGCCTAGCGGTGCACGAACACAATGATGTTTTTTGCATTAGGTTGTAGGTCGTCCAAAAAGGAGAAATCATTATGAAATTGCCATTTTGGGCCCCGATATTTCATGGTAATGTTGGATGTATTTATAAACTGGAAAATATGCGCATTTGTTACTGCGAATAACGTATTCGGAGAGTAATCGAATTGCTTTTCTTCGATATTTCAAAGGCTAGTTTCAGAAAATATAACATCGTGAATAGCCGTTCAAAGGTTTGCTTTTTCTGAGAAAATCTTTATAAATTTTTACATGAGAAAAGGATATTCATATTGTATCGATATTATTGCTAAATGAATTAGGGTGCAGAGCATAGCTCAGAGCATAGCTTTCTGAATAATTAGGTAGTAACAAAAATAGGACGTTCATTTCATTCAGACGGATATTATACTTCATTTGGTTATTTCTACGTTCAATTCTATTTCAAATTGTGTAAATTTATCCAGGTAAAATCTAGTAGCGTTATTTATTTTAATTCCATTATTTGTCTCGCATGGATTTCATTAGGTATACCTCGAGAAAGTGTGTAATTTTATATTTATAAAACGATCAAGCTATTTTTTAATGTTCAAAAATATGGCTTTTAAATAAATTTTATATATAATTCATCTTAGCTGTTTATCAGCAGAAATGACTTTCAATTTATAAAACTCAATCTCCTATTTTATTCGATACCATTAAATGAAAGTCGTTCTCTTCATTCTTATTAAAGAATTATTGTTATTGTTATTGTTTCTAAACAAGATAAAACATTATTAGACATAATTGAGAAAAATATTGACTCCTTAAATAATAACCTTTACATGCGTCACCCGATATTTCATAGCATAATTGCTTCTGAGAAGAAAATAATAAGAAACCTAATAGATATTTTTTAACAATTTAACGTGGTGACGATGTCTTGCAGATGTTAACTCGAGTCATATTATTTTCTTTCGAAAATTATCACTCAATATTTAACATGGAAGAAAAGCAATAATTTCTTGATTGATATCTTCCAAACTATACTTAACTCTGCATCATTTGTCAAATTTTATAATACAGGAGGGAAATTTTTGTCCGCTGGTTTATTTGGCTGTCCCAAGGAAAAGAATCAGATTCTAGCATTCTCCAGTATCTATAATTCGTCGTCATGTATTAAGGGGTATTATTTAATGGGATTTAATGATGAAAAAGAATATAAAATGGCCTTGGTTTTGATTTTGAAAACACCTGTTCCAACTAGTGAGTGCATTAAGTCCTTTAAAAGCGTTTTGGATTTGCAAATTTTCATTAGTTTGGAATGTTTTACACGTTTCTGGAGCATCATTCCCCAATTTCTCTTTCATTAAAATCCTCTTGTGATGGCTTCTGAGCTCCTTTCTTCGGAGCGAGCGAATGATGTATTTGGATTTTCGGAATGTCACTTTCACTTTTCCAAAATCTCATTCGAGCATAAGTTTGATCTCAACAGACCCACAAAACGGGTCAATATGACGCCCGTAGTTCAATGTTTGAGACCATGTTTATACTCTAGGGACAAGTTACAGTTCGTTGAGTAACGAGTATCAACGAACAGCCTTTTTTAAATTCCACTAAAATCAGAGGCAGGCAAGGCAAATTTTACGTCATTCAGGAATTCGTAACAAAATGAAGTTACTTTCTGAGCGCTGGGTACTCATCCTATATATCAGTATACCTTTTTAAAAATAATCATAGCGTACGCACTCTCCACTTTTTTACACAACATTTTATAAAGAAGTATTCAAGGCGTAGTGGGAAAATTGATCAAAGATGATCACTTGACTTGATAGACGTCCAACCACCACATACAAAGAGTAAAAATGTTCGCTTCCTAATTTGGTATTAAAGAAAACGTATAAATTCTCTAAGATCTAAATCTACTCGTACAATGCACGCGTGTAAAATGAAAGGATTTTTGCATGAATGTATACGCCACTGTGGGTATAGGTTTGCATGTATGCGCTGATTTTGAATATGGCTTTGTTCCCTTTTAGAGGTGGTGACCTAACATCCCCCGCCACACGCCCTTGCGGCGGCTTGCGGGGTTTTATGTAGATGAAGATTTGCTCTTGCCACCACCAGTGATTTAGAATAAAAACAGATGCAAAACCCACATTTATGCCAATCTACACACACACATCGCATATATGAATGCAAAACCCTTTAAAACTCACACACATGCAGATACATATACTATCAACCAACACACACATGCACCTACGAATATACCTTACTCGTTGTGTGGGGCCATAATAATTCCTTTAGTGTCATTGTTAAACTCGTTTGTCCTGAACCTTTCTAAATGTCTCAGTCTGGCTTTTCTTCGCATCTCAAGTAGCTCCCAGCCTAATTTCCCTAAAAGGCTTGCCACACTCGTCTTCTCACCATAAAATTTTTTCACGAATATGTTGGATTTTCTCTGGACTTAATCGAAATCTCTTTGCCAAATGTTTTCCCAAGGATCCCAAATACTTGCGGTATATTACCACTTTTTTATTTCCTCATTGCAATTACCCATAGAGCCGAATTTCTTTAAATCGGATCCGCATACTGTCCTAAAATATGCCCCCCATCTGTTTTAGCACCTTTTCCAAAAAAGGAAATGGCAGAAATATGTGAGAAATAGAGAAGAATAAGTTCGATTTTGCCCAGAGCTTAAGTTGTTCTCAGAATATCAATAGGTGGATGGAAATCAGAGAAATCAATATTTAGGGTATGGTCGGTTTGGCTACAGGAAGGGGAGAGACACGCCTGATGCCATAGCCGCAATGAGGTCAAAAATAGAGAATAACAGAATAAAATCATGATGTATTTGTCTCTTTCTTAGATTCAAAAAGGCGTTTGATAGTGTGCACTGGTGTAATTGATGCATGTAATTATATTTCCGAAAATAGGGCGAGTATATTGGAGGGATTGAAGACTTATCCACGACCTGTATATATCACAGACTGCTCAAGTACGAGTATGAGATGGAGAGTCCGGATGGGCATTGTTAGGAAGATGAGTAAGACTGGTATCCATTATCACTTCTGACTTTCAAGGAATATGTGGAGGAAACGGTAAAATTGGTAAAGAATACTTGAAGAGAGGAATGAAAATCGGTGGATAATTCATAAAATCATTCAGATTTAGGAATGACCAATCTTTGAGTTTTCCAGTCAGCAAAGGGTAGGTAAACTCTGATGAGTTCATTTGACGGTCAGTGCGATAGGTATAGGATAAGAGTAATGTAAATAACACAAAGTTAATGCGGTTTTTAAGGAAAATAAAGGCTGAGTTAAACGTTAAAAAAAGAAGGTAAAAACTAAATCAGGTGGAACAGTTAACGTATCTCGGAAGTGTTTTGGATCAAAATGTCAAAGTAGCGTGGACGTAAGACGAAGAATTACATTAGGTAAGTACATTTTCTCAAGGAGGAAGAAACTGATGAAGGGAATGTTGAGTAGTGATCTTAAGGAGTAACTCTTCTAAACTTTGATATGGAATGCGATTTTGTACGGTTTAGAAAAATGGTCATTGAAGCAAAATGACAGACGTAGACGGAGGCTTCAGAAATGTGAGTATGAAGAAGGATGAAGGAGGTGAACTGGATATAAAGGAAAACAAATGAGGCACATGTTGGGGTGGTGGAGAAGAGAGAGGATTTGCTGGGAGAAATCAAAAAAGGTTGGAAGGATGGATGTAGAGCGTTTTGATTGGCGATGGGGTGTTGACGGCAATGGTAAAGGGGAGAAAGTTAGGGAAGAAAGGAAGGGGTAGGAATAGGATTGGGATGTTGGAAGGAATGAAAGGAGGAAAAAAGGATGCGGAATTGAAGAGGAATTTACTATAGTGTCCAATTTCAGGTTTTGTATTTGACTAGGAGAGGCAAGTAACATTGTGTAAAATTGTGTAGACTGTCTAAACAAGAACTACCTTAAACAGTAGGATATACGATAAACTAAATCACGTTTCGGCCTCCATGCCGCTTTCGTCGAACGTAGAAGAATGACGTTCTCGGGATGAAGTTGAGTTGAGTCGGTTTAGGATGAGGAGGATAACAAGGATAAGGGAACAAGTGGAAGGATATCACGGGGGTGGCATGAAGGAAATGGTGGTTTTGATTGGATTGATTTGAATAGAATATGCTTTATGGTTTCAGGCTTCACTTCGTGGAATTGAGTGATGTCCATATGCAAAGTTTTTGTAATTTTCCATAGACAAAATTGCGTACAGAGCAAAATAATTTAATTTCATTACGCAGTAGTGTATTTATATTGATGTGTAAATAATACGAAATGTTATTGCTCACAGCCGACGTGTTAATTAAACCAGTAAGTTGCATTAGGATTCAAACTCCAGGCATGGTAATATTACAGCTTGATATTTCATATCTAATGGGATACAGCTTAAATCATGGATATCAATATATTATAATTATTCATTTATTTATGCTGCTGAACCGAATAAATAGTATAGTGTTACGCCTGATGCATTCAGTAAAAGTCTGTAATATTAAACTGATATAACTCTTCTATGCGATGCAGGAAGATAAAATTGTGAAACAAATTGTAGAACGGAAGAATGGGAAAGTTGTTTAGACATAAAAGTTAAAGTCAATAGCTAGCAACGGTTTATCATTCATTTTGTTCACCCTCGTAAAATTGGGTATCAATAAAGAAAACAATCTTACTCTGATGAGAAAATTTGTTAAATACACGCTGAAACGTTTACATGAAGGAAATCGTAGGCATCATAGGATTATTACAATAAAATGCTTATTTGTGCTATTTCACCAAATTTTTTTGTGTTGTCTCAAGTTAACCGATACAATATAGTCTAGTAAATCATTATACAACATGGTTTGTTTATGTGAATATAAAACCTACATCTACACCTACTTAATACCCCGCAAACCACCGCTAGGGCGTGTGGGGGGGAGGGTATTTAATATCCTTAAGCTAACTTAATATGCAAAAGCCACAAATTTATAGTCTACAAACAAAACATGGTATACATTCACGCAAAAATCCTTACAGCCCACATAGTTCATGCAAACACAAAAACTACCAACTAACATACACGTGCAACTACAAATATGCCTAATATTTTTACAATATTTAATTTTGTTCCGACTTGTAAATTAAATGTTTTTAATATTTCTTAACCGACTAGAATAGACCATGCTCAAGTGAACAGAATACGAGATAATCTTCCCGGGAAGAAGTAAATGGATATTTACCAGATTTTCTTCCATTAAATGAAAACTAAACGAGTCACATCACCTACAGGTTTGCAAACCCTAGCTATCAAATAAATTCTATTGCGTAACGGATAGAAACTCGAAAAGTTAACTTTTATGAGGAATTACTCTCCCTAACTAAAACTTGGAAGAGGAGAAAATCAGCAATGGTAATCTCACGGCCGCATATCAAATGTAAAGGGATGAGTGCCAGTGACTCGAGATGGCCCCGAGAGGTTAGGGTTCGGCTGAAAGGGAGGGACAGATGAGTAAGGTCCGTATGGCATGGGAGGAGGTGGCTTGGAATGGAGAGGATTCCTAGTTAGTCGTTTCTGACGGGTGATTCACAGACAGTCGTTCTCTCTCCCTGCCCCCAGGCTCACGCCTCGGCAAACTGAGTCACCGCTCCATAGCTGCCTTTAACTGAAATCCGGAAAATTCAGTCCTCCCGAATCCTCTGACTTCCGATTCTCTTGCCCTTCTCCTGTTACTTTAAGGGGTACTTCGACACTCTCCCCGCAGAACAGCTGGTTTAATGTTCAATTTTTAACAGTCGCGAGTGAATGTTTCCCGGAGAACAAAATACATGTATTTTTTTGAAAGGCTGTTTATCCACTGAAAATTTTAATCATGCATTGTATAGGCTTCCAAGTAATACTCAATCCGAACCCTGTGTAATATATTTTCATATAGCTATTATGAATTTTCAGTTTAGATGTGCTTATAAATATTAAACAGGCATTGAGGCACCATAACTTGGTGTGTGAATGAGATTTCCTCTCTATGCAGCCTTCGAAACATTACCCATATGTCTCTGTCCTCGTTAGTACTTCAAAGTACTAATTAGGAAGACAACTAATAAGAAGAGTCTTCGACTTCTGTCCATTATAGGCTCATCGGGCTTCCGCTATCGCGTTAGAAGACGGTATAAGTTATACTATAAGTACTACCTTATAGAGAAATACAAACATTGTTTAATTTTGAAATTTCATTTCTCGTTCTATAATGAAGAGAATAGTCAAACACCTTGAAAATTGTATTTTCTATGTATATATCTTAGCAATGGGCTGTTTTAACATTGATATCGATATCTCTGATTCACAGCGTGTACCTAAGATATGCCATTTTGAAGTTACAAAGTATAGAAAATTATTGGAATGAAAATTAATATTTTGAACCTCGTCTGTGTTTGATTTTTGTAACGAAAAAATAATATTATCTTTTTTTCTGAATGCCAATTTTTCTCAAAGTGACAATCACCAACCACGTCATCCACGGTAATCCATTTTCCCGTAATAATCATACAAGATGATCCATTTACGAGAGGTAATATTGGGTGCGGATCGTAATAACTATTATTATCTTAGTGCCTCTGCCTTGCATTTTAGCACTTCTACGCATTTTTCACGTGTGTCTCATATTTCTCGTGAGTTTATAAGCTCAACGCACCGCTATTCCTCTTGCTCACAACAAAGATCCGTTTTCTCTTTACAGGGAAAAAGCACATTGTGAAGTTACATTATACGGGAGCTTAGGGATGTCCTTAGGGAAGCGAAGTACGTAACGTCGCTGCTATTCCTCGGAATGTTACATCCCTCTAGCAAAAGCGGAGTCAGAGACCAGTTAAATCTTTGAGAGCGGCGTTAAATGTACTCGCTCGGCACGCTGCTTGACTAGAGCGTGCACTAGATGCGTTAATTAAATTCTGTTGCGTTACCCAACGGACGACGAAAACAAGGAACAATTATGCATCGACACTAATCCTTTTGTCAAAAACTATGTCACCGGAGTGAGAGCTCCAATTCCATATATTCTTCGTCGTCATTCTAAGTAAAAGTTTAGGAGTATTCGAAATTCAGAGAACATTAATATTTATAATTTTTCTATAAGAAGTTTATAGCTCGCCACGCCGTCTATGTTAGTTCGCCGGATAGGTATCCTGTGAGTGTGACAGAGTGAGCTAGTTTATTTAATAAAAATAAAATTAGGCGCTTCTTCTCGAAGATTTTCATTGCCGACGTCGTAGTAAATGGATGTGGTGGTGTTAAATGAAAACGATCAGTGCCGTGATTCGTGTAATTCCTCCGTGGAACGATTGGAGCGCAATTGACACCAATAAGCAAATGGGGCCCCTTACGTCCCACGTTCGAGTGAATGCTCGTAGCTAAACTCCATCCCTTCCGCTGTGGCAATCGAAAAGGAAAAAAAAATGGATTATCGGATCCATCGACGCATAGAAGTCGAGTGCACTTTTATCTCCGTCGGTTAGTGAAGAACGTGGAGCCCTTGTTTGCCCTGTGAACAGCGGGATTAGGATTGGGTGATATGCGAATTTTCGATTCGCAGTAGGATATAAACTGAATATCGCAAAAGAGTACAAGTATCGAATTACTACATATATAAAAATGTTATGCATCCAAATCAAATCGTATCAATCAATTCTTATGTGCGTGTGTACATATATACGATATATATATATTTATAAATATATTTATGTAGACACATATATTTGAAATACTATCATCATTTTTCCCATTAGTTCATTAAAAATACCTAAACTGATGCATGGATGCTTTGCTTAAACTCTCTTTTAGTGAAATGCACCGCATTCATCACATGCTATAGGTATGGTGAATGATGACTGTCAATAGATTTAGTACATTTATAGATATCAGTAACTCAAGTGTTTCAACTTATACTGTCACAAAATAGATGTATTGCAGTTAATGAATAGCGAAAGTAATGTATATATCTACCACGTATTTGAGAGCAAATGGTTTTGTAATTAGAGTCTTCAGCCATCGCAGATGAGGCCCTAATTTTTGCGGCAACTCTTTTTTAACCGAAGTGAGACACTTCGGTTTAAAGAGTCCAGTTGCTAACTATGTAAGTTCATGTGCTCATAGGAGTTCAAGTATGGCATTGGATAAAAAATAATTGTTCAATAAGATTGTGGCAATCTGATTGGATAGACAGAAAATTAAATCCAATTTACAATCCTATGGATGGAAATAATTCCAATTTTTAACTAATTAAATTAGGATTAGAATTAAAACTTAATGCGTGATCCTAGCACCGACAATTATTATTTATCCGAACTTAAATGTTTGGGTCACACACGTTAGACATCATCCTTTAAATTAAATTGATTTTCTTGAACAACTAGTCTAAATTACTGCACTAGTTAACCTCTAGTGCAGTAATTTAGTCATCTGAGATGAAATCAAGGAGAAGCCACGATTCAGTACGCAGCTGACAAAGAGTGAAAACTCTGATAAATACCTAAAATCATGGTTGAACATATTTCACGGTTAGTTTTTTTAGCCACTGTAATATCACCTAGAGAGTGAAGAAAATAAGACTGAGAGGAACACGAACTCTGAGGTTGTAAATATGGTGGGTAAAGTGAGGAAGTTGCTTGGAAAAATGCGTAAAAATAGAGAAACAGTAAATATAGAAATGTAGGGACATGTTGAGGGACGTGATAGAATGGAGAACGTTGGGAAAGCGAGACAGAGGGTGAAGAGAGAGAAGTGAAAGAGGGTGAGATTTTAGCCAGCATGATGGCAGGCAGAAGTTACGAAGAAATGAATAAAGAAACAAAAGTTCTCACAATTTTTCATCGGGAACCGTCCAAAATTTACCTTTGAATATGTAGATTACCAATATTGATGAATCACTAACTTTAAAGAATAATATGTTATTAATTCTCATTTCACTCTAACGGTATATGGACACAAAAATCCATGACTCGGCAAATTTAAAGTATACGTAACTCTCGAATTACTTTCCACTTATTACAAAGGTCTGCCTTCTACACCTAATTCTACTCGAAAGCTTATATATTTATGGAAGCTAGCAAAAATAGCTTTATTTAAGGAATTATAATCCCAGTTATTTTCATAATTTTCGTTATTTACGTAACTAAGCCGCTGTTTTCGAAAATGTAAGTAATAAGTTTAGTGGATAACTATGTTAGTATCCACCTAACTACTATGTTAGTATCCACTTAACTTATGACTAGAATGTAATCCAACCTCTGAATTCACTTAATGGGTATTTTATGCGATGTTGATATGTCACTTAAATTAATAATGTATTGATAATATCTTCGTTGAATAATTCGTAGAGAATCTCAATTCGACTATTTATGGAAGAAATCCAACTTAGTTGGCAATTATTATGGTCTTCATATCTTTATCGTGACTATATTTTTCATTCTCGAGAGTAAACATTGGAAATGGAGGGATCCCAATTTCAGCGCCTGTGTGTAGTATCGATTCGACATCGCACTGGGTATCGCAGTCGATAGAGTGCAATATCGCACAGCTCCCGTAAAGGTGAAGTGTGAGCAAGGGGGCTGGCGATAGAGGTGGCGTTTAAGGGAGGGGAAATAGGTGGTAGCGTGGTGTGCTTGAGATCCGACCGTGAATACGGCGAGGCCGGGAGTCGCGAGGGGGAGGGCAAGTGGAATGGAGGCAGGGGAGTTTGCTGGTGAGGAGGGAAGCCTTTCGGAGAGGCTGGAATATTTCCGCGCCAATGAATGCTTGCTTGCTCTGGCTCTCCACCATTTCCGGGACCAACACGTGAGCCTTGGAATCCCTAAGGTTTCGATGGCTCACAGCGGGCTATCATAACCGAGTTTCCGTTTGAATCGACTGGGGAGGATCGGTCGTGACGAGCTCTTAATCAGTTCCCATTGTGCATCCGGATGTGACTGAAGTAGAGGGCATGACCTTATTAATGCATAAATCAAAATCACTTGATAGTGTATCCGACGTAATTTTTCCGTTATTATTTCAAGCATGGATAAAAGTGGAGAAGTATTCTCATTCATTGCGGTATTAAAATGTACATGATTGATTTCGCAATTTCCGATAACCGCATGGTCAAATATAAACACCTCAGCATCAATCATTGATACACGTCATGCAGTTTCCCTTGTGATTACTTTGCAAAACAAATTTCTCAATTCCCTAAGGTGAAAAGTTAGGATTCTACGGGGTAACTGCACCTGCCAGATGCGCAGTACAGCACCAGGTAAATGTCAAGTGGCAGTTCTCGGAATAAATTTTGGATTGATGAATAGAAGCTGGTATTGCTCGTAGCAGACCTCAGAAGGATCGTCAGTTTTTCGTAGGATTCTCTTTACCTCTTTTTCCAGAAAATATCATTGCAGATCAACATTATCCAAATATTTAATTTATTAACAATACAGAACCTTATTCAATGTAGTATTTTGAATTTACGACACATTTCATCAATTGAAAACAAAGTAATCATTTGAAAAATTTCTTGCTTATTGCTATCTGCATCTAAATTTACATAAAACCCCCAGGCCGTCGCAATGGTGGCAGGGGGTAGTAGGTCACCAGCCATTCTTCGTATATGCCCTCTATTTCTTCATGCACACCCTGAGGTCTACCAAAACCGCGTGGAAAGGGGGCAACCGAACACCAATCATGCAACATGTCTACATATATTCCGAGTGTTGCATGGTTAGTAGCTATTCCTATGCCTACATAAAGAGCCCACCCTTTGTGGAGTGAATATGAAAATGCTTTGGGGCAGACATGATGAGCAAATGGTCAAGGATAGTTAATAAATGCTTTGTTGCTCATAATTAGGTTAGTTGCTAAATGCCGCTGCTGATATATCATGAAATTTACTTATTAATGCACTTGTTTTCAACGGTTCAAAATAATTTGCTCAGTCTTGAAAATCGAGATTTCATTTATCCTCAAATAACGGGGAAAACAGGGGATGGTGTTTCCGCAAGTTTTCTTGATATTTTCTTCGCTTTGTTTGGTTGAACTGTTATCATAAATGTCATGGAATTGTTCTTGCTTCCTCAAATTCTTCGTCAATATTTGTTTCTCAATATCTTTCCCATTTCCCTTTGATGAGGAGTGAATTCATCGAGGTCGACTATGTTTTTGCCAAACGTTTGAGAAGGCCCTTGACATTTTATTCCACCTGATTTCGGCCGTACTATTTGCACACATGAAATGAGATCATCCATTAATGCCAATGTCCCTCTAATCTCAGCTAACTACGTTTCATTTTTCCATTTGCACAGAAGGAATTTCTACAATTAATAATGTCCCATTTTTTTCTAAAATACAATTCGGGCTGATCTATCGGGCTATCTAGATCTCCAATTTTTTCGTAGAGAAGCCCGCAGCTTTAGCACAAAGACCTCAATTGGAACGAAAGAAGAGAGGAGTAGGAGCGTGGTCTCCGTCACTAAACAGATTCTCTCTCCACTCTTATGAATCATCAGAATTTATTAGCTGACCACCACACACGGCCAGCAATTTTGGGTGGCGTTTATGTTCTCCGCACGTGCGCCGATTAAGTGGATGTTCTTTCTTCCCTGTCACCCAATGTCCGGCCGAAGTTTGATGAGCAGTAATTGAAACTCAAACTGCGCTCTAGATGAAGACAAAGATCCCTTCTCGCAGCTCACATGGGCTTCTATTCGCAATAGAACTGTTTCAAATAATGCTGTGCATGTACAGCAGCGATCACTGCTATTACATTGCCATCAAGACTATTTTTTAATGTGGTTTTATCGTCTATTTATCAAAACTTATGTGCAAAATCCATGAAAATTATCATACATACTTTTTAGCATATTTAAATTCTGCTATTAATAATTCGAACAAAAAAACTTATTCCATGGAATCGATCGCTAAATCTTTCACTAATAATAATGTAAAGTTTTCCTACGCTCCGGTAATTTGCCCTTAGACTATTATGGACGATGTTTTTGTTGGCTTATCATGCTCCTTTACAGTCACAGCATAGAAAGGAGACCACGTTCATAAACTTAAAGGCTTGGTTTGTTAGGTGAGGAAGTTTGAAATATGGAAATAAAATCTCAACTACTTCCAGAAATTAGGGGTCTGAAAATAGGACAAGGTACAGGTATATTCTGATAATTTTTCATTTCAACTATCTCTTACGCATTTGGTAACGCGTAAATTTAAAAATATGTTACCTTAAGTTGAATTAAACAGCTCTTTTTCAATAAAAGTCAACATCTATTTCATTTTCTGTATTACTCTGTTTATTTAAAATTCTTGCCCGCTATATTGAGCGTAATGCCCGAAGTATACCGCATTAGATAAAGCATTTGTGGATGAAATGCGTTCAGCGGAAAGAGACGGCTGTCAATTATTGCCCAATCGCTGGTCGACGATGCAGCGGAAGACTGTCGATGCCCAACGAAAATAGCTTCACTTGGAACTCCTATTAAAGCCGGCGATTGGCGCTGACCTCGAATTAAGCGTGGCTCCGGCTTGCATGCACCACCATCTGACTACAAAATACTAATTATAATCGATCCCTTGTCTCCTCCATTCTGTTGCCAGCTTGTGGTTGCTTTTAAAGTGGTCAGTACGTATTCCTATTATTGTGAATAATTTTTCTCCCCCTCCCCCCCCCCCGACGATGCAATGCAATTTTCTCTGTGCATAACTTATTTTATTCTCTTGGAAATATGTGTACAATTTGAGCTAGTGAGATCTGTTACTGCACTAAACTTATCCCAAAATCAAATTAGCAGAAGTAGACAATGCAGCCGAGTTTTCAAACTTAGTTTTAAAAAGAGAAACATTTGGAGCTTCGACTGTGACCCTTATCCATTAAATATATCAATTGATTCCCTTCCTTTTGGAAAAAAGGACTGAGATGATCAATTTACGAAATTTATCTAAAGAAATAAGAAAGCGTCAGGACTCTTGTGTGACACTAAAATGCCGAATTCAAGCTTTAAATTTGGATTTAAATGATCCGAGACCCAAACAGAGCGTTTCGACAGGAAAATGAAAGCATTTGAATGCACTGTTTAGTTTATTGTTGAGTGTTTAAATTTTTGTGGAGTGAGTGTGAAAGTTTTTCATTAATTTCACGCGTACATCCCTGTTCAAGAGCATCTGGGCAAAGAAATCGCACCGTAAAAGATATTTGGAAAGAATTTTGGATCGCTTGGTGAATGCGTTCCGTGAGAAAATATTAGCTGAGTTAGTTGTTGCCAAGCGTTTATGTATCATGGCAAATGAAACTTTTGATGTGTTCACAATATTTCAATCAGTTTTTCTTACTATTTGTTATAGATTGAACTTACATTCATGTAATCTAAATGGAGGCTCATTAAAAGAGTACGTAAATGTCGGGAAGCCTTTTGGAAATGAAGCCCCTTCTTTGGTAACATTCTATTAAGATTTTTCCCACAGATTTCGATCAGATAAACGAAAAAAATCCCCAAGGTATGGTGACGCTAATGACAACCTCTTAAGTGGAGAAGGTGTCTCTCTCCAATTCTATATTTCGAAAATAATCAAGATATTCCTAAGAAATGCAATGGGTGGAGAAAAATTGCTGGTGCCTAAAATGTTTTCAGCTAAAATGAAAAAATTAATTAGATGGAAGTATAAGAAATAATTATCGAAAATTTTGCATTCAACATTAAGAAAAGGATTGATATCTTACAAAAACAACTAGCTATGGTTAAAACACTATGTGGGAAACGTTTTGGGTAACTAACTTTTATTTCGTAAGAATTGATCTTAATGTGCAATGTGTATGAAAAATATAAAGTAGACATTTAAAAATTATTGACCTTTATTAACTGTTATTAATTAATTTTATTGTTATTTATTCTTTTTATTTATTTACTGTTTTATTTAATTTACGCCACCTTCAATCATTCCCACGACTGTTTGCTAATATATAATATATAACATTTCCGTATTGAATTTTTAGGTAGCTGCAACTATTGACCGGGGTTCAATCCCAGTGTATACCCATGGACTATTACCATAAAATACAAGTGATGGAATCTTGTGGTTAGCAAAAATTCGTAGGAAACCAAATGTTGGCAGTGGAGAGGGAACAGGCACGTGAATGTGGGAATTTAACGAGCGTTAGGGTTTATTTGGAGTTGATCTTCACCCTCGCCAAACAAAACCTCCCTTCGGTTTCATTACTGTTATGGAAGTTGCAAATACAATAAAAATAGAGAGTTGTAGATTATTTTGATAAATTTCAAACTAGACTTTGTCAATATTGTCACCTTAGTCGTAAAAAAATAAATATTTCGGAAAGTGTTCGAGATTCTAATAACTCTTGGGAAATCTAGATAGTATTTAAGTATCAAAATATACGTAAAATTCTAAAATGAATACTGAGATAGGATACTCTTAGAGAGTAACCCATATTTGGTTTTCAAATATGGGGTTACCTAAACTTATTTACGTTTAAATCTCATTCATGTGCTATGTTAACTGCAAAGTAATTAGAAAAATAAAAGTTTTAGGCACAAAGGTTTATTGGATCACTAATGGTAGGTCAACCATAGTACATGTTCCACGCAGTGATATTTTTAAGCAATGGTACTATAAATAAATATGTATATCGTACATTTATCGTAGCGTGGATGTAAGTCACATTAAAATGGATAAACTAGATTAAATCAGGCAATAAAACAGTTCAAATGGGAACAGAAATATCCAAAATACCATAATAAAATTTCCAGATGCACAAAATTCTGTGTGACATTTATACTCGTACAGGCATAAACTTTCCTAGATAAATTACTTAAAATCGTACATTCGCAATGATTTTAGTAGTTGCAATGCGCTTCTGGAAGAACATACATATTTTTAAGATCCTTCCAATTTCGTAATATATCTTACTACATTTACCTTCTTATTTTCCTGAAATGTTACTTCTGGAAGGTGAACGACTTTTTATTAAGATAGAGAAGCGGCAATCAAAAAAGTTTGGGAACCCCTGCTTCAACTAAGACCGTTTCTTAACAAATCAAATCAACTTCTGACTAACTAAATGCGAAAAATTATTTCCAGCCAACAACAAAAGAATGTTCTTAGTCCTGAGTTTTCTACGGTGTCCGCGATGGGACGATTCGACGAAAATGAATCAAACTCAGGACGGAGAGAGAATTCCAGCAGTAGGTACCCACTCATAAAAAAACCGATGAAACAAGGACCCGAGCCATTGAATAAGCGACCTGGGGGTTGGGGCGGAGAGACAAGAATATCGAACGAGGGAATAATGGAGCCATGGAAGATGAGGGAAGAGAGGGGATAGGAGAGAGGTTAAGGGGGGGGGGGCACGGGAAGGATGGCCAGTGTTATGGGTCCTGTGGAGGGAGTCGGAAGATAGGAGAGAGGAGGGGGGGGGTGAGGCGTCTGAGGGGTGGAGTGAGAGGAAAGGGGCCCGAAATTACCCCTTTTGCGTACCGAATCGAGATAAAATGGAATTGCGCAGTGCGGGGCTCATTAAAGATCGATCTACGGAACTGGTTCCAGCCGAAAACTCCCTCTAACCCTCGCCCACCCCGCTCCACTTTCTCTCGAGCGACGGGAGACAAGGGGGGAGGAGAGGAGAAGGCTGCGTGTTGGGTCGGTAAGTGCGGGGGAGGGAAGGCGCGGGGCGCTCGGAGTTGGCGGGGTGAAAGAGGTTAGGGATGAGGTCCCGGTGTGGGTCGTGGGCCTGGTGGGTGGGCGATGGCAGCAAAAGTTTTCAGCTGCGGGAAAAGTGGGGAAGAATGTCGTCGGGGAGGGGGAGGGGGGAAGGCGAATTTAAGGGGCTGGGAGGGGAGACGAAGAGCTGCTCCCGAGAAGTGTTTGCGGACTTAAAGTTTGAAGCGCGCCCCGCCTCTATCGCGGGACGAGGAAGTGGAGTCATAAGGTCGCCTCTTCCCCCCTCCCCCTCCCCCCCTGAGCTGCGACTCCCTTGTTGGCGGCTTTTGCGGTTCTTACCTCTTCTGGTGCTGCCATCTCAATTCCCTCTCCTCCTCTCCCCCTATCTTTTCCACACCGCTTCCCTCCGTCACCCTCGTTTTTCCCGCCCTCACCTTTTCCGCTTCACCCTCCCCACTCAACCCCGCCGTGCTTCCGAAGGCTTCTTGCCTTTAATCACCGCGCATAACTGAACCAATTCACGTTTCGAGGTGAATTTCCGAGATCATAGTCCTGGTTCACACTTTGCTCACGTAATCCCGACTCATTTGCAACTTTCCGGGGCAAGGCCGGGAGTGCAATAGCCGATCAAGACCAAAGTAATGGATTTCTATCCTAAGTATGGCAAGGATGCACTTCTGTAAATGGTTTTCTAACGAAGGAGAATCGCGGTGAGCAATTTCGTAGGTGATAGGAATAACTAAAATTTAAAGAAAAATGATAGTTCTTTCTTTGTGAATTTTGGAATTAATTGCTGTGAATTCTTCAGACTCAACATTTCATTTGACTCTATTTTTATTCAAGTAAATATGCCGTTTATAGAAAAATATATTTTCATTCCTCAATAAGTTAAAGTAAGTTTCTTTGTAACTAATAAGCGTAGACACCTGTCATGAGGCCATATTTATTTAATTTACAGACTAAAAATTGCTAATCAGTGTGGGAAATGTTTAACAGCAAAATTAGCTTGATTATCAAGAAAAAATATTCAACTAAACAAAGCGACATTACTAACTCTACATGCCACCGGGTAAAATAATAGTGTCTGGATATCTTCCTATTTTCTCTCTCTCTCGAAAATGTAAATATTTTTAATTAGATGAATTATAAGATATCATTGTCAACGAAAGAGATTCACAAAATATTTTGTAAAATTGCATTATCGTTTCCTCGGCATCTCAAGTAATAACATCCCCAAAATACAATGCTTTTTATTAACATTGAAATGTCTGTTGATATTATGGTGAATTGGACAAAAATAATGAATGCGTCCCTTAATTTTCTTCCTGAACGTTAGCATGAAGTGAAAGCCATCGAATATTAAAAAAAAGGTTTAAATGTAGATATCCTCGAAGCAACTTGATATTATAAAATGAGAGATGAATCTATTGGAGATAGCACAAATGGGCTGTTTAACATCTTCCATCTCGTCAACCAACTGTTGGGAGGACTGGGCTTTTGTTTCAGTGTCATAGCAATAGACCAATGATTCATCAGCCATTCAGTTATGATACTTTTTAGAATACTTGGGTTATCGTTTGCGGCTTGGAGCAACTGTAACTGGAGAAACTCCCTGAAACTGTAGCACGAAATTCTTGATGTTGACGAGAATAAGGAGAATACGACTAGGCAGCTGATGATCATTTCCAAAAATTGACGATTTTTTTTAAAGTAAAAGAGACGCTGGGCTATGTATGTGAGCCCCCAAGGTGAGCACTTTCAAGAGGAATAAAGCCTCATTGTTCTAGGTAGGATATTTTTCTCAAAATATTGCATGGCTGGTTACTTCCCGGGGTGCTCCGGACCAGGACGTTGGTAACGATGAAGGACGTGTGGCCGGGGGCATCGTCATGGTCAAGCGAACGCTCTATCACGTTGTGTTACGAAGTCGAAAAGCACACTTCACGTAGAGTCACGTCTTTCCGCTTAGACAGCTCGAAGCAAACTGGAGACCGGCTGCCTTGGAAGGTCAGACCCCCCACCACATTACCCGACAGGTTTTACCGCGCTGCCATGAATAGTCGCGTCACAATAACATCATGCTCATTACTTTCATTTAGGACCATTAATATATACTTGTATGTATTAATTATTCTAACCTCGCTTCCAACTGTAACCGATAAATTCATGTGATGTTAAGTAAAGTAGTGTTAATGGAACATTTAGAAATAGAGAAATATTGTTTTCCTTGAACAACTTTCTTTTTTCATATAAGTTAATCGAAGTTTCATTTTTCTAGAAAAAAATAAATAAGATTAAATAATATAATATCAAACGTAGGATAAGTTACAGTTTTTTTGGTGAAGCTAATCACTAAGTCACGAAAAATATTCCTCGAAAAAACGCAACGAATAATGATATTTTATTCTTTTTACGCTATATGCCAACATGATATATGACCCGCGAGACAGTGTGGCCTTAGTCAAGCATTCACCAAGTTAAAAAATAACTAAGAAATGGAAAAATTATATGCTACGAACAAAGCAAAGCTATTTAGGCTACCAGCTAAATTGCATTTATTATGGTACGTAAATGTTGACGATGATGGTGAAAGCCTCAGGGAGTAGGAAGAATTTTAAATTCTTTTATATACTTTTCGAATGCCTATTAATATAATTACCTATTGAAACTCGGTCTCTATCCAAAACATACGACATGTTGATGATAAAGTTTATATTAGACCTTAATTATTACGAAGTTTATGAAAAACGTAATTTACACGTGCTCTTCAAATATCACAACGCGAGTATTTGAGATTAACTTTTAACGATCGCCAAAACAGCTCATCAGTCAGTTGAATAATCAAAACTTCTTTTGCTCATCAAAAAAATCACGGAGGGGTCAAACAAATGCCATTTTCGTTATTTAGAGGAGAAAATCTCTCACCATTCGGCCCTCTTCAACCCCCTTCCCCTTTCTACTTCCCTTCCTCCCTCCCCCGACCTTATCATGTCTAGCATTTCCACATAAAAAGGGCCTGACTCCCCTCTCCCAAAAATTTCCCGCCCACGCTTCCCCCACTCCCTCACCCAACGGTCTACAAATCCAACCGGCCGCTCCAATACACAACTTCCACCCCCCGGCCTCTTCCACCCGCGCCGCCGCCCCATCCCCCACCCGGGAGGAAACCGAGTTTGCATAATTCTTTTCAGGATTAATTACTGTCAAAGCTAATTGGCCCTAATGGGGCACCACCTCGTCCGCCCACTCTCTCGCTCCACGTCTCTGCGCCCTCCCTTCCCACTCCTCTCACACCCCCCCCCACCCACACCACCACCCGGCCCATTCCACTGTTACCGCCGGCCGCTGAATTGTGGGAGAGGAGGTTGTCGGCGAGGGTGCGCGGGGAAGGGTGCGGGATCAGGGGGAGGCCAGTTTGGCAGCGCTTCGAGGGAAAAGAGAGGTAGGGGTGGAGGAAGAAGGGTTTAAACGAGGAGAAGGGGGTTTCGGACGGTTGGGGTGGAGCTGTCGTGCGGGCCAAAGTGGTGCGTCTGGGTTTAACGGATTGGGGAGGAGTGAGGAGTGGGTGAGAGTGAGCTGTGTGGGATTGGCATTGGGGTTTAGGCTTATTGGACCCACAAAGGGGTCGTACAATACTACCTATGCTGGCTGGTTATAGCGATGTGGAGCATAAATGTAATCCATCCGATCAAACACTAGAAACTACGTACCAGGTTATCATTCCTTTTTGTGTGGATGTAATCCCACAGAATGTCGATAAGTCAATCTCTTGAACCGCATTAACCAATTAGAACATTAGGGTTATTCTTATAAAGATATAACTGTCCAATAGACGACAATTTGGCATCTTGAAGTGATAATATGTGGTGTTTATTGTAAATAGCACATAGAGAGAGCTAATAAAGAGCTAGCGAATAAAGAGCTCAGATTTTCCAAATATTTGAAATTAAACATGTAAGTATAATATATGATACTTTTAAGTGGACGCTTTGGGGTGAAAACGTCTTTCCATAAAAAAATAACTTTTGTGTATTTTGATTCGCTATGAAAAACGAAGCAATTGTTAAGTTTTAAGGGCCATAAATTTAGTTCAACCACTATACTTTCCCATTTGTTCGAGTCGCGCTGCAGTTGCACTACCTCATGGGTTGAATTTATCAAATTATAGAATATAACTACTTACGTTAACCTAACCGTTTAGTTATCAATTGACTAGCTAGCGCGTTAATTTCGGTGGTCAAATTCGTCCGCTCTTAAACCCTCGCACTCGTCCAAGCCACTTGTTAAATTGGACACTTCATCCAAGTATATTAATGGTGGAAATTCATAATAAATACATTGCAGGCAAGCTACGAGAACTAAATTCTAGCCGTGATAAATTTAAATTTTATCTCATAAAATCCGTAATAACCAGAATCCTAAGTTAAAACCTGCAACATTTTTTACTTCAATAAAGATTTGTCAATTACAATTTACAATTACGTTTTCTCATATTTTACAAATTCCAATAAACTGCGGAGATGCCTCGACAGTAACTTTTAACGGAATCATCCGCTAAGTGAGCATTACAACGCAACAATTCCAGAGTGTAATACTCATTCGCTTTGACCGCCATTCGAATGACGCCTCGGTAGCTTAACTGACTAAAGCAATCGGTCGGACGTCAAGGGATTTGGGTTCGATTCCCGGTCAAGGCGAATTGTTTTTACGGTCTAAAATTGTTGCACTGTAATTCTCATATTTTACGTTCTTCACCAACAATTACCTTTTACATTTTTGGCTCCCAAACAGCCAATTTCCTGCGTTGGTCGTATTCCCCTCAGTTACCCACTTCGGCGGTAAAATTGGCCGCAGCATGGGTTCATCATGCGCCGCCTTCTGTCTTTAGTTAAAAACCATTTCTAATAGATCCCATTCATGATTAATATTGGTGGGATATCAAATTGCGCGGTGAAGAGCGAGAAACCTGAGCTTCAAACAATGTGCCAGGACGAAGGTTGCTTTTCGAACGCCGAGATGAAAATGAAGTAGTTCAACGTCAATAGCACATCATAACTACATGCAGTCTGTCGACGAATGAGACAGGGTCTCATTTGTGCGCTCGGTCGTTCGGCCACGTCCGTTTGAATGTACCATGGCACTGTTCGAACATTGAAGCAGGTCGGTTCCTTTACTTCACCTTGACTCCATATTACACGAGGTTAACCTGGGTGAGAGCCTACCCCGAGTCTCGACCAACAGTGACACTCAACGCAAGAAGAAACCACCAGCCTTCCCCGAAGTTAACGTAAGTCTTTGGCAAACCTAGTCAGAAGGACGGTAGGGACAGCTGAGATTTAAACTGTTGTGGAAGATGCCAGCCGGTGGCTCCTCCACTACAATTATGGGGCACCAAATCGAAAGTACTAAGTCCTATATAATTCACAGTCCTGATAGCATCCGTGTTTGGTGCAATAAATGGTACCCGTTCACATCTGTACCGTCAACGCCAAAGCTGTTCAACAAACACACCAGGGTTCATCAAATCAGCCAGTGCCATATAGTTAATTCTGTTTTTGATCGTCAGTCATTCAGTGTAATATAAATGTACAAGTTTCCGAGTGATGCACGTAAAAAGAGTAGCGAAGAAGGGTCTGAAATCGTTAAAAAACTCTCGAATTCCCATAAAAAACATATTATACGAGGTATGTGGTTATGTAGGTGCAGTTGTGACTTTTATGTTAATTTAAAGCGTAAAATTGTCGCATTTATATCGTGTGATGTTTGCGGAACTCTTCCCGTCATGAAATATCTTCCTCGGGTGATTGTTTCTGAATGAAGCACAGCTTTGCGAATCGACCCACGATGAGGGCTGTATTTGAAGTTGAAGAAGTCAGCCCAATGACGGCATGCCCTGGTTTCCTGATTTTAACGAATATTAAGTCCTTCCCACTCCCCTATATTTCGGTATTGATTCATTGGTCTCAATGTTTTTCTTAAATTAAGGGGACTGGAGAATGAATTAGTTTTCAGCTTTGCCTCATTATTCATAATTTATTTTTATCAAATAATTCGGTAAACAATATTTCGTTATGTACACACACAAATATTTATTTATATTAAATTTATCATTTTAATTCTCTCAGAATATTTACTGGAATAACTTTCGATTGACGAGAGCAAATCAGCAAGAAATTGTCCCTGAAGTTTCACATCGAACAAGAGTTGATTTTGCGGTCATACTTCATTGTCTCGCACTCCAGCATACCGTCAAATGTTATTTTTTTAACAATATTTTCATAATCAATGATTGCCTAGCCTGGAGAGGTCTAAATCTAAATTACGGATTCAGGTGTGGTGTGGTGGAATTGTTCCATACTAACAGAGACGAAGACTATAACAATTATTACAGTTTGGCAATTAGTACAGACTGTATTACAGTTATTAAGTGGACAATTGTAATAGTCTTCATCCCTGTTATTAGGTCTGCAATTGGTAAAAACTACAAATTATGCATTATCTCTTGAGTGTAAGAAGACCCAATGACACAGAAAATAGTTTACATGAATCTTGCAGGGAACTATTCATTTTGAACTTTTATTTTTCCCTATGACTAATCCATTAAAAAATTAACAATTATACTATCTGGAAGCATTTAAAAATATACACAAAGCCTAAAATCAATAAAAATTAACAGCTCAAGAGGCCGAGAACACGCTAAAAAGGAACTGACGTTTGCCGGATGCCTGACGGTTCCTCTCTGAGTTGTGTTTTCGTATGCCACCTCGGGCAGAGATATTTATACCTCAGGATTAGTTTCTTCATTCGAATGACGCGTTGATAACCTTAGCTTTTGGAACACCTAAAAGCTAAACCTACAATTGATTAACCTCGAAATATAGCGTGAAGGAAAAGGAAAGGAGTGTAAAATGGTAACTACTGTGTATTGTGTATCTACTGCGTTTGTGTGTGTGTTTGCTTGAAGGGCGAATGAGAGGAGAGAGGAAGCATGGCCAATGAGCGTAGGTGGGGTAGTCAACCAAATTCGGCGAACGGCGGGGCTTCAGTTTCCCGAAGCGGTGTAGGGGAGATGTAGAAACTGGGTAGTTTTGAATGGCGCCGGCGAGGTGTAGTGCGAGCGGTATTTTTACCGAGGGGAGGGTGGAGGGTCTGGGTAAAGCCAAGCAGTCTGCCGGCCGACGTCGCTGGGGGACTGAAAGAAAAGTGGTTCGGGGGCTAACCGGGGCAGGAGGAGGGGGCGAAGGCTGACTCGGCGGTGATGAGCGATTCCGAGATGGTGAACCTTGGGGAGTTGGTGGAGTGAGGCATTAGTGTGGAGCGGGAAGAGGAGGGGGGAATGAAAGGGGACTGGGTTGGAGGGTGCACGGCGTAGGAGAATTGGGAGTGGCAGTTTTTGCGGCGACATGGGAGGGGTAGGGGGTTGGCCATAACCGGAGATAAACATCGTCCCGGACGTTTCGCAGTGCACGAGTAGTTGTTGGGGAGAATTCGGGGGAAGGGTGGTGTATCGCGTAAGAGTTAGATGGGAGGGGGAGGGAACTCTCTGGGGTTGTGCGAAGGTGGAAGCGAGGAAAAGGAGGAATGGGGTATGGGAAAGGAAAATGTATGAGAGGGATGGGAGGACCACTGCTGTTTTGTAATGGAAGGAGGGAATGGCGGAAGAGAATGTGATTGAGGATATTTTTAGTTTCGTCGTTGTTTGATGGCCGAGTGGTTGAGATTGATGAGCGGTTGAGAGAGCAGGGCAAGCGGGGATGGGGTGATGGGCGTGCGAGGGTGGGAGAGGAGCGGAGGAGGCGGTGGACTTGGGCATTGGAGAGGGAACGGAGATGGGGAAACATCGAGGAGAAACAACGGCCTCCGGAGTGAAAGGGGAGCTCTTTGATTCCTCTATCCCTCTTTCTCTCTCCTCTCTCATATCGAGTCGAAAACAGTAATATCAACACGAGCAAAGATAACTAAAACGGAGCCTTGTACAGAAATAATATTCTTGTGATAACATCGGCGAATTGTTGAATATATTGTTCAAATCAGTTTGTGGGATGAAATCCGAATGAATTCAAATTCTCAATCGTAGTGCACTGGGGTAATATTAAAATTATGGATTGAGCCGAAATTATAATTTATTAATAGCTAATTAGCGAAGTAATATTGCTTGTGTGTGAAACTTATTAATCGATTACCACGGTGGGAGATCAGAGGTGTTCATGAAGGGACAACCTACCTGGACAAAATATTATCCCATCAGTCCCACTCTTAGGGAGTAGTAATTTTGCCTCTTAGCCAATACATCGTATTTAAATATACAAGGAACGTAGCTACGGTCGTGAATCAATGTAAACAAAAAAAATGCCGAGACCGTAAACTTGATAAGTACATAGTATGATCGGTAATTGGCTTGTAATGATAGTTTGGCTCTCGCCAGGTTAATACCCAGCCGAAGGCTCTGGATAAAATCGGCAGAACTCCAGCCCTATGATTTTAAGTACTACGACTTTGATATGGCAGATGGCAAAGAGTTTCACTAGCAGTCTTCCTGTCCCAGATATGTGAACTTTATTATTTTATGTATCTTGGACTGAGTACAAGATAGACTCTTCTTTCTCGTGTAAAAACGATCTAAATTTTAGATTGCGGTAAGCCACAATGATGGCGAAATTGTATGACTAAGGCAGACTGTAGGTATTGGTCAGATGTTTAAACGGTCTTGAAAAGATAATAAGGGAATAAATTCGAATCACCCCTGTTCCATTGAGGCTTCTCACAAGAAGGTTACGTGACCGATCCCAAGTCGTGATTTTGAATGTTGTTCTTGTGAAATGAGATTTTCCCAGGGTTGACTTTACAGTGTATTCTCAGCTGTCGGATGAGTTACAAAACAAATTTATGATCTAAGTTCACACAATATCCAGCAGGCTGTCGAAAGGGTGTGTGGTCGGGATGTTAGGATACAAGCCAAGCATTCATAAATATTATTTCATACATGCATTTGAATATATATTATCTCAGATGCAAGAACGCACGTACAAATATGAACATGAATGCCGGTATAAATCATGTAAAAATTAATTAAAGCATCAAATATTTCTTTGATGAAATATTTTCGAGGGTTCGATTTTGTTTTTGATTACATAACGTACGAGGGAAGAGAGAATACTCTAATCCGTTGATGACTCATATATAGTATCTCTCCTATTTTACTCAAGTGTTCGAATCGTTCGAAATAATTTGAACCATTATAATTCCGTGGGTGACGCAAGGAAACTCAAGTAATCTCTTTCTTTCTAATGGTATGTTTTTTGCTTCATTAATAAAGGGGCTCTCAACCTAATTCCTCTGACGTACCGGTTACGTTTACTCTCTTTTTGTAACAATATCAACAGTTCTGGTGGAGTTTTCTGAACCTGGGGATCGGGATGGTGCGGTGGCTGATGTACTGGCTTCCCGAAATCGAAGGGCCCGGGTTTGAATCCTGGAGACTGCAGATATTTTTCAGTGGTATCCCAATCGCTATTTGAGGTGCTCTGTGGAGAGCACTTTGGGTGAGTACGACGTCCGTCGGATGGGAAGTTAAGCTGCGGACCCCTTGGCGCCTTTCGTTAATAGTAGGCTAATGCCGACGCCGGGTTTCTCTCCACCCTTCCTCCTTTCCCATCCATCCCTAATGGCACAAATGGCCATAGCTGTCGGTCGCCTTTCCTAAAAACTACTACTAATTTTCTGAACCTGATTTAAATGAAAAGGAATTACCATTAGGGACAATGTTAAGTATATAACAAAAAATATCTCATAAAAATCAAGGTAGAAGAAAATTGGAGGTAATTTTTAATAAAATTTTATTAATAATAATAAAAAAACCCTAATTTTTAATAAAATACCTAAATATTTAAGAATATTACAGTCAGGAAACGCTGGGAAAGGGAGAGTAAAACACTGGCTATTATGCAAAATAGATTAGGGCTTAGAACAAAACGTAACACAATATATGTGGCTTATAATTGCTTACCCTTTAAATTTTCATTTTTGTTTTCGTGGCACCTGATGTCAAGCCAGAACTGACTGGGTTAGCAGTACAAGGATGAGTGTACCATGTATAAATTATTAATGCATGCTACTATTGTACATTATGAAGATCATATCACAATGGTATATTATAAAGATTGTCTGTATTTGTACGTTGTATTGATTGTCTAAATTCTTTGTTTATCATATATTATGAAGGTTACACTGTTAGGGAATTACATAAAATGATACAAATAAAACCCTTTTCCAGTTCCTGAATTTACACATTCTCACACAAATCCCAAAAACTTTCCGATTATTCCAAATGTAGCTTAACTCAAGCAAATAGACACCTCTTATTTTCCCATCATACTTTCCTACAACCCGTTTAAATGAAACCTAGCTTCTTTATGGCTTACCGGCATATTATGTTGATGAGTGTATTCCAAGAAAGGTTTGATATCAGCTTAGCACACAAGTGTTTGACGTGTTCTGAGATCCTTGATTCGATCCCATATATTTGATTTTATTGCGCATTATTTTACTTGTATTTCAATGCCGTTTATTTACTGTTATTTTAGCTCAATCTCTCATTCCTTAAACCATTCAGATATGTGATCAAAATTGTTCGTGAGCAGCAAGCAATCTGCCGGTATCCTTAGTCCTCTCTACGAAAATCGATTTGCCTTCTGCAAATAATCTCAGGTCGCTGCTGACATGAGAACTCACTTGGTTAATATTGTATATCAAATAAACTATTGGTGCTTCCAAAGTTACATCTGTCTCTGATGGACCCAACCCACTGGCGACAAATTTTGTTTACATTTAGATAACAAACCTCTATTCCGGTCGGTCACTTATTCCATTATATCTTAGTTCCTGTATCAATCACTTGTGAAGGACCTAATCAAAGGCTTCCTTGAAATCTAAAAACACAACATCCACTTCAGTATTCCCGTCCCTGATGCCAGGATATCACGAATAAAAGGCTCAGTTATGCTTCGCTAGATCTTCTTTTACTAAACATATGGTTGTATTTAGAGTATGTTGCTATGGTCGAGAAAGACTATTTTACAGGTATTGTTGGCAGTAATATTTTTTAAGAGTTGCATAAATTCGATGCCAAGGAAATCGTTCAGCAATTACTTGGTTCTCCCCTTTCGTCGTATTTGTAGAAGGTGATAAAGTGAGCTAGCTTCCAGTTGCAAGGTATTGAACTTTCTTCTATTGACTTGTAAAATGTTGTTTTTAAAGAATTTGTAATATCTTTAGGTTTTTCTATTCCTTCCTTGGGTAATAAAATGTCATATTCGAGCTCCAGGTTTGCAGGTAATTTCGTTTTTTACATTAATATTTTCAGTACATACGTTCTAAAAGAAATCGTTAAGGATTATGGCCTTTTTTACGTAGTCTGTAACAGTTTATGTTACAAATTAATGTAACAAATTATTGCCTTTAAAGAGTGAACAGTTGGGTGTATTTCCCATAAGTGAGGCCAAAATTATTTTAGGTTATTCCCAAAATAATCGAATTACATTTTGTTTTTAAAGAGTGTTTCGCAAAATCATTTTCGCCTTTGCTCGACATTCTATGAGTTTTCTATCTGATGTGTTCATTAGACTCATGACTATTTATTTTTAATTGGAATGAACTTTTCTTTATCTCCTACACACCACTCTGGCTTCTCTGTTGTACCATCCAGGTTCCATATTATCGCATTTGTGTTTTTATGGAAGAAATCCTTTTATTTTTTCGATTATATTTTTGTCAACATGCCTGTAAAAATGTTAATTAAAAACATTTTCCGAGTATATTCTCCGTCAGCTCTGAGTTTTCAACCTAAATGATTGCTGTTAATGTTTTGGTTTCTCCTGAAGGACATCAAAAATCTCTTTACTGAACAGAAATGTTGAATACTTTGCCTTAATCAATTTTGTGAACCTGGTTTTCCTATTTCTAAATATGAGTTTATACTTGCTCAACTCCTCTGCTATGTCCACGTTTGCGATAATCTTCATGGCCAAGTCTATCATTACCTTTTATTGCGGGTTTCACTACTTGTTCTAACGAGAAGTTGGCGAATACATTTTGAATGTTTCGCATAAATCGGATTTTTTTTCGTTTTTCTACGCAGTAATTGTCCTGATTTATTGTAAGCATATCGCCGACGAATGAATCACATATAAAATGAATATTATTATGACTTTTTGTATATATGCAACATCAAAACATAGCTATATAAAATAACCCTTAATATTAATATCACTCCATAATCATAAGAACTTAATATTTTAAAAAACAAGACATCGAGCGTGGGCGAAAATTGTGGCGAGGATTGGACCCAGTAGGAGAGAGAGAGAAGGCTCAGAAGAGAAATCAGAATATCGTCACAATTGTTCGTTGAGAATATGAAAGGGTGACTGAATTTTGAATGGGTAAATTCTCGGAATGCGGAGTGCTAGACAGTGAGGAAGTGAGTTGCGTAGATTATGGAAAGCGTATTTCGTCGAAGTACGATATAGAAGGTAGGGAAATACGTCCAGTACTTTGATGGCTGCTGATTAGAAGGGAGGGAGGAATGCACGTATAAATAGGATCCGTAAAATCTAGGATAACATTTTAAAATATTTAATTTCATGCCTCCCCGTGACAAACATACTTTGCGTATTGGCAGCACGTTGAAAACACAATAAGGGAAAAGGCCAGTTCCTCAGAAATAGCTAAGGTGAAAAAAATACATTTTGAGATACCTAGTACATTGTGAAGGCGATTGAGCGACTGGATCGCGTTCGTTTCTCACCCAAATGTTTGTTTTATTTCAGGATTCAAGCTGAAGTACTTCTGTTTAAGTAGACACAATGTCGTTAAAACAAAATCAATACTAATATTTACGCAAGCTGCGAGTCTTTTTTTCAAGCACATAAGCAATTGAATTATTTTCGAATGAAATTGCCCTCAATTTTTCATTTGTATATGGGAGTATACCACAAAAAGCCTAACAAAACCTCTCCAAAATTGAGTTCATGTATGAATGTCTCTATGGTAATTAATTCCCGCCTTTGGGTAGAATCACCCCATGTAAAAACAAATACAAGGATATTATCCGTTAGAATGCATAAAGAAACAACGGAAGGGATGAGATATAAATTTACATCGCAAATAAAAAATCGTTTTATATTGATAGGTAATTAATTTTACCTAAAAGCAAGCTCCGACTTTAACACCGAGCCTCATAGTGAAAGAATAAAAAACAAATCTGAATGAAAGGATGTTACAATTAAATACACGGTTAAGAAATGATTATATTTAAATGTTGGGAGAGGAAACGGGAAAGAAGAGCAATAGATATCAGATCTTCTTCAATGGCTATAGGCATTCTATTTCCATGAATAATTTATTCTCTTTTGGTATCGCGTAAATGTTTCAAGAAAATAATATAAATGCTATATCTGGACTTATTCTCTTCTCCAAATAATGTTTTGGTAGAATGGAAATAATGTACAAGTACGTGTTAAAAAAAACTTGGCCTTATTACTAGGGTGGCAGTAAAATTTAAGAAGAAACGATGACGCTCAAATTCGGGTGATGTTTCAGAACTGAATCGCTTAACCCAAGATACGTGCTTTTATGCGTTTTCTAGGGAAACTTCAGGCGCTACATGCAAAGGATCCGACGACACTGTTGTCCCTAAATTTGTGAATTGTACAAACATTGGGGAGTAACACAGGATGTTATCTAGCCTCAACTGCAATATACCAAACTTTTCCTGTTAACAATTTAGTCTCTAGAAATTTAGGTTTGACTGTATTTCGTAGTGGCCAGCGAAGTATTAGCTCATAGGAATGCAGTACCGTGTGCATTGAATTTTTGTATGGTGTTCTCATTGAAACGTCTTTCATTAAATTTAAAGGGGATATTCATTCTTCAAGAGTATCCCGTTGCAATAGACGAGAAATACCGTACTTCCGTATTCCAAGTCTGAGCTGCATCGACGATCTCTCCTTTCTTTCCAGTGGGAGAGTAACAAGTATTCCTTTTAAGAGGCACCATGAATAAACGCTAAGAAATCCCTACTGCAATTATGCTGCACACCTAGTGTACCTATTTCTTTGGACGGTCATGCTAAAGAACAAAGAGTAAGCGTGCCGTGGATGAAAACGAAAAAATAAAGTATTGCATTAGGAAAGAGAAATCAGGATGAAGTTTAAACAAAGGGAGGGACACGTTACCAGAGGCAGGACGGAGAATGAGGGGGTTGAGAGGAGACGGAAAATTGTAAATGGGGGCCGGGTCCGTGTTTGGGAGGAATGGAGCAGGGGTTAGGGAGGAAAAGGGCGGTAAAGGGGTAAGGGCTGTTAGGAATGGATGCAGAGGGAGGTGGAAGGGGTGGAAATAGCGGCGGCTGAAGGGTTAAAAAAAAAGGCCTGGAAAGAAGAATGATTGAGGAGTTAAAGAATAAAAAAAAGAACTTAAAAGAAAAAAAGGAGTAAATAAACCGTCTGGAGAAATATATAAAGGGGACTAAAGAAAGGGAGAATGAGGAAGGGAGGGAGAGGGGGGGGCAAGAAAAATTTTTTTGAAGAGAGAAAGGAATAAAAATAAAAAAAAGACTCATGCGAAATAAGGATACAGAAGTGCCTAGTTTATTCTACTTATCCAAGCGCAAGGAAAGAGCTCTTAATATTTCGAAGTCTGTCTTCTCTCCCTTCCTCATCCCCCCCCCTATCTCTCTCCCTCCTTTTCTCCTCACCACCACCTTCCACCCCCTTCTTATCCCCACAGCGTGCACCGGTGGGACTTCTCCTACCATCCCCCTTCCTCGACAGACCAACCCCCTTTTTCCTTCTTATCGACCGAGAGCGTGGATCTCCCTCCTTAAGGGGGCGGGGTTTGGTTAAGGGAAAAGCGGTTGAGGGGACGAGATGGGGAGGTGCAGAAGAAAAACCAAGGAGGGTAAGCTTAAGAGAAAGATAGAGGAAGGGGTAAAGTATGGGTGAGGAGGAAGACGGAATAAGGAAGGGAGGAGGTGGAGGATGGATGCAATGGGGAGGGAGTAGGGGGGAAAAGGGGTTTCAAATTAAATGGAAGGGTCTCCTTTGCTCCCTTCTTCCCTTCCTTCTTAAGTTAAAGGAAGCATCGAGGGGGAGGGAATGCCCCACGCGCAAAAATGAACCCTTGCACATAAACACACAGGCGCAAACACTCGCAGGGTGCACAGTCGCCTCTACACGGAGCACCATTGGATTTCGGATGGTGACGGCTCCGCTTTTGGCTTGAACTTAAGGGAAACTCTAAATTAAATCGCACTCGTCTCCCCCCCCCCCCCCCCGCCTTCCTCTGCATGTCCAAGTTGTGAGTGCAACGCTCAAAATTTGCCTAGTTTTAGGCCTTTTGACACTCCATGTGAAAACGAAAGAGAATTATAACGTTTATCGCCATGATCTCATCGGAGTTTACTTCAGGCTTGATGGTCGATGAAAAATTCGTGTCCGTCATTTGGTGATCACCACATTTCCTCAATATCCAATCAAACGATAAATAATTTCACTAATACTCTCAAGCCTTCTATGCAAATAAGGGATGGGCACGTGCATGCCCATGTACGAACGCATCTTCGTCTGTCATACGTGTGTGGACGCATGTGGAAACTTTGTTGAGCTCCGACAGTCATAAGATAATTTCATATTAATGTTTCGTTTTCATAAGCTTTCATAATTAATATTTCGTTTTCAGGCCATAGAGAATCGCGAGAGTGTCATCCATAGTGAAGAATGCTCTTTTTGAGATTGTTCACCTAATTAAAATCGCCATTGGAACATATTTTCTCTGATGATGTTTCAACATTACAAGTTTTAGATTTCATAGCATTGTATATTTATAGTTGCAATACAACTATTCAGATTTTTATGGTTTATAGTAGTTTAAAGTTTTTCCGTAATTCACCGCAGTTCCTCAAAATTGATAATTTACCGAAGAGATTTTCTGGGAGGAGGGCTTCAATATGTTCGGGTCATGTCTAACTAAATAGAAGCAAATTTCAAGAAACTGCGGGAGATTCCGCAAGAGTAACTTTTAACGGAGTCATCCGCTACGTGTGCATTACAATGCAACAATTTCAGAGCGTAAAATCATTCGCCTTGACCGGGATCCCGGTGGTCAAGGCGAATGATTTTTAGGCTCTGAAATTGTTGCATTGTAAATAGAATCACAAAGACATTTTTTAATTGAATTTTTTGTTCGTTCAATCATTTATCGAAACCATGCCATTCTGCAGAAATTGATAAAAATTGCCGGCATAAAGAGAATTTGGAAAATTCTGAAGCCTTAGAATACCAATAACCAATTTTAAGGCCATTCAAATCGTTATCCCGGGAACTATCTTTGACATTACGAATGTTGAATAATAGTAGAATTGACATTAATTTGAGCAAACATCTTTTCTTACTTTTCGTTTATGCTTGAAGAGTGGAAAAAAATGCTAACAGCTAAACAATAGGTAATAGCTGCCCCTTTCGAATTCTAAACGCAATTGTTACTCGCCTCGGTGGAGATAAATTCCGAATCAGGTCGGTACTTTAGTCAAATTAGGCATTGAAGTCCCAAATGAAGTGTAGAAGGATGGAAGGAGACAGAAGATACGTCTCGCGTAGCAGTCTAACCAATTATTAGCTAACTAGTTTACGCGAGAAATAGCAATGCCTTAATTAGCTCCAAAGTATGGATGGTTTTGAAACGCGAATTCGTTACTTAATACGCCATATCAGACACCCCCGGAGCGAACGCTAATAGGAACAAATATAACAAGCTACATCACAAGAGTTTTTCTAAGATGGGTTCTCTCCCATCTACATCCTCCTCCTCCCGGCGTACTCCCTCTTCCTCCCACATGGTCGGCTCAAGTTTTCTTTTATCGCTTCAATTATTTTCGAAGCGGGGCTAAAAGCATCCGAAATGATTTGTTTCCTCAGACTTATCTCGAATTGTCTCTTTATCCCCCGCTCCGAAAACTCTCCCTCTTCCTTTGTGCTCCATTCCCTCAACCCCCAATCTCGCGCTCCCAAGCCTTCGACTCCATCCCCTCTAACCATCTCCCACTCCCCAGACATTCCCCCCCCCCGCTAGCGTTGCCTCGTTCTTCACCCATCCACCCTCTCCCTCTTCCTCCCACAAGCTTCTCTCTCGTCTGAGGCGACCACGGGAAGGGGGGATGTGGAGAGAAACGCGGTGGTAGGAAGGGCAAGGGACGAGCCACTTTACTATTCATTCACTCGCTCTCCTCCTCTCTCCCCCTTCCTCTCTTCATTTTCTTCCCGTGCCCAGAAGTTGAGCCGAACATGTCCACGGGAAAGACTTCGCTTCAAATTATGCAAATTTCCTCGCGGAATTAATTGAGAGGGGTTTCGTTGAAACCTTTTTTCCAATGTCTACGTGCTACCCATACCTTTCTCTCTCGCTCTCTGTTTCTTTTTCCCTTTCTTTTTCTTTTCGGTCTTATGTATTTTCATCCCCTCTCTCTTACTCCCTCTCCATCCCCTTACACTCATCCTCGGTTGGCTTCCCTCACTCACCGCAGTCTCTCAATTCAGGTGGACTATGGAGTTTCTCTCATTTTACGTTTCCCACCGCCCAGCGTAGCCACCTTTCCGGTGATCTGGTCTGGTTTCCCCGAGGATTTAGTTTCCGTGCCATTTAAACGGCCGTAGGAGTAAGCGGTCCCTTTTTTTTTGTCCATTAGTTATTCTTTTCCACGAACATAGATTAAAGGCAAAGAGGACCGATATCACTCAGGAGAGCGTAGCACATTAGCTCAGCTTGTAGTGAGAGCCCTCCGCCCGGGAATCACTCAAGGGGAATCTAAAGAACCCCCCTCCCAAACCAAGAAATGAGATGACTTCTTAGCAAGTGGACTGTTTTTGTATCGTAGCCCTCTTAGAGAGAATTCTCTAAAAGGGTTTGTAAGTTCCTTCCGGAATGCGAGTAAAGTTTACTGATTACCGACAATTCACCCTTGGATAATTAGACTTTTAAATTTTGAAAAAGTTAGTTTAGTAGATAAGAATGCGATAAAATGAGTCTGGAAGATAAAATATTAATATTTCTATAAGATTAAGATAATATTTTCATCCTACCTCGACCTTACTTTAAGGCTGATATATATGGGATTCAGCCATTAAATAATTTTTGTCGTTTATTTTCGTACAAGATACATTTTTTATTTAGAAACATTCATTAATCCTCTAAATTTTAATAAATCAGCATTCGAAATTCACCCTAATTGGCAAGTGAATTCGTTTCAACGTATATTGCGATACGACTGCAGTAATATTCTGTTCAAGGTTAACCTAAGTAATTGGCATGTGCCCAGTAAACATAGTATGTTCTGAATCAGTAGATTATCCTTGTTTCTCATTGTGGTGTCCCCTCAGCCGACCGCTGAAATACCAGTTCGAAAACTCGAGTTTCCTAATTGGAATTCTATTTAGAATTCGTAATTCTTTTGCTGTGAAGCGGATAATGTTCTGCGTCACTTATATTTTAAATTGCCTTATCACGGTCTACAAAAACTCAGGATAAATGCAAGGCTATGTTACGCAAAACTCCAACGGAACTGAGAAACCTAAAGCACCTAGGTAGGTCAAAAAGGGATAAGCATGGTACTTTACATACTACAGTATTTTATTTAGGTAAATGGTATGGAAAATTATCATTGCTATGTGTCACTTATTTGAATATACATGATTTTCCAAATGATACGCCTGAAATTTCTAAGGGTATCGTTCTTCCTGCTATGATCTAGGGAGAGAAAATACAGTATACTAGCCAAGAGTAGAAAACAGTATACGTAGCCAAGAGTACATCTATCTCTGTGTATGTTGGCGATTTTTTACAATTGCAGAAATGCATTTAAATTTGCAACAACGAACTTGTATTAAATTTTGCGTAAAAAACGGATTTAGTGGCGCATGGACGTTGGAAATGTTGGAAAAGTGTTTCGGCAACGATTCTCTAAAAAAACGGTCGTTTACCAGTGGCACGAGCGGTTCAGAAGTGGTCGTGAGTAAATCGAAGATGATGAACGCAGTGGCAGACCATCGACATCGAAAGTCGGTGAAAAAATTGATAAAGTAAAAGAAATGTTGGTCAATAACCGCAAATTAACCATCAGAGAAATAGCGGAGGACTTGAACATTGCCTATGGATCCGCCCAAGACATTGTGGTTAATGATTTGGGTTTCCGTCGTGTAGCAGCAAAGTTGGTGCCAAAAGACCTCAATTTCATGCAAAAAAGAGACCGTGTTGACGTCGCAAAAGACATGATTTGCGAGGCTGAATCCGATCCCACATTCATCAAAAGGATCATTACTGGAGACGAGACGTGGGTTTATGAGTACGACACGCAATCCAGACATCAGGCAAGTGAATGGCGTTCACCAAATGAGCCGAGACCAAAAAAACCACGTCGTTTTCAGTCAAAAAAGAAGGCAATGCTGACGGTTTTCATGGATTACAACGGTGTAGTGCATCATGAATTTTTGCCAGAAGACCAGACAGTAAACAAAGAGTATTATTTGGGCGTTATGAGACGTTTGCGTGAAGCAATTCGCCGAAAGAGACCAGAAATCGTCGCACAGTGCGTCGAGACCGTCGCACAGTGTACAGTACAGTACATTCGTCGCACAGTACATTCGTAATTTTTTGACGAAAAATGCAACAAATACCATCCAACAGCCACCGAATTCACCTGATTTGGCTCCCTGTGACTTCTTTCTGTTCAATCGAGTTAAAAAACCATTACGGGGAACGCGTTTTAGCAGCCGAGAGGAAGTAATGGAAAAATCGCAGGAAGACTGATGGACATACCGAAAACCGAATATAAAAAATGTTTCGAGGATTGGATCAAGCGCTGGCATAAGTGTGTTGCAGTCGATGGGGATTACTTTGAAGGGGACAATATAGATTTAGATGAATAAACTTGTATTTTTAATTTTCTGAATAAATTCCGGAAACTTTTTGATCAAGGTAGTATTTATTATTAACGTTGCTTGCGTATCGGAGGAAAATCTTTCTTCCCTATATGTTTGGGCAATTCATAATCCAATGTATTTCATAATTATCATTCCCTCTAACTACTTTCTTCAATTAATTCTAAGGCTTCCGCGACTTCTTTCTGATAAAACATCAATGCTCCTTCTTGGAATTACTTAATTGCTTCACGTAGGTTGATTGTTAGACAACTGTTTCGCTCCCAGTCCTGGAGCCGACTTCAAGTGAATCTGCGTCGTTCAGTTTCAGTTTAAAGGTTTTTATTTCCGTCATGCACAGTGAAATAAGGCATTAACTCTGATGTAAAATAACAAAAACATAACAGAAACCCCGTTTTAGGAAAACGTTCCACTTCGGGTGGAAATATAACAATAGGACAGTAAAAGAGGGAGTGGAGTGTTGGTGGGAAGATATGCGTCGCAATTTTGCCGATATATATATATATATATATATATATATATATATATATATATATATATATATATATATATATTATTATTATTATTAGGTAATCTACCGGTTAAGGTAGGTTTTTGGATGGACACAACTATCAAATAAACATTTTGTGACTCCCCACCTAGCAAACTAATCTATGTCAGGTCCCTCTTCATCTCGGTGTACTTCTTTCCTCCCTTCATCCCGTCCAACATCCCTATCCTGTTCCTACCCTTACCTCGCTTGCCCAACATTCTCCCCTCTATTACCCTCTTCAACATTCCACTACCGCTCAATACGCCTTTCATCCATTTTTCCTGCCTCCATAGGATTTCTCTCAACAAACCCCTCTCCTCACCCACCATTTCCAGTACTTCCTCATTTGTTTTCCTTTCGGTCCATTTCACCTTCTCCATTCTTCTCCACACCCACATTTCAAAAGCCTCCAATCTACGTCTATCCTCCTGCTTCAGCAACCACGTTTCCGCGCCGTACATAGCTACGCTCCATATCAGAGTTTTTACGAGTCTTGTCTTAACATCCCTACTCAACGTCCCCGTCATCAACTCCCTCCTCCTTAAGAAAGCCTCCTTGCCTAGCGCAATTCTTCTCCTTACCTCCCTACCACTTTGACCGTATTGGTCCAAAACACTTCCGAGATATGTAAACTGCTCTACCTGCTCTATTCTTTCCCCGCCTATTTTAATATTTAGCTTAGCCTTTTTCTTTCTGGAAAATCGCATAACCTTTGTTTTATTAATATTGATTCTCATCCCATATTTATCGCACTGAACCTCCAATTCACTCAACAATGCTTGCAACCCCTTGGCTGACTGAGCAACTAATGCTTGGTCATCAGCAAACCTAACCGATTTTACGAGTTCCCCTCCGACTTTCATTCCTACCTCCAGTTCTTCCCATGCCTCTTTAATCATTTCCTCTACATATACGTTGAACAGTACCGGTGACAATGGGCAACCCTGCCTTACACCTCTTCCTAACACTGCCCATCCACACTCTCCGTTCCCCACTCGCACCTGAGCAGTCTGAGACATGTACAGGTTGCGGATCAGTCTCCTGTCCCTCCAATCCATTCCTATTTTCTGCAATACACGCATTAATTTCTCCCAATTCACTCTATCAAACGCTTTTTCGAAATCTACAAAACAGGCAAAAACGTCCTGATTGTATTCTATATTCCTCTCGACTAGTGATCTCATTACTGCAATGGCATCACGCGTACCTCTTCCTTTCCTGAACCCAAACTGATCATCCCCTAAGTAATCATTTGCCTTACTCTCTATCCTTTTGTTGATGATCCTGAGAATAACTTTAACTTTAGCTGCGTGGGATATCAAACTTATTGTTCTGTAATCCTCACATGACGAAGCCTTTGCCTTTTTTGGAATAGGAACTAACACCGATCTCACAAAATCTTCCGGCCAGATTCCTTCCTCATAGATACTACGAATCAGTCCATATATGGCCTTTTTCCCACCTTTCCCTAACCATTTCAACATTTCTACAGGAATATTGTCCACCCCCACAGCCTTATTTGCTTTCATCTCCTTTAATGCCCTTTCTATTTCATCGTCGAGTATGCCTGGACCTAAGCTATCTTCTTCTACGTCATGTTCCTTTTCTATGTCTAACCTTGTCGGCCTAAGTTCTTTACCATACAGTGTTTCTATATATTCCTTCCATCTCTCTTGGATTTTTCCTGGTTCAACTATTATCTTACCCCATTTATCTTTAACTGTTAGCACAGCTCTTGCCTTCTTACTTCCCGATAATAACTTAACCTTGCTGTATAGAGCACCAATTTCACCCTTCTTCTGTAAACTTTCCATATCCTCGCATTGCGTTTTCCACCATTCTTCTTTTGCTTTATTTGTGGCCCTTCTCAATTTATTGTTTAACTCTTTGTACTTCATTTTGCCTAACTCTGTGTTTACATTTTTCCATCTTCTTCTCTCATCCATCTTCGCAATCATCTCATCCGTTACCCATGGTTTCCTTATCCTTTTCCCGTTAACGGTTCCTATAGTGTCTTTAGCGGCTTCCAATATCCCTTTCTTGATACATCCCCATTTTTCTTCGATAGCACTCAGTTCTTTACCGTCATCCATCATTTTCTCTACAGCCTCCTGATACTCCTTCCTCGTTAATTCATTTACTGCTTCTAAATTCCATTTTTTAACCCGCCGCCCTTGCCTTATCTTCTTGAAACGAACATTACATTTCATAACAACTAAATTGTGGTCAGAGTCCGCATCCGCTCCTGGGAAACTGTGCGAATTTATCACACTGTTTCTAAACCTGTGCCTAACCATTATATAATCTAGCTGATACCTTTCTGAGTCACCTGGCATTTTCCATGTATACCTACGCCTTTTGTGGTGTCTAAACCATGTGTTGGTGATGACTAACCCCTGTCTCCTGCAGAATTCAATTGCTTTCTCCCCGCGTTCATTCCTCGTGCCTAACCCATAGTCCCCCACCTCACCACCATCTCTTCCTTCGCCTACCGTCGCATTCCAATCCCCCATCACTATCAAATGTTTCCCTGCAGGAACACTCGCGATGATATCCTCTAACTCATCATACATCCTATCGACTTCTTCCTCCTTGTGGTTGCTCGGTGGCATGTATACCTGAATAATGACCAAGTTCGTCAGCTCTGCTTTAATCTCTACGAGTAAAATTCTATCTGTCGCTTGCTCTATGTTGACTACGCATCTTCCTACCCCTTTATTTAAAATTACGGCAACCCCTCGTTGGCTCTCATCCCCGCCGCTGTATATTACTCTATAATTGTCACTCCAGTAATCCCCGCTATCCTTCCATCTCACCTCGCAGAGGCCTAAAACATCTATGTTACCTCTTTCCATCTCTCGCTTAATATTTTCTAATTTGCCTCTCCTCAACATTGTCCTGACGTTCCAGGTTCCTATTCTAACTACTTTCGCCTTCTTCTGAGTCTTCTGTCCTGCTGAAGTTATTTCTTCCCTGCAAGGGTTTCGTGGGATGACGACCGCGGAAGCCTTGCCTCTCCCGCTGCCGGGCACGACACACGGCCTCTTGGGCCGAGTCCCGTAGTTGCCAGGACTCATATTATCTATAGTGCCCATCATAATATTCTTGGGAATCATAATTGAGGTGGTTTCCCGTTGCCTTCCTCAATAGTGTTTTTAACGTGACACCATCACTTAATGGCCGCCCCACTGGGGTCAGACGCCATTGCAGCCGCCTCTTATATATATATATATATATATATATATATATATATATATATATATATATATAATATATATATATATATATATATATATATATATATATATATATATATATATATATATATATAGTCTCCTATATATATATATATATATATATATATATATAGGAGACTCGGAGTGCTCTGATTGGATCTTTTTTGGAGGCGAATGGGAATCACCTATTTTCACGTGGAATTCAGGGTATAGCCGTCCTCACAGTTGAAATTATTAGGATTTTTCATTATTTCTACCGCTTCTCTTATGGGTCTCGGAAAATAATCAACCTACGCGAGGGTAATTCCCGGGAACAGTATGGATCCTTTACTTTCTTCAATGCTACCACTTTCTCGTGTATTTATTTCACTTCTGTCACTTTCATTCATCGTTCTTTCATTTTTCCTTTCATCCTGAGACCTGTAATGTTGCTTATCTTGAAATTACATTTGACTCAATTCACAAACGACTACATTCATTACTATGTACATAATGCTTTCTAAAAATATTACTTTCCTATCAATAAGACTTTTCTAGATATCCCTTCCAGGACTCTAGTCTATTCACTAAATATAATCAAATCAACCAGGCACGTATTTCGAGGCAGATCGGTGCTTTAAAACTGTGTTCTAACAAAAGACTCTCCATATAGTCTCTCCCATACTTACCACAAACATCTCCCAATTAATAAAACTGCATTTAGGTACCATTACTTCGGAGTGCCTAATTTTTATTTCGGTACAACGATATGAGGACAATTACTCTACACATTTTTTCATTTTAACCCACTTGATAAAAACCTTTCAAGTATGAACTCCACAACCACCTTTATGCCCATATTTTCACGCCTTTTGATTCTACCATCTATTGCACTAACCTATGCAAACATTCTGCAAAAGAAAAATTTGTTTTTAATTATTATTCCTGAATTTCATTATTAATAAGGTTCATTCAAAAATATAGAATTAAGAATTTGATATTATATGAAAAATAACAACAGACCCGATACGAATTATCGAACCTTGTTCATGGAAGAAGATATTAAAATAAATTTTAAGCCATAGAAAGAAGAATGAAATGGTAAATATTTTCAAAGTTAACCCAATTGGCCATAATGTTTTCTTTTGATTTAGAGATGATTTTCGTGCACAAAGGAAGTAGAAGATATGAAGAAACCCTATTGCTGTGACCACACCAAAAATAACCATGCACGTGCTTGTACCACCGCATCGTGACCTTTTCAAATTGTGCTATTCAAGTCATCATAGATAATTAAAAAATAAATCCAGCGAGGACCGGAAAAGTGGCTCATTGCGGTATTCTCCCTCCTCCGCTTAGCGAGCCGAAAAAGGGAGAGGAACCATTCCTCTGTGTATTGTGCACCCTTTTTCTAAATCATTAGGCCTCACCGCTTCAGAGATCTCTTTTGTTTTCGACCCCCGTACACTTTTTTTCTCGCGGTTCAGTTAACGTATTCGACCACATGCGTCCTCCATTTTCCCTCATATACACCCCCACTCTTGCGAATCACTCTCGCGTCAATGGATTCCACCGGTTTACCAGATACCATTGCTAGAGATGATGATTTGCTAAGAGTACGTACGCATTGTTCCCCCCCTCTCTCTCTCTCTCTCTCACCCCCCCTTCATGCTGCGAAAAAATAATTCATCCCCCCTCCTACTTACCACCCACACTGCTTCCTCTCAACCACCCTTTCAACGTAATGAGCGCGCGGATTAGAGGTTGCTTTGACGGCGGCGCCACCCTGTCCCCACGTATGTGTCGTGGCCTCTCCTTGCCACTTGCCTTCATCCAGCGAAGAGCAACTCTCATTTCCTCTCCTCCATCCGGACCCCCTCCGGGCACTTAACCCGACTTGGAAGCTAACCTCGTGCCTTCTTCTACTAGGCGTTCGTTGTCTTTGCCTTATGAAACGTGTTAGTGAATGACCTTTCAACTGAAAAGTGATTGGATTAAATTAGTATTTTCCTCAAGAATTTGGTAAAATGATATTGCATCCTGATGTCGCAAACCCTGATACCATCCTGTAAGTTAGCAACGATATAAGCTACTATTGTTACTCGACATATATTCATTCATGTACAATTAGAGACTTGTAGGACGAGAGACTAAAGATAGGCCAAAAGTTAATGAAACTCATAAGAAGGGCGGTGAAGGTAAAGGCCTGAGACTTTGACACAACGACTCTTAATGCTCTAGTCTTTCCAATAACTACTTCAATTGACTGTAGAATTAAATGAAAGGCAACGGGACACAACAGCAGCATTGTACCGATCAGCATTACCTCACCAATACATGTTCCATTCAATTGAGTTAAGTATCAGATCTGAGTAAAATATTCCAATGTAAATTAATACGTACCCCATTTGGATAATCTGGTGTGAATTTTCCTCTCGAATTACGCCATTCATATGCGTTATTTAATTTAAGTTTGGGACTCCGCACAGAGAAGAGAATGTTTACCAGACAATTCAACAGAAGTGATGAGTGGAATAGTAGTTAAGCTTCTTATAAACTTACATATGAAATGAAGTGACCGGAAGTAGACTTGTGGTACAGAGGCACTAAAATTATTCCCATAGGCCCTGAGCATGAAGAGGCGAGATTATTATCATAACATAGGGGAAGATTGCTCAAATAAAAGTTGAGAGATTTCATATATGTATATATAAACCATAAACACAGTAATCAACCCAAAGGCCGTGTACCAAGCCTGACGGCGTGTGAATATTCACACATCAGGGTAGGGGGGCCAGTTCCTTTCCCTGTGCCGGTTATGGTTTCCCAGGAAGATCTAGTACCCGAAAAATCAACTAGCTTGGGTGGAGCTGCAGGTGCCCAAAGTGTCTTGCCCGGGAATCGAACCCGGGATCCTCCGGTCAGTAGTCCAATGCTCTACCCACTAGACCACCGCGACCCGCATATGTATATATATATATATATATATACATATAGCAGTCTGACCTGAAGAAGGCCTCGGAGTAGGCCGAAAGCTTAAATCATCTACAGTGTGAGTGTCCTTTTACGTGTTATTTGTTTTATTCTGTGTTCTATTGTGCCGTCCAAAAGTTATATTGCTCTCGTGAGTACTTCCGCATCATCGATATATACACACACACACACACACACACACACACATATATATATATATATATATATATATATATATATATGTGTGTGTGTGTGTGTGTGTATGATAAAAGTGGTGAGGATACCAGATAAACTCAAATTTACTTTGGTGGTGAAAGTTTAACTCCTGGCGAAAGGATCAACGATGATGAAGAAGAGGGTATTAAATTTTGGCTTAATAATTTTCCCGTACCGTTCGAATCAGTTGCGCGTATATGTGAAAATCGCAAGTATTCGATCAATATTACTATGAGATTTTAACATTTGGCATTTAGAAATGTGTAATAGTAGTAGTTTTTAGGGGAGGCGACCAACAGCTAAGGTCAATTGCGCCATTAGGGATGGATAGGAAAGGATAAAGGGTGGAGTGAAACCCGGCGTAGGCATTAGCCTACTCTTAACGAAAGGCGCCAAGGGCCCCGCAGTTTAACGTCCCAATCCGACGGACGGCGTACTCACTTAAAGTGCCCTCCACATTAAGGGATCGGGATACCACTGAAAAATATCTTCCCCCTCCAGGAATCGAACCCGTGCCTTCTGGATGGGAAGCCAGTACGTTAGCCACCGCACCATCTCGTTCCCTTTAGAAATGTGTCTCGTATAATCTTCAGACAGTGAAGGGATTGTTTCTGTGTTATGCGAAATCATTCACCTGTAAATCAGATTGTATTCTTGTCAAAAGTTGTCAGTTGTTATACTATATTTTGTGGGGTACATCAATATGAGAAATGTTATTATGAAATTATTCTACTATATTGCTTCATTTGGAATGAATGCAGTAAAATATTCTCCATGTTATGTTACTTCAGGAACAGGTCTCTAATTGGCATTGTATGTATGATATACGAAACCATTTCTTTAACTTCGTTTTCATCGATTGTTGATGTGCTGGGGCGTCCAGGGTGTTCGTCATCTTCAAGGTCTTCACGGCCTTCTTGGAAACGCTTATACCATTGGTAAACTCTTGATTTACTCAATGCAGACTCACCATAGGTCTATTTTAACATTTCACACACTTTTTAACACTTTATTTCATTTTTTACGCCAAATTTGATACAAATTCTTTGCTCCGTTTCTTTAAACCAACTAAAATCGCCGAGCTCATAAAACACGTCTAACCTTAGTGGTTGTCACAGACGAAGTCCACATTGAAAACAGCTAAAAGTTTTATCATACTTTAGGGGCATGAATACCAGCATAATAAAAAAAAGTTTGACAATCGGACTCTCCAAGCCCGCGAAATGAAAAAATTCTCGTTATGTTTTGAACATACCTCGTATATCGAGATATATGGCGGATGTCATCCATTCGTCTGCAAGTACAGACTATATGAGAGGGTCCTGTTAATGATTCACGATTTCATAAAATGAATAGTTATCTTGTTCTTTCTTAAACAGAAACTGTAAGGCAACATATTTATGCTGCGAGTCGTGATGATTGGCGGTATGATCTAGAAAATATTGTCAAAATTTCTTTTTATAACCCTGAAGGTAACCTAATAACAATAACTGCTGCTTTGTCTAAAAATGATACGGCCAAGGATGAGTTGCAAATTTATTATAATTAGTTTAAGTGTTTGATGAGAAATGCGAAAAGTCAACATCAATTTTCGGCGCAGAATATTGAGAAATTGAGGTGAAATCCAGGACTCAGGCAGACTTTTTTGTGCATTAGGGAATCGTGTAGGTGGAGAGGGATTAATTAAAATTTTTTCAACTATTTGTGAGAGAGGCCAGTCCCTTGGGGCCGCTCAAAAATACGGTACAGAGTGAGGTAAATCAACGGTGCCAAATTAGATACAAACCATTGACAAAAAAGGTTCTCTTGGGCTTCAGAGTGATGAGAGGTTGATATAAAATGACTGCAATCAAGCACAAAGGCAAAGTAAATATTTAATGTGGACTCATTTTTATAATCCGATAATTACCTCCGAGTTAAAAAAAAGTCAACACCAAGAAAGAAATCAAGGATGAACTCAACATGAGGTATGAAATTGTACAAAATCAGGTGTGATTGTATAAATATTTAAATTTGCAAATCAAGAAATATTTAAATTAAAATCAAATAGCCAAGACATTTAATCCCATAACTTTTAATAATAATGTTAAAATGATTTTATGAGAGCGATTGAGGGCGAATTACAATGTAAAAAAGAGGTGTGGTGTTATTATTTTTATTAGCAGTCCGATTGTCCTCTGTTTAGTGATGCAAAAACTTCCTCAATATAGAATAATTTCTCCGACGAAAGTCGAACCCAGTTGCTGCTCTATTCATGATACACAATGTACACATTTTTCGGGGACCTGTTTACCAGCTCTAGCGTTTCATACGCATTATGGATGATTTTATGTTCGAAGAGTGTGTTCGCTAAGAATAAATTCTTCTCATTCCAGAACTCGACTAATCTTTCTCCTTAGACGTACCGTTTTCCCAGTCTGAAATTTCCGACGCTTTGTCCTTCTTTTCCTCCTCCTACGACTGCGTTCCAGTCTCCCATTATGATGATATTTTCTTTTCCCTTCACCTGGCCGAGGACTTCTTCCATTTGATCGTACACTTATTTAATTTTTCTTCTGCATGGATGGACGTCGGATATATACTTGCACGATCGCGGTGTCCTTAGGCTCTCCTTCCAGCTGTAAAATCAAAATTCTCTCGTCGTACGGCAATATTGCCTTTACTTTTCTGCTCCAGTATTTCTTCAGTATGATTCCAACGCCTGCAATCCACCGGTCGTCTCCCAAGTATACGTATATAACTCGATATCCGTCGCTTCAGCAGTCGTCTGCTCTCATCCACTTGATCTCGCTAACTCCCAGGATGTCTATAGTCAGCCTCTCTTTGCGTTCTCCAGCTTTCCAATCACCCCTAAAGATCTTACATTCCATATCCCTATCCTGCATCTGTCTTTTCTGACCGATGTACCCTTCCCAGTAGCCCCCATCCGGAGATCCGATTGGAGAACCATTTTACCTCCGGAAATGTCCTCGATTTGGCCATCGTCATCGGCCGATGGCGAGGCCATTGATGGCCTCGCCATCAATGCCTCTCATCCGAAGCTGTGGCTGTTGATGTTGGACCGGTCTCCTTGATCTGTGCCATCAATGCCTCCTACTGAGACCCGCTTCCTCTCAGTAGTGGGATCATTTTGTGTTGCGTGTAAAAGTTGTTACTGTTTCACTGGAAAATATTTTCCGATAATATAGCCAGAAAAATATTCTCCGTGCTATGATCTCGAACCTGTGACTTTCAGTATGAGAATCAAACACTCTACCACAATCACCTAAGGAAAGCATGTATATGTCCTTACCTAAAACATTTCATTTACGTAAATATTAAGAGAGCACAGATTTATTATTCAATAAAGCTATTCAGGACTAACACCGACTAATTTCCTAATTTTGGAGATAAGTATGATTTTCCTAGTCACATACTTTTTGTATAGGGAGATAAAAGGTGAATACACCACACTAATTTAGTAGGTAATTTCGCTGAAATAAGCATAAGTTGCCCAGTCAGCCAAGGGGTTGCAAGCATTGCTGAGTGAATTGGACGTTCAGTGCGATAGATATGGAATGAGAATTAATATTAATAAAACAAACGTAATTTGATTTTCCAGGAAGAAGAAGGCTAAGGTAAACATTAAAATAGGAGGGGAAAAAATAGAGCAGGTAGAACAGTTTACGTATTTTGGAAGTGTTCTGGACCAACACGGTCAAAGTAGTAGGGACGTAAAGAGAAGAACTGCGCTTGGTAAGGAGGAAGTTGATGACGGGGACGTTGAGTGGGGAGGTTAAGAAAATACTCGTAAAAACTATGATATGGAGCGTAGCTATGTACGGCGCGGAAACGTGGTCAATGAAGCAGGAGGATAGACGTAGATTGGAGGCTTTTGAAATGTGGGTGTAAAGAAGAATGGAGAAGGTGAAAAGGAACGAAAGGAAAACAAATGAGGCAGTACTGGATATGGTGAGTGAGGAGAGGGATTCGTTGAGAGAAATCCTATGGAGGTAGGAAAAATGGATGAAAGGTATTGAGCCGTAGTGGGATGTTAAAGAAGGTAATAGAGGGGAGAATTTTAGGCAAACGAGGAAAGGGCAGGAACAGGATAGGAATGTTGGACGGGATGAAGGGAGGAAAGAAGTACACAGAATTGAAGAGGGACCTGATGTACAGTAGGTTGCTGGATTTGGTTTTGTTTGGAGTTACAAAATATTTATTTGATAGCTGTGTCCAGCCAAAAACCTACCTTAACCGGTAGATTACCTAATAAAAATAGCTTAAATATAGGGAATAATTTCAATTTAATTGAATTAATGTATCATCTAAACACATTTAAAGTGTACTACATTATAATTGCATAAATTGCGCAGCAGAACCCTTTCCTAACTTTCATCGATAATAATAAAGTTATATTTCTTTTATTTATCGTATTTTCAATAGTTTTTATTTAAAATGTTTCGTCGATTAATGACAGACGATTTTCTAAACTATCTCTTGGCTAACTGGCTAATTAAAGATTGATCATAATTTACAATACTTGAAACTTCCCCACCTACTTACACACCCTCCTCCTACAGCCCTCCCATGGTTTTACGAAATATCACGGGATGGTTTGGAGAGCAGATCTTAGACTTGGCCTGTGGAAGACGGAATGTGTTAGCTAATCATGGGGTGTGCCTGGTTAAAGGCAGGATGTTCAGGGATTTTATAAGCGCTTCATTATTAAATTTTTCGGAAGATTAATATGGTGCCAAATTTTGCAACCAATAATGCATATAACGTAGATAGGCGATCAGGGGAGAATTTGTCCTTTGTATGGGATGTACATATGATTTTACGTCAGCGAGTATTGCAATCAGAATGTTTCGTGCTTATATCCGGGAATAAGATTAAAAATTCATATTTTTGTAATTATTTCCTAAAAACAACATCATTAACCACCTAACCCTTAAAAAATAAATAAAAAGACGATGGCAAAAAATTTTCACTATAAATTGAATAGTTTATTTTCCAATATTAATCCTCATGAGCCGGAGAATAGAATATAGAACGAAATTAATAATATTGAGAATTATTACGAGGGTCATCCGGAAAGTAGTACCCGTTCGTGAAATAAAGACACAAAAGTAAATATTAACAAACATAAAAAAATTTATTTGAAAGAGGATACTTTAAACTACTTCTCAACATAATCTCCAAGCAAATTAAGGCATTTGTCATAACGTGTGACAGGTTTCTGTATTCCTGCTGCATAGTCCTTCGCCGCCAGCTCATTGAGATACAGGGTCACTCCTTCTTTAAGTTCTTCATCGCTGTCAAATCTTTTTCCTGCCAAAAAGTCTTTAAGCTTTGTAAAGAGATGAAAATCTGAAGGGGCCAAGTCCGGGCTATACGGTGGATGGTCGAAAGTTTCCCATTTGAATTGCTGCAAAAGTTTTTGTGTTATCCCAGCTGCATGAGGCCTGGCATTGTCATGAACGAGAATGACACCAGTAGACAATAGACCTCGCCGCCGATTTTGTATTGCCCGCCGTAATTTCTTTAATGTTTCACAATACGCATTGGCATTAATAGTGTCTCCACGGGCCATAAAATCAATAAGCAATACACCTCGTCGATCCCAGAAAATGGTTGCCATGAGTTTCCTGGTGGACAGAACTGTCTTGAATTTTTTTGGTTTGTTTGGTGAATGAGCATGATGCCACTCCATTGACTGTCGTTTACTCTCAGGTGATGCATAACAAACCCATGTTTCGTCACCAGTAATTATGCGAGTCAAGAAAGAGTCTCCTTCATCAGAATAACGTCCCAAAAACGTCAGTGCTGCAGCCATACGCTTGGTTTTGTGCTCATCTGTAAGCATGCGAGGGACCCATCTTGCACAAATTTTTGCATAATGCAGATGGTGTTTAACAATTTCATGAACAATTGTTCGAGAAACATTGGGAAAATGCTCACAGATGTCATCAATTGTGACGCGCCGATCGTTCCTCACGAATTCGTCAACTGAGCTCACCAGTTGGTCTGTAATGACAGACGGTCTCCCCGAACGCTCATCGTCGTGTGTGTTCCCCCTCCCCATGTTGAAGTTGCGACACCACCGCCGAACAGACGACTCGTCCATTGCATTGTCTCCATACACCTCCTTTAATTGGCGATGAATATCACATGGGCGAACGTTTCTTGCATTGAGGAATTTAATCACTGCCCTCACTTCACAACTGGCGGCGTTCTCAATTTTTTTAAACATTGTAAACAATCACAGAAACAACACAGGCAATGCTAGCGTCACGCAACTTGGCTCAGAGAAGGCAGACAAGCCACTGAAGCTATCTGACCTCGTCCAGCGGCTACTCGCGTCGTCAGCACTTCATGCGGCACGAACGGATACTACTTTCCGGATGACCCTCGTATATTCCATGCTGTCATTCAGTTAATAATTTTTTTCCATGGACCAAATTTATATTTCCCAAAAACCTGAATTGCAAATACTAGGAATTAGTACTGTTATAATACTGCCGAAACTAACAGAGTTTTCCGTGATCAATTACGAAGTTTTTTCCCCGAAACATTTCATGAATTTAAAAACTTGACCCTTTCAAACGATTCAAAATCCCTTCTAACCACTTAAATGGGATTTTTCACACTCTCCTATTGGTAGTCAACTCATTGAGGGGATGCACGTGGATGTGGAAATGCCATCTCGCAATTCATAATGAAAAATACCTCGTCTCCTCGGACGTAGGAAAATATCACTTCCCGTCACCCCTCCCACCGAGCTCTCCCATGCTCTCTTTGCCCCATTTCATCTTCCCTCCGCGTGACCCTCTCTCGTGGCCCGGGCCAAATCATCACCTCCTACCCCGAACGAGCGTCGCCGGCGCGATGCGCCGTTTAATCTGCCTCCAACCCCCCTCTCCTCTCAGCTGCCTCGTGGACGGATGAGAGAGGGTAAAGCAAGCAGGGGAGAGAGGTGGAGAGTGAACGAGGGGGGGGGGGGTGTAGTGCAGAGAGGGAAGGAATGGAGAAAAATCTCCGAGCGGGGAAAAGGTGGAGAGAAGGGGGAGAAGAGGGAGTGCGAGAGAAAAATAGGACCTCTCCAAACATCTCCAGAATTCGTGACGTCCCGAAAATATATGCAAACACGACGTCTTTCATCGCTCAAGGAGAGGTTCCTGGCTGTACCAATATTCGCGAGGGACTACGTAGGTGGGGCGAGCTGTAAAGAGGAGGAGGCGAGATGGAAGCGTCGGGAGGAGTACGGAGGTTTCGGAAGGGGTCGAGAAGAGGGGGGAGCCGGAATTTCTCCCTTCACTTCTCAAAATTGTTTAACTACTTCAAAACCCAGAAAACTCAATTTGAAGGCGGGAATTTTTGAGGCGAGAGTTTAAAGGGGGGGAGATATAGGGCTGAGGAGTGAAGGGGGAGAAGATGTTGGGGACCAACGCGGTGAAGGAAGGAATTGAGAAGAATGTTTACCTGCCCAAGATTATAAGCCCAATCCGTAAAGGAGATGGCGGCCGGCGAGTACATATGTATATGTTTACTTGTACAAGTACATAATGTCCGACGTAGACATGTGCCCGAGAAAGATTATGTACGCTTTCGGGGGCTTGATGTACGTCGCATCACACAGTGCGGGATGGAAACATAATTCTGGTTTCCTGGGGACCGGACGTAGTCGGTGTAAAGGTATGGGGAGGATTATGAATGTGGACGGCGGAGGGTGAAGACTGTTGGGAGGAAGGATGGGGTCTTAAAAAAATAAATTCGCATAATTTGTCAAAGTAAAGCTTATTAGCATAGCCTTAGAATTTATTTCCGGGTTCTCGGGAAGATATTTTTTTCAATAGAATTCCCCAAAAAGCTAGCTTTCGCATGGCGCTTCTCCGCTTTCCCTTCATTCTGATGGCGCTTTAAAAAAAAGCAACAAATGCACCTGACTGAAACGAGGTTTGTGGTTTTTTTTGTAAACCGCATTAGGAAATATCAAGTTCCATCCCTGTTACCGTTTTGATTACAATTCTTAGAACCTGCACCCCATTATTTGGGGCCAAATATGGGATTACTAGAAGTAGTACTACTGAGTGTTTCCTCTACAATGGAAGTTTAATATAAGATTTTGTCTGTTTGGATTATTCGGGGAGAGGGAATTAGATCACACACTTTGCTTTGTTGCTTCATTCTAAAATTTTATTGGCATCTAGCGTTAATAAACTCATTAAAAGAATGGAAAAAAATATCCTGATGAATTAAAGGAATTCTCATCACATTTCCCGAGATAATCTGTGGACACATAGGAATACTAAAAATACATAGTTAAGAATAAATGAATGTGAAATATCTCGCCATATCTTCGTATTACATTTCACCAATCAAGGTGATCTTTTACGAAACACCTACATTAGATCGTATCTCGATTTGTATTCGTATGCTTCAATTAATATATTGTCGTGTTCTTTGGAGCTTAAAAATCCCTTAGATATAAATCATAAAATTCTTAAGTGTTTCCCTATTTACAATCCAAGTAAAGTCTTAGTTAGCTATTGCGCGTGATATATCAGAAATTATCCGAAAATCACGAATATAATTATATAGCATAATGCCATATCCTGCAATTAAAATTAACGATATTTTTATTAATGAATATTCCAGACCTCATAATGACCATTACTTGCTGTTTTATTAAATTGAACACCAAAACTTAGAAAAGTCATTATTATCATACAAAATACTACAGTGCTTTCGAAAACCCGAAAGTTGGATTAAATTACACATTTTTAATAACGTTTTGAGGTTAATATTTGAATAAAAATAGGAATATTGAAAAGCATAGCAGATTTTCAGTACCAAATGAATATCTCTCTGCTGATAAATAATAAAAGATCAGAAATATGTGCACTGGGAGAGCGATACTACACGAGAAATTAGGTTGTGCTTTAGCGACCTGCGTTTCTTCCTTAATTTTTGTTTGGGGTTGTATCAGTATCAATATGAAAAGGGTTAATCAAAACCAAGTGAGAAAATTGGAATAACATTAGCGATGGGCTTTTGACGGACAGTTCGTATGCTAAAAGGTTCATGTAATTATTCAATTGAAAATTGGGAGTTGATTAAATGTAAGCCATTGATAAATTTTTATTGGACAACCTTGAAAATTATTTATTTATTTCGAATTTGGCTTACCGGCTTATATTCGACTAACATTGGTTTCAGAAATTATTTAAAAATAGCCAATAATGAACGGAGAAGATACAAATAAATTCAAATTTCTAAGGTATCCGATACCGAGTTCTATTAATGGCTGTAATTCAACTTCATCTTACAGTAACGGGTAGATCACCATTTCTCCATTATTCGCGAGAGGCCTTATCTTAGGTTTTTACCCTCGACCAAAATTGCTATTAATCGTCCAATATGCTCGAATAATCCATTGTCACGATCTTCCTTTTTCAGGATTTCCTAAGCCCTCATCCTTTCCGCTTGGTAACAAATCCACCGCCCTTTATTGAGAATCCTTTCTTAATTTCCACTCCCTAGCTCACCCTTCACATATTCCCCTCCGACCATCTGCCAAGCGTTACAGCCACCTTCCTCTCTCATTCCCTCCTACTCTACCCGCTCCCCTTCGATTACCCATCATCCTCAGCCTTCCCCAACCCCCACAACTCTTGCTCTGACGTCATTTGTAGTTGCTTACGTCATCCCAGTTCAACGAGCACCCTTAGTTTTTGCTCGCGTCCCTTACTCAACCGGTGGCGATTTGCAATCCCCCCACGAAAATAAAAAGAAAGTAAAGAATCCAATTATTTTGTCACAATCCTTAATTCTTCATCCGAACGTAATCTTGATTCTCTAATTTGGATTTATTCCTTCCGGTTCTCTGTAAAGTAAAATAATGATAGGTCTGTAATTCGCAGTCATTACAGTATGTTGACAAACCCTCGCTCATTCCTCCATGATTCCCAGCTTTTCATTTCTGATTTCCGACTGTTTACAAGCTGTTAATTTTTTTAATTAGCTTGTTTTTTTTCTCATCGTCTCTACACGTTCAAATCATATCGTCTTAACGATTCAATAAAATATATCAATATCATTAAAATATATTTAGAGGTAACGTTTCATTGATTCTGATATTTTCATACGATTAAAATAGTCGATTATAGGCGATTTCTCTCGTTAATTTACTTCTTTACGCTAATGTCGCAAATAATTTCTTATTCCGCAAATGTGCTCAGCAATTTTCTTTACAATTCGATGGACCATTTTTAGTACTCCATTAGAAATATTTTAATTCCTCGGTAACCAACTCCAGTGTTTCTGCAGTGCTTTAAAAATTTAAAGTTCAAAAATAAGGATAATATTTTCCTCCAAAATCGTCTTAAACCTCTTCCTGTCTGTCATCTTTGCAACTGTCATCTTTACAGTACAGAATTCCTATGTTAGTTACATGCTACATGGAAAATATACTTCAATTATAATTTTGTTTACCAAAATGGTTTTGCTCTTTTTCCTTCTTCGGAAGATATATACTATTTTAATTCCCGCATTCAAATTCTTATAAGTGTGACGTCTTTCCTCGGTCTGCATGTCACGTTTCATCACGGCTCCTCAACAACAGACCCGAATTTCTTTTCATTACACTCGCCCGCCTCCGGGTTTACCATCTCATTTCCCCTTCTCCCTTTCCTCCTTTCTCTTCCTACGCGTCCACGTCTTACTTCCTCTTGTATCTTCTCTCAGTCTTCTCTCCCATCACATACTACTCTCCTCTTCTCGCCGTAATTCTCCCTTAAGCACCTCATTCGTCACATTTCTGCCCTTTTCACGTGCCCTCCCCCGGAACTTTACTCTCACACTATACTCTCGTACATACCGTTTTGCCACTGCCATCGTTTCGCATTGCTTCTCTCATCTCCCTTACGTCCATCTCGCTCCCATCCCATTTTTCGGTCGATGTAGGAAGAGAGGAATTGTCTAATTTGTGTCCAAGGTTACCTACCTCCTTGACATCATTCAATCTTGCCGTTACAGTGGCGAGATTGAATACCTAGATCACACTTCCCTACATGTTGGGAACAGCTCTTGATTGCGTTAAACCCTGTTGAGATTTTATATGTTGATTTTTTTATCAATACCGACATATCTTAGAATGATTATAAGGTATTCTTGCAATAAATCAAGACACAGCGTCAGATGAGCATTACTAGAAGTTTTTTACAAGAATGAAAGAATATTGTATATTGACAAATTGTTTTGAATAGTGACGATAATTATAACCATATATTCTGTAACTATATCACATACATACACATCCACGCACAAATGAAATATTTTTACAAAACTCCCCTTGCGGTTGCCGATTCTCGGAAAACGTATTTTTGTATTATTATTCCTTAGTACCCTGCAAGCCACTTCCAGGGTATATGGCAGGGGGTGAATACACACCAGACTAATTTTGACCCGAATATGATTACCCCTACCACAGTCAGACAATGATCTATTCTGATCCGGTTCGTGGAAAAAAATCAGACCTAATTCTATCTGTTGTACACTCGATCTCTCTAATTTTATTGACATGATCTCTCCTACCGTAGTACGATGGGGGTGATAATACATTTTCAACATCACTGCTAAAGAGTCGTCCTTCCAATTTATGCAAGAGATTTAATTTGTAATTTAACCTTCACTCCGTGAGTGATTCCCAACTTCTGAAAATCTACTCTAATGTTTGTCTCTGAGAATGTACCGAACTATGAACCTAAACGCGATTTACTCTCAACTCGGTTGAGGCGAAGTTGTTGCAATTTTTAAATGTTTCAAGTCGTATTCATAAATGAAGTTGTTTAACTCTTGGAACGTAATACAAGATTCCTTAGATATAATACAATAAGGTCACTTGTCTTTACTAAAATTAATGCTGAGGGATACAATTTCTCTCTTTGAGGTTTAGAAATATAAGTTTTAAAATGGTACTATTTGGTATATTTTCAATACGAATCACCAAAACTAAAATGTAGTGGTAAAATTTAACTCTTCTCTCATGAGACTCTCACCCTTAAGTTTTGAGTTTGAATCAGGTATGCCATCAATGACGGAATCAATTATCTAGTCATCATCAATCCCAACGTTTTGCCATGTAAACATTGACGAAAACTCTCATGTCTCTACCAAATGCGCACATTCTTGTACGTAATTTAATCTAATGAAACCTAGGAAAAATTATTTTCTTCGGCGCATTTAAATCCTCATTCGCATTTAATTCTATTTATTTTGGTTTAGAGTTAAATTATTTAAGAGTTTTACCCTTACGCTTGCAGCTCATCAAAAGCCTTTCAACATTATCAACAAGTTGATATCTATTGCATGATAACCTCACTTGTTGCTTCCAACTTTCAAAATTATCGTTATTCCCGCCCTAATCATCAATTGAACTACTTGAGAACTTGAGGATCTTTAGCAAATCTCTTTTATGTTGACTGCTGCTCCAATACGCCCGACGATTTATCCTGTCGTTTTCATTTCTATCCAATTTAGGACGGTTCGCGAAACCCATTAGTCCCACTGGTCCGACGTCCGATGTTGGTTGCTCCGTTTCATGGCATAGAGGATGTTTTGTAATTCTCCATGTGATTCCTAATCTCGATTCTCTCCCACTCAACTTCGCTGATTTTTTTCATACAGCGAAACTTCTTTGTGATTACCATGTCGTCACTTATACTGCAGCTGTCGTCGCCGGACTGCACGGTTTGAATTATTTAAATATTGGCTACGAGAATATTGACTCTTATGATCATTCTAAAGTGGGCCATCTCTGTCAGCACACAGTATTTTTTAGGAAAATTACGTAAATGAACGTTGTTAACGAAAGACGGGTTTTAAAATCATCTCTGAAATGGCTTGGATGAACCATTTGTGATAGTTTAAGAACTAGAATTCCAGACAGTCAATGTTGATTCATTTTCCGAGAAAAACTTTCCTTTTTTCCCGGTCATCATCGCGGTTATTTCCAACACAAGCGCTCTGTTTATGAATTACCCGACATATTTCCGTAAATCTTTGATTTACTGGATCATTGCATCTCGTTGAGGCGCTGCCTCGTTCCGCTCCATCGTTAATCACTTATTCACCTTCTGAGCTACGTTCAGCAAAGGGTATAGTTAAACAAAATTCACGTATCCAGTCTCCATCCGGAAATTTTCAGTTGAGTCGCATGACCACTTCCATCCTTTTCCCCTTTATGTTTAAATCTTGTTCTTGAGGAATATCATTCAAATTGGCTACTGTCATAGAAATCGATGCGAACGTCTATTTTAACCCTTTTTAATTTTCAGGGAACATTTTTTCCTTGCAATTTTTATTAAAATCGCGCGCAAAACACTATTTTATAGAAAAAATGCTTCTTTACCGAACGCAAGTCTTCTTTAACCGGTTTCTGATAGTAAAAATTGATTCTTAGAATAAATTGAGACAGCATAGTATGTTTTTTGAAGTTTATTATCAAGCTGACATATTTTCTTATATAATTACGGTAATATTAGTCCTAATATCCTAAAAGTATTATATTCACCAAAAAACGCAATGGCCTTACAAGTTGTCGATCGATAGCTGTCAGAAGATGTTACTGTAACAAAAATTGAGTATAATTTCTCCAGAAATATTTAGTTATTTTTTTAAATATTTCCTAGATAATTTATAAAATACATGTTTTCGTTATTTGTGAGTTCCTAATTGTTGACAGCAAATATGATTGTTTCACAATAAATTCACTCTTGGAAATGTTGATTCAATTAAGAACAAGTTGAAGAAAAGATATTCGTGCTGATTTATCACCTAAAATTTGTTATGTTACGTATTTTACTGCTGTTACAGTATATTATCAATATTGAATATGGCATGGCATTGCCTTAATTCTTTGAATGGGTAGATAGTAATAGATATAAAGCATACGCCCATGGTCCAAACAATTATTTTGAAAGTTACAGTACAACCGTATTCAGTAAGCATTGTTATCTATTCAGTTACGAAGGTAATGAGCCGTAGCCTTCATATAGTTGGCACCGATGGACTCCGCCTTACACCTAACCCTGCGCAGCGATAAAGTTTACACGCTCAGAGTAGGGCAGAAACTTCCCTCTACCATGCTCCCTGCGGTTTTCCAAAAAGTTCTGGCCTATGGATGATTACATAGCTTGGTTGTATCAGGCGTTGCCTACAAGATTTGCCAAAAGTTGACACCAGAACCCTTCGGTCTGCAGAAAACCGCTGCAGCTACTAGAAATCCACGCCAACTAGTTCAATATTGATCTATTATAAAATTCTTCGAAAATAGTTGTAACTTCTTTTACTTAAATTCATATACTATCTTGATCAAAAAGTTCCCGGAATTTATTCAGAAAATTAAAAATACAAGTTTATTCATCTAAATCTATATTGTCCCCTTCAAAGTAATCCCCATCGACTGCAACACACTTATGCCAGCGCTTGATCCAATCCTCGAAACATTTTTTATATTCGGTTTTCGGTATGTCCATCAGTGCTTCCTGCGATTTTTCCATTACTTCCTCTCGGCTGCTAAAACGCGTTCCCCGTAATGGTTTTTTAACTCGATTGAACAGAAAGAAGTCACAGGGAGCCAAATCAGGTGAATTTGGTGGCTGTTGGATGGTATTTGTTGCATTTTTCGTCAAAAAATTACGAATAATGATAGCACTGTGCGACGGTCTCGACGCACTGTGCGACGATTTCTGGTCTCTTTCGGCGAATTGCTTCACGCAAACGTCTCATAACGCCCAAATAATACTCTTTGTTTACTGTCTGGTCTTCTGGCAAAAATTCATGATGCACTACACCGTTGTAATCCATGAAAACCGTCAGCATTGCCTTCTTTTTTGACTGAAAACGACGTGGTTTTTTTGGTCTCGGCTCATTTGGTGAACGCCATTCACTTGCCTGATGTCTGGATTGCGTGTCGTACTCATAAACCCACGTCTCGTCTCCAGTAATGATCCTTTTGATGAATGTGGGATCGGATTCAGCCTCGCAAATCATGTCTTTTGCGACGTCAACACGGTCTCTTTTTTGCATGAAATTGAGGTCTTTTGGCACCAACTTTGCTGCTACACGACGGAAACCCAAATCATTAACCACAATGTCTTGGGCGGATCCATAGGCAATGTTCAAGTCCTCCGCTATTTCTCTGATGGTTAATTTGCGGTTATTGACCAACATTTCTTTTACTTTATCAATTTTTTCACCGACTTTCGATGTCGATGGTCTGCCACTGCGTTCATCATCTTCGATTTACTCACGACCACTTCTGAACCGCTCGTGCCACTGGTAAACGACCGTTTTTTTAGAGAATCGTTGCCGAAACACTTTTCCAACATTTCCAACGTCCGTGCGCCACTAAATCCGTTTTTTACGCAAAATTTAATACAAGTTTGTTGTTGCAAACTTATATCCATTTCTGCAATTGTAAAAAATCGCCAACACACACAGAGATAGATGTACTCTTGGCTACGTAACTTTTGCAAATGTCAAGTTATGACACTAAGATTTAAAGGGAATATCAACAACAGATGTACCAATTTAACAAAAAAAACAGAACTCAAATCGGAACGATGGGAGCGCTACATGGTGGTTATTCCGGGAACTTTTTGTTTAAGGTAGTATGTCTTAGTTTACTTAATATGTATATACTTGGCGTCGTTTACTATTCAGATTACCATTATGTAGGGCATCGTTTTATGTTACTGTTGAGAAATGAGATGCACATTCACTGAAAGCCGGGAGCATAGTCATCATTATGATTTTCTCCATCTCAAACAATTATCCTGCAAGCCACCACGAGGGCGTGTGGCAAAAGGTGTTCTATCACCAGCCATTAGTGTAATTGGTGATTAATGGCATTCGGTGAGCTCGAATTATCGCACATAAATTTACCTTTTGCCCCCGGCAAAGAATGTCACGGGGCGAAAATGCTTCATTTGATCGAAATATTCGCAAGTTTTTCCCTTAAATAAGCACTGTGGTCTCACGAATATGATGCAGTGATAAAATCAGTAATTGTATGGCATCATTAAACTCGAAGGACTCGTAATCATAAGTTCCTGGAATTTATTTGAAGATTTCATATTTATTTTCAGAAATGATGTTTGCGATGTCATGGACATTGTGAAACAATTAGTATTTGTTCATAAAAAGTTTGTAATAGAATTGATTGTTAATTAATAAGTTATATTTTTAATACTCGAGAGAAGAAAAAAGCTTGAGTGCAACTATCCAGAATAGTATTTCTTAAGTCAGGTATGAGTATATTTCTGAAACGTCTAACAGCTATGAGAATTAGGGGTGTACAGCCGTATTTTTCCTGGCTATTCTATTTTTTTTCACGTGGAAGAGTACATTCACCATTTCATTACCTGCATGCGAAATTCAATTTTGCGTCTGTTGTTCTTCCTTGATATCACGAGTACAATATGGTTTTTGGTGTATCAGAAATACCAACCTAGGTGAATACATCTAAGTCGAAATTTAACATATACTCGTACTTCATTCTAGCAATTTGGAAGCGATTCTTATTTTTTTAAGATTGTCAGCCAAGTTTTTAGTAACAAACTTCACCTTTGACCTTTTGTTTAATCCGTAACAGATTTTGTTGTTCCCATTGGAACATTTCAAATGGACCAATTTGGCAATTAAAATGTTGGTTTCAAACCAATGCCTCGTATTTTAGTATTAGCCACACAGAAATTAGTTTAATACGACAAGGTATCCTTTTATATCCCGTGAACGTATTTATATCCTATACAATAGACATGGAAAAAATAAGAATGTTAAATTAGAGACGAATGAGTTAGCCAAGACAGTTTATATGATTACCACGGTGGTAAAAATAAATGAATAAAAAGGACCGTGAAGGTTCGGACAAAAGAACACACAGATACTAAAAAAAATCTCAGTGAAGAAACCATTAGGGTGAAACAAGCTTGGAAGAAAGAGAACTGCGATGAGACAAGAAAAAAGCGAATATTTTACTTTATTATACATTAGGGAAAAAGAATTTTCAGAAAATAAAAAGGGAAAACATCTGATATGAGAGACAAGAGGATATTCATTAATGGGACCTAAAGTTTATTATTATCCAGCGAAGGTGGAAATAAATTGTAAACGGTAAAGAAATCAGGTTGCTTTTCTTGAACATAAGGGTGAGGAATGTTGGTATGGCGGGTAGCTGGGATTTAGGAATAAATATTAGTGATATAAAATGCATTGGTGTAATTGAAGGCAATAAGGACGAAAGGAAGAGGAACATACTTATGCTTCAATTTAATTTTTTGCTACGATCGCGATTTCGCAATAAGTATTTGCGGATTTAACTGGCCACAAATGACTCATTTGTAAATTTTCTGTCATAACGTGCCCTTTAGAATTGAATTTTTAATATTTTTAGTGCACTTAATGTTATTTGTTAATCTTCTATCACAATGACAGTATCTTTAATTTTTACTTCCGTGAAAGCAATTCCTTGAGGAGCTTGTCCAATCTTTGAACTTGATTATCCCCCATTTGAACAGTTAAATCATTCTTCTGGTGGTCCCAATGGTAAGAACATAACCTTTGTTGACCTACAATACTATTCTATTGGCTTCGCCTCGCGATTTTTTCAAGCGAAAGCAAACATCCAAAGCAGGATCGCATGCTACCTCCCTTATTGCCGTTCTGATCGTTTCCACTTTCAACGATTTCTGTCGATCCAATACTGGAGGAAAACCTATAAAACTTGTATTCCACTTAAATTGCACATTAATTTAAAAATACAATGATGATATTTTCTCTAGTAAAATGATACGAATAAATAAATTGAGTAGTTTCAGGCGTGATGTGGTGGAAATCGAACATTATGAATAATTGATAGTACCACTATTCCACTGGATAATCCAGGGGAATAGTGCTACTATCAGTTATTCATGATACGAATAAATGTGTACGGCCACTCCTTATTGAACAGTTATAGAAAATAAGACACAAAAAGTTGTTCAAGAAAATTTGACAGTATCAAAGTGAAATAAATAAGTTATTAGTTGAATGAATTGTAACATGTTGCTATTCATCATTGTCATTGTCATGCGTCGTCGCAAAAGACACATAACTTGAAGAAGGCAGAATTGAAAAGAAAAACAGGTTCTTTTCTGTTCCATTCTTTCGAAAAAAGCTTATTCTGGTCTTCTTCTTGTTCTTTTCCTCCCCTACCTTCGAATTTATTACGCTTTAATGTATGGCCGATCAGCCGTTATCTAATTTGCCAAATGGTTTATAACGCAATCTATTTTATTTCACATCTAAAAATGTTTCAATACATTTTATACTTCCCAGTTTGTTTCCTCCAGTTTCCTGCAGATACACATTTTCATTGCGTCAAACTTGATTCTGGCTGCCCTCTGGATGGTGCGTGTCTCACATTTGTAATAATAATATGTGTATCTTCCAAGCAAACTTTTTGGTATACTTCCTTCTGGTAAGCTAGTTGATTTTTCGGGTACCAGGTCTTCCTGGGAAACCATAACCGGCACAGGGAAAGGAACTGGCCCCCCTACCCTGATGTATGAATATTCACACGCCGTCGGACTTAGTACATGGGTGAGCTCTACCATCACCTACTAAACCGACCTTCGGGTTGATTACTGTGTTTATGGTTCCTTCTGGTATCCATGCTCATATTATGATCATTAAATAGCATGTTCCTTTTGTTTCAAAGAGCTTCTTACACTAAGACAATTCTTTTTAATCTGTCTCGCGTCTATTTTTGTTATTAATCTTTCTGTTTTTGTTCCATAACTAGAAATTATTTTCAATCTCCTCCAAGGTTGTGTCGCCTTTATTTTCGCGAGTTTCCACATTTCTTTCTTTTTACTAATACCATTGTCTTGGTCTTCTTTTGTTGATCTTCAATTGAAAATCTTTTAGGATTTTGGAAAGTATATTGGATATTTTATTCGTCTTTTTCGATGCCTGGGATTCATACTATATCATCTGCATAGATCATGGTATAAACTATTCTATAGTATTGCCACTAATTCATTAATTTTGTCGATGCAATAGTGTTTTCCTCAGGAACAATAAAAGATGAAGACAATGCGGATGATTCCATTAAGAGTGAAAGTCTTGAGAAGAAATATGTCTTTAGAATAAATGAATAGGAATCAATTTTTATAGCGTAAATGTGTTTCAAGGTTTTTTGCATATTTATTTTGTTACAATGGCCGGTTCAATGAGTTTGTCGTCCGACATCATCGAAAGAGTGTGCAATATGTTAAACATGTCAGGTATATGTCATTGGCAGTACCTTCCACTCTTTTTGGTCCTTTCTAAATCCCTGTTCGGAATTTTCTCTTTCCTTTCCCCCACCAGACACCCGCGTATTCTCCATTCCTTCCTCATCTACCTCGCTTGCTTCCCATTCCCCTTCGTACTCGCATATTTTAACGATTCGGCTCAAACCTCTGCCTCCCACCCTCTCCTCCTATTCTCTCCCACAGTGCTACCTACCCTCATCCACCCCTCACTTTCCCCCTCTCTCTCTATCTTCAATCCCTACCTTCCGCTTCCCACAGAGTCCTTTTGGAGAAAAATCGGTTTGTTTATTCTCGTCTCGAGTTCACCCTGCGTCTCCAAAATTCTTGCTCGAATATTCGGCTCAACCTTGCCCTGCCTGATCTCCACCCACTCCTCTTCCACCAATCACCCTTCCTCAACCCTTCGCTTCATCCCACCCTCATTTCAAAACCCCCTCCTTGTCCCCTATCTCTCCCTCGCCCATTTCTAGTATCTCCCTCCCATCATTCCCTCTCCCATCCCTTCCGCCCGTAAAACGAGGACCTTATCCCCACCTGAAACGGTCTTCCAGCCTCAACTCGCGCAAACCAGAATCGGGCGCTCTTCCCCGCAATCCCCCTCAGCATCTATTCCCCACCCCCTCAGTCGTCTTACTCCTCCTCTTGATCCTTCCGCCCCCGCCCGCCTCACGTCCCACGACCTCCGTCTCCGTCACACAAACCCTTTTCTCAGCCTTCCGCTTCCTTTTATTTTGAAGTGTTCTCTCGCTCCCCTCGCCACAACCTCCCTTTCTCATTCCTAATCATATACTCCGTTCTCCGAGACGTGCTCCAATTCTTACGACTTCCGGTGATAGCAGAAACATCCGACTGCCCAAGATATATTTCAGACTCGTAGGATACATTAAACGATAAGAGGAACTGGAATGTCCGATAAGGACTCTCTCCTCAGACTTAGGTCTAAGGCATGTCCTCCAAATAAATTCCAAGCGTCCGCTGTATTACTTTGGGATTACAATTTGATGATGACATCTTCTGATGACTCTCGGACATTGTTATTACAAGAGACATGGGACATGTATTTCCCTAAAAGTTCCCTTACGTGTATCTGTTTGCTAATGGTAGTTTGAGTGCGATAAATTGTATTGTCAAGGGTTTATTTGTGAGGTTTTTTGTTTAATAATGGTAACTATCTAATTTATATCAGTAAGACAAAAAGTATTATGTTTTTATATTCAAAAATATTTTATGGTGTCATTAGTTCTGGTAAAAGAGTAATGGTGTTTTTTTATTTGCTAATACATATAATGGCAATGGAAAAATGAGTATAAGACAACAGAGGAGCGAGTAGATAATAAATTATGTTTAGCAAATTATTCACAATAATATTTTTTGGCTGCTAAAATATACGAGTTCATCACTGGAGTCTATTTAAAAAAAATACAAAGTATTTCTATTCTTCCTTTTTATTGAGCCAACGATACACATGTTTCTACAACAATATGCTTCTTCGTCTTTTGCGGTTTTCATCTGACTATCAAAAAAAATCGTAAAAATGTTAATAAATTACAAATAAACCCTTCAATTTCAAATACTGTTACCCATTGTTGCCTGTTCAATTGACAAACCTGATTGGAATCGTCATTTTCACTAAAACAGCCTAAATATATTTTTAAACCTATGTGATATGTTAAGCAATAGGACTTTTCACTCTAGTAACACGAAAGCGAATTTGACGCATTCATAAGGTACAAATTTCCAACTACCTAAGAGCATCGAAAGTTGTTACTTCCCTCGTGAGAGTTTTCTAGCCTTTCGCTCCCATATGATGTCCACTTCCATTATTCTATATTAGTCTCTCTCGGCCACAATTCCTTCATATGCCACACAGTCACACTATTCTGGTATGCAATTCAGTCCCGGAACCAATGCTCGTAGCATCGTCTAACCCAATCGCAGTCTAAGCATTCTTTCAAAATTATTCTCTAATATTTCTCCCCCCACGCGCTCTTTTGCTTAATTTGGCCACACGTTCATTCGCAGCTGTCGATGGCCTTTTATGCCAAGCGAGAACGGGGATACGAAATTTTATCTCATTCATTAAAATTTGTTTCAGAAAAATATTTCAATCTGAGAATTTGTGTACAATGCATGCATGGAAATGGACATCCATGGTGTGAATTCGAATATTTTTCAAATCTGTCGATACAGAGAGTAGCAAGTGGAATATTCTTCATCGCTTTGTAGACCTTGGCCCTTTGAATAGTATTACGAGCAATGCAACAATTTCAGAGAGTAAATATCATTCGCCTTGACCGGGATTCGAACCCGGATCCCTCGATATCCGGTCGAGTCCTTTAGCCAGTTAAGCTATCGAGACGTCCTCTTACACTCTGAAATATCCGGGTTCGAATCCCGGTCAAGGCGAATGATTTCTACTCTCTGAAATTGTTGCATTGTAATGCACACGTGGCGGATGACTCCGTTAAAGTTACTGTTGCGGCATCTCCCGCAGTTTCTTTGAACATTGAATAGTGATTGGTTTACCTTAAAAATCGTACATTTATGTGATTTCCGAGTGCAATTGAATTTAAGCAGCTTCCAAACTGGTTGAGTGTTTAACAAGTCATCGGTTATATCCAATATATATTACATAGTAAATTTGGCAAAACATTGGGGTAATATTATTGGTACTTACATTTAGTGATTTTTTATATATTATGCTAGATTTACCTTCAACGGGATTAAAAACAAATGGTCATCCTTGATTATCTGTTGTTAAAAAATTACAATATTAGGCAACCCCAGCTAAAGTCGTGGAAGAATCGCAATATTGCGTGCCCTCAAGATGCGCGTCGGGAATGACTTCAGCGCCATGAGCTTGCGCATGTCCAAAATCCGAATACCTTCAGCTTCCAGCTACACGAACATGGATCTCATCCCATGGTGATGAAAATCACTTGCCTGGACTGAACGGCAGGATTTGGTGATCCTATCCCTCGGGTTTGATCCTTAGTGACCGCACACACAGCGATAAGTGAGAGATTGGATCCATGAGGACTATATCCGCTCGTAAAGTCTATAGTGAATGGGGACCATTCAGGATTTGCAGACGACTGGAAAACCCAAAAGTTGAAATGCGAAGAATGGATGTAGATATTTGAGGGAAGTCAAAGCGAAAAGAAATGTTTCCAAGAAGGTCTTTGCTGAGATTTCTTCATACTTACGTACGGTTCTTCCCGGCTATCTACAAATAAAAATGCAATTGTGTTATGCTTTAATTTATGAGAGCGTTGGTAGAGATGAAAAGGTAAACGGAAGAGTCGACATCGCGAGGATGAAAACTAAGCTGGAAGATATTAAAAAAAAATTATTTATGTACCCTGCAAGCCTAAAGGCACCACTAGGGTGTGTGGCAGGGAATGAAATATCAACACCAGACTAATTTTTACCCTAACGTGACCCTACTGCGGTCGGACAATGTTATCCTGATCCCTTATCGTTCGTGGAAAATATAACTTCTTAAATCTATCCGTTCTACATTTAATCTCTCTAATTTTATCGACATGATAACTCCTACCGTAGTTCGATAGGATGTAATAATATATTTTCAGCATCACTGCTAAAAAGGCTCCCTTCCAAATCATGGAAGAGATTTTATCTGCAATTTAACCTTGGCTCCGTAAGTGGTTCCCAGCCTAGCTGCTCTAATATTTCGGATACGCTACTAAGTTTATCATAGCAACGTTTTACATATCTAGCTTCTCTACACTTCACGCTATCCAATTCGGCAATTAATCCAACTTTGTAAGGATACTATATACTTGCAGGATATTCTATATAAGGCCTAACCAGCGACAGATAATAATTCTCTTTGACCTTACATTTGAAATTAATTCAACATTGTATGTAATGAAATCGGTGTCATTCTGGTGAAAAAACGAATGCAGATTTAAATGGCAAAAGTATTCCATAGACTCATTTAATTTGAATAGAATTAAATGGCATAACACTGCAGGTGAATAGCATGATAATGAATATTACAAAACTAATTCTACAATGTAATCTCATTATGGTAACTCGTTCGATCTCGTGAGGAAAGACTCCGGGAATGTAAATATGAAATGATCGTACCTTTGGCCATGAGGCAATGAAAACGAAATAGCCGAGACCGTAAACTTGATTGGCACTAGGTTGTAAAGGGGGGGCGAATAAAACAAAATTACAAATAAAGGCAACTAGGCCATTACAATCACTACACACTAGGTCACTTGGGTGTGTTTGGGAAACAGTGACCCACGTATACCTTAACCGCACACAAAAGGCAAAATTAATGATGAAAAAAAATTATAATTAAAACAAACTTACAGCCACTCGATCACTAGGATGTGTTAAGGAATAACAGTTTCTCTCGTGAATCACATTCAAACACACACTCAATGTTTACAAGGATTCCTCCTATGCCAGTGACCCGTCTACCACACAGATAAATGCAAAATTATAAAACGGATGTCACGAAATAGAAAGGTCTTACCTAAATACGCATTCACTCGGATGTGTTAGACCTTTGTGAATGATGTGCTAGACCTTGTGAACCTCACTCACTCGTTCAGGGTTTACAAGGATTCCTCCTATGCCAGGGAGTCGTCAAACCGTTAATCCAGTAGGATGGAAAAATATTTTTTTTCGATCCACCACTGGTTGGATCTCACTTTTGGCCAAACAGATGCATGAGAGAAATCCTTCAAATTCTGAAAGTTCCTGTGCAGTAGAGAATTTACAATGAGCAGATAATTACCTAAGATAAGCAGTGGCTTGCAGGGTACATAAATAAACAAAAATAATTTCTATTATTAATGTCAATTGGCTCTAATCACTATTTATTAACTGTGACAAAAAAATGATAAGGATAAGACACATGGGTATCTGATATGAAATGAAAGCGACCTGAAACGACGAAAATAATATTTTCAAATCAAGTGAAATCTTTGAATCTTTGATTAATTAAGGTCATTGTAATGAAAAAATATGATTGAAGAAAGCAGTAGGGTTAATATATATTCTTCTATGTCAATGACAAAATTATTTTATCAAAAATGAATTGAAGGAACGTAATGAAAAATTGGGATTCTATTGAATTGGATTGGGACATGTAGAAGAATAAATAAGATGAGTTCTATTCTTTAGTGAATACAGTAAATATAACTAGAGCAGGTAATTCTGACAAGGACGTCGACCTCCGTGGGAGAAATGATAAAAATGAGAAAATAAATACAATTTAAAGATATGCAAAAAAAAGTGGAAATATGTTTTTGGAAAAAAGGATGAAATAAAGTATGTTCCTGAAAAAATACCAGAAACTAAAAGACTAAATTGTTTCATCTAAGGAGCTAGACTGCCAGGGATAAGAACAGCAAAAATATTATATTTGGCTGAATAGTTCTGCGAAACTTGGCATTCCTTCAGAAAAAAGCAGTACAGTTCATAGAATAAGCATATTATAGGGGGATTTTGTATATATTTATATGAAACATTATTCTCTAAGGCAGCGAGTCATGGTTAGCAACATGATTAGGGGAGAGAAGACTGGAATCAATGAAAATGTGAAGTTGCAGAAAAATAATAAAAAATGCGGTTTAATAGTGCGTATTTCCATTAACTGACTCCTGCAAAGGGTAAGAATATACAATAAAAGGCATATCTGAGTACTGAAAGCCAAGTAATTGTACGTAATGGTCGTCTAAAAATTTATAGAAATAAGAAAGGATGCGAAGAACTAAAGATAATGATACATGAGAGAATAAATCTTGCAGATATTAGGACATGTAAGAGAGAAAGAAGCTAGCTGGAAATATTTTTGGGTTGAATGCTAAGTATATGTTAGTATAATTGATGAAATGAAATTTAGATTGATATAAAAATGCGTATGCTCGATAGACATCAAAACTCTTGGCAAAGTCCCTTCCATATAACTTAATCTAGCTCTTTGGTGTCTTTCGTTTAAAAAACAATTGGATAGTTCAAACTTTATCATACGAATAATTTATGGCTTGTAAGTTCTTGTCTTTAAATGCATATATTTTTGATGTGCTTTGAAATGCTATGGTCTAGTGTTAAGGCTGAAGAATCGCCAACTCCATTACGCCGCCGGCATCATTAAGGGAGCAATAGGAAAAGGAATGTCAAGCCCGTGACGGTCCGTGGTCCCAAGGTTCAAGGCATACTGCCTCCCACCCGACATCCCCTTCGATCTCCACACTCCTCCCTCGCCTTCCTCCCCCTCTAACCTTCACCGCGTCCACCGCCAGCCTCCCACGCCTCACTCCCCTCGCTAAGGAATCTCTCATCCTCCGGATCCACCTCTTCCGACTCCTCCAATCCCCCCCTCCTTCTCCTCATTTCAACCACTCCTCCCTCCACATTCGATCCGGAGCTCCTTCCTACAAAACCGTTCGAACAAAATCAACCCGTCCGTCCAATATATGCCCCAGCCAATCTTGGGATTCCATTCTCTCCCACTCCGCAAAACCCTCCGACCTTCTCCTCCCCCACCCCATCATCTGCGCCGATCACTTTCCGGGGAGGTGGTATTTTTATAAATATCGATACATCTTCTTTCGACAGTTAAAAAAAATTCATTCTCTCTTCTAAAAAATATTCCCCAAAGCAAATGGTTTTTTCCATTTGTCACCCCCTTCCGTAAAAAGAAAACTAGAACAATGCTGTTGATAAGAAGCAGTGTTCGACATTCAGGTTTTTACGATTACGGAGTAGGCTTTAGACAAACTTGAATTACTCGATGAAAATATTTCACTGTTTTCCTCCTCCAACTTTTACGTGGTGAGTATGAATGCGGACAATTCAGTTTAACTTTAAGACATCCCTTTTCCCGGTCGATTGGCTTTGCGGTCCCCTTTTTATGTGATTTGGCGTAATTTTATCAGGTGTCAAATGCGACAAAGGACTAAAGATAAATATCATCTTCTTATACGACTAAAACTGTAATAACTCAAAATGATTTTTTTATTACTTAATAGCAATATTAATTTTAAAACCCGATAGAGTTAAGAGTGTTTACTTTCCATTGGTGTCCTTGAAAAATAAATATATTTTTCCGCAATTAAACTTGAAAAATGTACCCCTAAGTACTTTTATTACGACACGTTGTTGCGTTGCCATGGTGAATAGGTGGGTGTAGCTACTTATTTATTTCAACCATAGGAGACAGAAGAAAGACGGCCAAATGTGAAACGTAAATAAAAAAATTATATTGTTTAAATGCTTGGTACAGGTTTCATATTTCATGAATTAAAGAAAGGAAACCTGAACATTTGCGGCTTCAGCACATAAGTGAACAATTTCGAATATTCCAATATATCGATGCATGATGTCTATGACAGCATTCTATCTCTCCCCCTGCATATCCCACCATTACTCCTCTATCTCCCTCTTTCCTTCCCTTTCTTTCCTCAGCACTTCTCCCTTTCTCTGGCCCTCATCTCATTCCTGAACAGACAGCGGACTTCTCCTTCAATTCCACGCTTTCTCTTCTTCCTGGCTCCACCCAAACGCAGGCACCCCTTTACGTACCGCCCTCCCCCACCCTTTCCCCTCCTCCTCCCTTCCTGAAACTCTCACCCCCTCCTCCCACCTTGCCCCCTACTCCTCCTTCCTTGCGGTTTTTATCATACCTGTTCCCGATTTCTATGCGTCTCAGCGATTCATTCCGTATTCCGCCTCCCCAAACCCTGCCCTCCCCCTTGTCTCCCCCGCTACCGCAGCCCTCTCCCTTCCTCCTCACGGGCTTCCTTCTACCTTGCCTCTTCCTTCCAGCCCGTATCCAAACACGACCTTTCTCCAGTCCCACCCACCCCCTTACTCACACCCAAGCGCTCCCCCAACCTCTTTCTTCCCAAGACCCCCTCCCCCCATACGTGAGCCTCAGGCCCCTCCACCTCGCATCAACCCCTTCCGTCTCCCTCTCGCCATGCACCCACCCACCTAAAACCCACCTCCATACCCGATCTCCTCTCTCCGAATACCAGTCTCATCTCGCACGCGTCTCTCCTCCCTTGTCCTCCTCGTACCCCTTCCACGCTCAAGGATCGCGCGCCATAATGTTAGACTTCCTAGGATCTCGTTCGCCCCTCGTTCTCCCCGCCCCTTCACACCTCCCCCTCCTCGCTCGAATCCTAAGGAACGCTCCTTACGCAAGAGATTTCTCGTGGTGGGATAACGGGAGGGGATGTTGTTTGGGGGGGCGGAAGGCTGCTGTGGAGGAAGTGAGTGAGCAATATTTTCGCAGGAAAAGCACCTCACGTTTCCCTCTTGTTTCCATGCATATGCGTCTCCACATGCGTTTCAAAACGTCTGGTTGTATTATAAGCCTCCGAAGTGAAAATATATGCCTTTCTCCCTCTGTTTCCAAGTCTATCGCCATCTCCTCTTGCTTCTCTCTCCCCATTGTACGCCCGTTATATTCTCTGTCGTGCACGCTCCAACCAAGTTAACTGTCTAACGACATTTCAGGCTTGAAACCCCATCCATAGTGTTCGGTCGAATTTTGAGTGAAATTAAGGGAAACTTTTTGAGATTTGGGAAAGATTTTCGGGAAGAGCAGAGAAATGTGTTCGTTGATAAACATGCCTGGAATTTTACCCGAAAGCATGTAATGCAAAGAATACATGTGGCGAGTGCTTTCGTTTAGTAATTTTGACGTGAATGTTTTCTTTTGATATTCCATTAAATAAATACGGTTAAGTCAGAACTTATTGTAATAAGAATAGATGGGTCTCTTGTAGGGAATTAAGTGTAACTTGTACTACTTTTTATTTTTACTAATGACGCTAAGAAAAATAAAATCCTCAATATCGTCTCGTAATCATTCTTTCACCGGTAACTTTTATTTCACCTAACTGCAGTACCATATTTGTGATTTTAAATATTCCTTATATCCTTGGTATTGTTAGTGGGGAAACATCAGTTAATAAGCTTAAAATATTTAATTAGAACAAAGTAATCGATCATCGTCCTTTCTTTCTTCCGTTCATTTAGTCTCCTTCACAGCAAACCGTATACCTTCTCACCGGTAAATTATCGCCTATTGTTTTTTAGCTCCTTTCAGATTATATATCCAAGTCCAAAATATACACTGTTATCCATCAATAACTTTGAAATTTTTTTCATACCAATACTGTGTGGCGTAGTTTTTGCTTCCCTTACCTCTTAAATTTTATTTTAGCCTTTTCGGCCCTTCATTTTATATCAAGTTGTCCTGGAGATATTTTGAAAATAAAATATCTCATGTAATTGTTCTTTTACGATTTTGTTGTTATAAGATTAATATTAGGACTAGCTTATACTGTTCCTCGGTAATTTCATCCAACCTCTTTCTCTTACGAATGCTCTTCCTGAGGGATCTTGAATCCAAGTTACTTTAAATTTTAAATCGTTATTTGCTCTAGTTTATCGTGACGTTATTTTCTTAAACACCTTTATATCATCCCTTTCTAAAGCTAGGTCTCTTAAAACGGTATTAGATATGTACCAAGATATATTGTCCCTTTGCATTTTTCTTGCCATCCCTTGAATTTTCCTTTTATTATATTCTTAACAATTTCCGTATGTTATGATGACCCCAATGTTTCTTCTTTTTCTCTTCGTACTCCACATTGTCTTTACTGTATGTTTTAATTTCTTAATTTATCTGCCCATTTTATCTCCAGCGTTCTCTTTCGGCGCCAGGTTTTGAAGTTATCTATTCTTCTATGTTCTCTTTTTCCAATGATCGAGTTTTGTAGCTCGACTGATTTCTTTCTCGTAAATTTAGGAGGGTAACTATTTCTATAATTTTTTGTTCATGGCGTCGAGGATTTAAATTGACATAAAAGTACAACCTTAACTCGAAGATGGAGAATTCTGACAAAATTTCAATAAAAGATAAAAGGCTAGGAAATTTTTAATTTTTTTCAAAATCCGGGATAACCTATGCTATAATCAAGATCAAAATATTCAGATTGAATCTTCAGGGATATTGTAGGCATAGTTATGCTCTTTTTATATATATTTAAGATACTGAGTTTTAAAATCTTTGATCTATCTAGGATCAAGATAGTGGTGCTTAAATACTATAAATCATCAAACAGGAAATTGGTACTTGTATTGCCCATCCCCTATGCTTTTAGAAGAAGTAGAGATCATTATCTCTCAGTTACATTATTTTTTGTAACATAAAATCCTTAAAAATTTAATTTTTAGATTAAAACATTATTTTTTGCAATTCGCATCAGAGAATCATCTACAAATGCCTGAAATGGCACACAACTATCAAGAATGGCCTTAAACACCACATATTTTGAATATAATTTACTTAGGGATTTAATTGTGAAATAAAATCATTTCCTTTATAGCTTCTGGTACTGTGAAATTCTAAAGATCTGGAGATTCAAGCTTTAATCTTCATGATGGTTGCGTAGTCTATCAGGTATTAAAAAATAATTGCAGAATGACGACTATGACGTCGTTGGTGAGTCGTATGTGATTCCGAATAAAGTAAAGAATACATTATCTTTGTTTACTTCCATATGGGTCGGTTGGCTAGATATTAACCGGTAGCACTAACAGCTTGAATGCTGGGGTTTGCTACAATGTGTGAACTCATCCGAAGAATCTAAAACCGAAATCTCATTTATTTTAATTATTATTTTAGCCCTTCAAAATGAAAAATCGCTTGAAGTGAAATCGAGCCACTGAAAACAACAATATGATTGCAAGTGCTCTCCGTGTTGTTCCTAAAACTACAGTTTAAATCAGCATCGTAACATTTTCGAAACCCTTTGCCGCAGTCGTGGCAGTCATAATAGACAGAGGCATTCCGTGCCAGCTTTCACAATAGGTAGAACTAAATATCGGACAAATGTGTCTCAATGTGAGAACTCGTCATCAATATCTCAACGGTCATGATAGCACTCTTGAAACTTAAGTCAGACAATCATCCTCCGTCGACACCTCCCTTTCAATTCTGCCACTTTCCCTTCGCACATTTCCCCTCACGCCGACGGGAATAAAACTAGGATACGCCCGGGAGGTGTGGGAAGAGGGGGATGGATGAGACTCGAGAGGAAATCCGTCGCTGGAATTTTACCGAGTCTGCGAAGGGGACGTCTTTGGCGTCTCTGGGAGTGTTGTTATCCTCACGCCTCTCCTCCTTCCTCCTGACCTTCCCCTTGCTCCCTCCCACACCTCCCAGAGACACCCCCTCCTCTCCCTCTGGTCTCCTTCGAGAAGTGATCCTTCTCTAGGGGGGTCCCCGCTATGGCGAGCACGTTATAACGGGATGGGGAAAGGTGTTTCGCCGAGATGGCGGTGTCTCTTTCTCCACACGCCTCCCTCCCCCCCACACGAAACCCCTCTAACCCACCTCCCCGTCTTGTTTCAGACCACGCGTAGTTTTGCATGGGGGACGGTCGGAGCGGGAGTTGGGGATGGTGGAGAGAGGCTTGCGGGGAGACCATAGGACCCGAATTTGCATTTCCTTCGTCCCATTCCGACCCCGACGACGGTAGACTCCTTGACACAGTAGGCTGCTTTGCATTCGTCGGAGGTGTGAAGGAGTTTCTTTTTTTTAACAACACTCATCAAGTGTTTTTTTTATCCCTATGACATTTCCGTGTTATTACCCTCTCCCTCTTCTGATGTACTGCGTATTGAGTTTCTCCACTAGTGTACTTTTTTAAAAATGTTTTAATTCTGAGTGGTTGTTTCTCCGACTCACACAAATTTGAAATTCTATTTTCAAGAGGCAAATTTTAGATGTAAATGTAAATTGGTAGGAATAAACAAATAAAAACGTTCATACATGCTTCTAGCCGGAGGGGAATAAATGGAGCGCATCTAGTGTGTGTATTCAGTCGTCAAAATTGTCAATGCGATGAAAACGGATGGATGTGGAGGCAGCATTGGCGCATAAAATTATTAATGATGCCTTCGGAAATGATATTTCAATAATATTAATGTTTCAATTTTGAGTTCTTTTATTACTTCATGATTAAAGATCCGAATCAAATTGAGATAGATAAAATATTTTTCTTGAACGGATATATTTGCACCAGACACTTTTAATGATAATGGGTCCTAAGAGGGAAAAAGCACACGTTCACTAAATACAGCGACAAATGGAATAACTACGAGTGTGTAATCGATTTAAACAAAATAATTAATGGCAAAACATGTTAACAACATGTTTACATGCTGAATTAGACGCCATTTTTATAAAAATCCATATATTGGAATTTAAAATAGCAGTGCAAGCTGGCGGAAACTACAGTACTATATATGTGAATATCCAATCCAAAATTCATAATGACGGAAACAAAATTAGAATCTAAATAAAAATGTACAATAATGGTAGGAATATTATTTCAGTCTCCCATTTTAAAGTAGACAATGATCGTGAGTATTTTACAAAACTCGGGGTGTCATTTCATATTTAAAAATAGGAGGATTTGTAGGGTAACGAAGAAAGAAGAAAGGATTATGGGGGATGGAGCAAGTGGGTGGTAATGGCGTAGAGATATGATCGAGAGGATAGAGACCTAACTGGTGAAAAAGTGAGGCATCAGACGGTAGGGAGACAAAGTTTGATAACGTCTTAAATATAGGGTGAAAGGTGGAATGAGATTCCGTAATAGATAGACAGGAAGGTGGCGGGACTGAGAAATGACGGGTTAAGTGAAGATAGAAAAATCCTTCGAAAATATATTCGGTGGTGAAAAACAATGAGAACATATGACTAGAAAATCGGAAAATTCTAGCTGCAGAATGACCACATTTTCATGAATGGGATTGCGGAGTGTAATAGGTATAGGTAGATAATGCATTTATTTCTTGGAGTATTTCAAAGGATGGCTGAATAATTATCATATCGGGTTCCTTTCATATGAATTTGTAATATTCTATGGCGAGTGTTTGAGTTTTTTGTGTGGATTATGTTTATTTTTTCAACTCCCAGTGGGTTAGAGTAGAGTGATACATGTATACACTGCCTTTCAGTATCAAAGTTAACCCCTGAGATTTTCTCGTGTCACCATAATCGAATTTATGACCAGACTAGACGAATCTTAGGCCAGAAAAAAGTTAGATGGTACGACAGCAGTCATTGAAGAAAAATATTCATTAATGGGTATGCATTATCCCAAGAAAACGGGTGTAAGTAATTCACAAAAAGTAATAATGTTTCAAAATGAATGTATTTATTCAGAGAAGTTTACCACTATTATTATGTAGTGACACGCACTTACTATTTCTAATAATGTTGTCCTGTCGTTTTCTTCAATGAGTACAGTATTGAAGAATCAGTACATCGAAATTGGTCGTGTAGTCTGTATTATCACTTGAAAATTATCATATGAAATATGAAAAGTGTTATCATTTGCTCATGATTGGAGTTTAAATTGTTGAAACGTGAGAAATTGTACAATAAGTCATCCTTATATCGTCCATCACATATTGGGATGATATGGCTATTGTTTATTTTTTACTGATCTGTAAGACCCCGCATGAAATGAGTACTATTTAGATCTAATAAAAATCAGTGAGTAAGGGAAACGGAAAAATCAAGTATATAGATTCGCATGATTATTAGATAGTCTGGAATTGGGGAAACTGAAAACAAGAAAAATACACGCAAGGATCATCATAGGAAGAAATACAGAGCTTTACAACTTAATTTCATCAAAGTTAATTTTAACTTAGAGAAAACATTTTCACTCATTTTACCTAGGTAGTAAGAATTCGATGGCAGGGAAGCAGATCATTCATATCAATTGAGACAAACTATATGAAGAAACTATCCCCCACGTAAAATGCGTAGAAGTAGGAAAAACCTTTCCTCATATAGTATTTTCAAATTAAAGAGCTAAGAGATAAGCTATTATCAAGTAGCATTCTCAGTTTCATAATAACTTCCCGTTCAATGGCAGAGAATAACTTAAAACAACCTGAATGATGTTACGTAATTTTAGTACAAGATAACAGGCAAGTGTGAACAAACACTCCGGCTCATTAAATAAATTTAAGCCACGTGATAAATATCTATATTTGACCCCGTGAATCAAAGTTCAACTAGCGATATTAATTTATCACTTTTCCCCATATCAGCAAAGAAATACCATTTGTATTCACATTTTCAATGATCATTTTCCTTAAACAGATGTCACAGACTCAAACCATTCCCAAATTAGTATAACGCGCGATTTTTTTCACGTTCCCCTATGGTTATGTTGAGGTTAGCCTTGACATTAACTTACAGAAGCAGTTTCCATAACGCGTGGTGATTTCATTCTAGAGATGAAACTTTTCGAACGGCCATAGTTCTAGTTGAATGGGATGGGCGACCGGATGTCGTCGCCGGGTGAGGAGGTGCGAAGAAGAAATCCCGGGATAAGGACAGAGGCCAGCAGGGAGAACGAGGGAGATGGGGCGGGAACGGGTGGGTTTCACCGCTCGATCTTTGAAGGGAAGTAAGGTTACGAGGAGGTGGGTATAGTCTGTTATTTTGCTAGAGCTTCGTCGGGGGGTGGGTGGGTGGTTACCACTGTGCCCACCAAGGAGACAAGTGGGAAGGGGGAACGGAGCGAGGGAAGAGGCGGCAAGAAACCCCATCCCCTCACCCCACCCCACTGCCCTTCCCTCCCCTCCTCACTTCGCCCAAAAAAAAGGAGAGCGGCTATATCGATTCGAGTTACTCTCCAGCGACGCGCTCGACTCGAGATCTTTTTTTCCTCCTCTCTCTCTCTCTCGATATATATATATATATATATATCCTCCCCTTTCCCACCCAAAGATTCCGTCGCGGAGATACAATGGGAGGACGTGTCTCCATTTCGATAAGATATCGACTTCCATTCATTCGAGTGGTTTATTTTTCATTTCCAACGGTCGGAGGAACCAAAACAAACGTAGGCGTTAAAACTGCGATGCCGTTTCCCTCTCTCTTCACTTTCGTTTTTTTTCCCACCCCAACCCCCCCCACTCCAGAGCGGTTAATGGAATGCCCTGTTTTGTGACCCAGGGGACACGGGAACGTCGATTCGAAGTTTTTGTAATTACCGCGAGTGAAATCACCGGCGCAAAGGAATACGAAGTGAGAAGAACGGCAATAATTGCACTTTAAAATCAACACGCGAGGATAACACACGGCGAATGAATTCCAAATAGGTGACGCTGTCATCCGCGTCGAATGTGATATGCATAAAAAAAACCAATGAAGAGTTCATAATTTTTTTTGTCGGAAATTTCAGAAGAGTCCGTTTTTCTCAGTATGTCCGTGAAAAAGTTCCGTATCGTTTGAAAAATGCCGCCCTGGGATATGGTCGTCGCTACTCAATTGTTAGTGGCACTAGAGATATTTCGAAAGCTGTGTTTTTGGCATGCATCTTCTCACTCTTGGGCATTCATTTATGTGACCTTTGAACTTATTCATTCTGTCCATATGACGCTGAGGTTAAATTCATTGGGATCGGGTTGAGCACAGTAAAGTGAAATAGTATGCCCGGTATTCGTAAATGATACAGTGGAATTAATAACTCCGAAAACAATGTGCTAGGTCATTAACATGGTCAGGTCAATTTGAAAATTGTGAACCCTTGTCTTGATGGTGGGTTTTAATAACCCCATAGTCAATTGTTTCTAGCGTGAGGCGGGAGGGAATCTGGTCTAAATTACGGAATGCCATGCATTTTCCAAACAATATCTCTATAAACTAATGCACGGGTACAGAACCCGTTTAAAGGGTAATTATTGTGTCTCCACTGATGATTTTATCTACTCTCCAACATAGAACTGAAAGTTGATGATATCAATGAAGTAGAACTCAATTTAGTTGTAACCTGGGATAATGTGATATGCAGATATATTTTAATACAAGTAATATTAACGATTTCCTCCCAAGAAATACTGTGAAAAATAAAAATCCGATCTTGTTTATTTGTTAAAATACTGTTAATTGTTTCAATTGATCATGAAAAAGAGTTGATAATACTTTTTAATAACCATAAAAATGTTAAGGATATGTGGAGTTCCCTCAAGTGTGGATGAAAGTTTAGTAAGCATCCAAAAAAAACTTGCTTTAGTCCAAACTAAATCATGGTCCACATTCGTGTTACATCAACCAATATACTGTATATGTGCTTTGCAGCCCGTGCATTGAATACACAATGTTAGAAATGATACAAGTAATCCTGTATATATCCTTTATGACATACGTTCAGAATACATAATTATCTATATGTTATCATTTTCATAGAATTGGAAAATGTCATTTGTAACTAAATTCAATCTCCAGTAAATTTTAGATAAAAACGTTCCTCAGGAACTTTTTCTTCGTCAATCACGAGTCACACATCAACTTTTGTGACTACCTTGACCATATGTGTTAGATAATAGTAATATAGAGAGCGTCAATCATGAGTGTTCGCTCAGGCAACCCAAAGTAAAAAAAAGGAGCTAGTTCATCGTATAGAGAGCATATTTCGCCAAGGAGAATAACGATGATTGAGGTGGAAAGGATCACACGGCATCGAGAAATCACATCTTTATCTCCGCGCCATTCACAACAAAACCACCTTTCCTCGATCTGTTACTCCAGAGAGCAGGTCCTCTTCTTTTCTCTCCAGCATTCCCGACAATACACCGAGCGTCATCCCTTTCCTTTTATTTCTCTTTTTTTTTAAAGAGGAGGAGACCAGATATCTTTCATCTATACATTACTTCCTACCGTTCGACCCTCTTCAGCGCAACGATAAAAATAAAGGAAAGCTTCCATTCCATCCTCACTTAATCGCTGTCTCCTTCCTTCCTTTCTCTCTAGATTCTTCCACCGCTCTCCTCTCCCTGAACACCTCCACCCGTGAAGCCCTTCGTATCTTATATTACTTAACTTATCCATTCGAGTCTCACAAACCCCCCAACCCCCAAATCTTAATGTTTTCCACGCACGACTCTATGCGTGTTAGTATGTTTGTATTTAGGTATACATGGTACTTCTAGTACCTCTAGTAGTAAATACGAGTAATTCTCGTATTAATTAATTAATTAATACCTCGTAGTAATTCTACACCTAAGTACTCGGATAATTTTTGCTAAATGATGTTGACCGATCGATGCACCCGAAAACCTTAATCCTCGGATTAGCGCATCTTGTATATTCCGTATTATACGTTTTGGTGATGCTAACCGAAACATTACGAACGTCAACGTTCACATAATAATGTGTAATGGTACTGATCATATTTATTTAGGTCTATAGAGTTGCATTGAGTGTGTATGAATGTATTTATATCTCTAAATTATGTACAGGGTGCGTTCTGAAACTCATGCAATTATTTTTTATCAGTAATTTATCGAACAGATTTGCACAAACATTTAAAATTCTTCAAAGTACTATCTTTGGGCCTCTACACATTTATCCTGTGACTCAGCCATGACCGGTACGCGCCCTGGAAGTCGTCTTCGTCACGGCTGATTCTCACGGCTCTTCTACGGACGAAAAACGGGGGCTTTCAGGGCTGCCTTAAACCGAGGGAACCAAAAGAAGTCTGTTAGGACGTCGTCAGGAATTCGCGGACTCGTTGCGCGTTGTGGCAAGGCGCGTTGACAGGTAGCGGAGATGTCTTTTCTCGTCTTGATGACCCATTTTCCAGCACATCTACGTAGTAGGCGGCGTTAACTGTCTGTACTTAAAAAAAACTCCTAATGAACCACACCTTTACAATCGAAAAAGACAATGAGCATTGTTTTCACTTTTTATTTGGTCATTCATGCCTTTTTGGGCTTAGGGGACTGATCGGTGTGCCACTCAGAGCTTGAGCGTTTCGTTTCTGGGTCGTATTAAAAAACCCAGGTTTCATCACTAGTGATGACATTGTCCAAAAAATCAGGTTCATTTCAATACGTTGCAAAAGTTCACCATAAATTTCCGCTCGGATGGTCTTTCGGTCTCTTGACAACATCTTGGGTACGAGCTTGTCGTACACTTTCCTCGTCACTAATCTTCAGAAACAATGCGAAACACAACAGTACACGACAAGGTCAGTTCATTGCCAACCATTTTGATACTCAATCGATGGTCAGATTCCAACAACTGTCGAACACGAGCCTCATTGTTGTCGGTTTTACTGATCGACGGCTGCCTAGAGCGTTGTTCGTTGTGAATCTCTTTCCGGCCCTCTTTAAACCACCTCGAAACTTGTAAGTAGGACAAAGCAAAGTCCCCGTAAGCCTCAACAACCATTTTGAAGTCTCCTCCCATAGATTCTTTTCAGTTTAGCACAAAACTTAATCGCGTAACGCTGCTCGATTGTCGATTCCATTTTTTTCGTGACGCTGTCGGTGCGCAAATGTTTACAATTACTAATTTTCTGCCGCTTCCACAGTATGGAGAGCACTGAGACTTGTTTTTTTTGGTAAAGTTTAATGTGCACTCCATCTAATCCAAGTAGTTTGATTCCACTCCGAGTAATAAAAACGGCACGGGAAATTCAATTGTATTACTTTTGGAAAGCACCCTGTATACTTTGAACAGCACCGGTGATAACGGAAAACCCCTTTCTAACGCTCCATTGTATTCCTATTTTCTGGAATATATCCATTACTATTCGTAATTCACTCAAACAAACACCTTTTCGAAATCTACAAAACAGCCAAATACTTCCTGATTGTATTCTCCATTCCTCTCGATAAGTGATCTCATTAATGCATTGGTATCGCACGTGCCTCCCCCCTTCCATTATCCAAACTGACAATACCTTAGGTAATCATTTGCCTTACTCTCCACCCTTTTATTGATGATTCTGAGAACCACTTCAGCTGCGTGGGAAATCAAATTATTGTTCTGAAGTCCTCACATGATGTAGCCTCCACCTTTTTCGGAAAAGGGACTAACACTGATCTTACAAAGCCTTCCGGTCAGATTCTTTCCTCATAGATACTACGAATCAGTCTATGTTGACTCTTCCTCCCACATTTTCCTAAACCTTTCAGTAGTTCCGCAGGAAATTTGTCAACCACCACAGCCTTATTTGATTTAATCTCCCTTAATGCCCTTTCTATCTAATTTCCGAGTTGTTTTGCCCTTGTAAAGACTTCAAAGCGTAACTTAATCGGTAGATTAGAAATAATAATTTATAAAAAGATAATTGATAAGAAAATAAGAAGATAAAGAATATTGACCATGTGTTTTTTTCTATTTACCTTAACACGCGCATTAGTTAGATATATACGAGAAAATTAGTGGTGGGTGCCGATCTCATTTGTAAGGAAAGTTTTATTTATTTTACTTAAATCAATTACCTATCAGTCGTTTATCTGGGCAAAATTATCAGAACTAGGCGCAGTGTATGTACATTTATTTACATAGATCATTTTATGACGTTTATGCAACTTATTTGACAATTGCAGCATTCTTGAAAGCGTGCCTTGCTTGAATTAGAATATTAAATAAAATAAGAATATATAATTTTGATCCACCATCTCTAAAAATTAATATGAATTTAATTATTATTTTGTTGTATAAAATAGTATTATTCTTTTCTAGTTATATTTTGACGAATTTATGAAATTCAAAGCAACGATTAAAACAAAAATTGGTTTAATGAATTTTCACCTAATTTTCCATAGATGATCGTCTTATCAGTGCTTCGCAAGGTTCTGAGACTAAAAATTCTACTCAAATAAGGCACAGTGAAAATGATTTTTGTTAGAATACCAAATAAATCTTTCCTTGTCGGCCTATGTAGTTAATATATCACGGTGAATGAATTGTACGATGAATAATTGTTTTCTTTGATTCAGTCTCGTTGCTATCTGAATTGGGAGAATTGGTTCTGTAGTTTCATACTCAGCAACAAGACATATAACGCCCAACATGCTCATCACTCGGGGGACCAGAGATCATTCAAAAGGGCAGGTTGGATGTTTAGGTTACTGCGGCGGGCAATCAATAGTTTCTGACACCTAAATATTCTCCCGATGTGAACCAGATCTCTTGTTTGCTTTCAACTGTATCAGCTCTAAATGGAGCGATCGTAATTATCCCTTTATTATAATTTTAATCAGGCAAATGAAATCAGTATTATCAGTAATGACGGAAATGGGCATCTGTTGGGTCCATGTTCCCCACTTAAGGTAGATAATTACACCAATGTAAATATTAGGAGAATGACTAATAAGGGTAGTTCGAAGCCAGGTGTTCCGTTTCAGTGAAAGACATTACCGGAACTCGAAATTATCGCCGGGCAATTCTCAATGTAGAGTCCTGCAAGTGAAAGAACCTATCTTGATTTGGGCCATGAGCCTCCTTTTGGGAAACCACTGCACAAGTGAAAATATCATTTTCCTATCCAGTAAGCCCTTGCAGGAAATGATTTTTTGCATTATCCTTTTTTGATTGCATCCAGTCGAACAGGATCCGAAATTGAAATTTGTATGCGTAATGGTTTGGGAAAAACTAGAACCATAAGCCCGATATCTCTCAAAATCATTCTAAGAACTATAGTCTCCATTCCCACGGAAACAGAGTGTTTTGATCGACTGAGAACTGGACACCGTTTTTATGAAAGATTCCTTTTTCACCAATTTCTTTGATTCAGTAAAAATAGACAAGTTATTTTATTGGGGACCTTTGCGTCAAAAGCGGCACATTAAGAGGTCTAGGCTACCAAAACCGTAGTTCCTTCTTGGAAGCGAATCTCAGGATTGTCCGGGTTGTTGTCGAGGCAATGGCAACGGATATTGAACATTGATGACTCATAATTTGTTTTCGACCAAACATGTTAGAATTTCTCTATCAACCTGTAAGTCAAATTATCGGGAGTAAATGAAACCCGTTGCTTCAATTGACCAAGTTAAATGAGATCTCTGCTAATTTAATAGAGATTAGATATTATATTTGATCTCTTTAATTGTAATAATTTATTAAAATATAGTATTTTTCTGTATTTAATTTAACCATTTCCTACCCTTTACTCAAAATTGGCCAGGTTAAATGATTTTTTCACTCATAACCGTTTGTAAAAAAGATGTACCCATCAATAATATTCATTTTAGTTGAACAAAAACAATCAGAAAATAGGTGGCAGTGAATAAAATTAATTGAAATAGTAATGCAAGTTCATTAAACAGCTGATAGTTTACTATGTTTTATAAATCAAAGCTCTACAAAAGCTTGGATTTAGCAATGTTTGTTAATACAATGCTGCTCCCATTGAAGAAGCCATATTCATTTGTTTAGGAGCGTAAGTTTTTATCATTTCAGATCAACGCATGTCTGTAGTAATATTAACCTGAGTATGGACAACCATCAGCTGTTGAAGATAGGAGCCATATTTTTTCAAATAATGACCTTGAGCTTTGTAGTTGGCCAATGTGAAGGTCGTAATAGCAGGAAACTACATTTGTTGTAGAGCGAAAGGCAGTAGTCTCATGGTTAGATGGACGTAACTTTCGTGGTATAAGGATAAGAGCGCGAGCTGATATTCCAATTAATACCCAACAATCTATTGACAATCTATTGAATCTGTGCTTTCATTTGACTCTCAATTGTGTTCCGTTAACAAGCCTTTCCGTAGTTCTGAAATCCGATACAATTTGTGCGATAAAACTGTTTGATTTGGAGGCAGCACAGACACTTGAGATCCTTCAGAAATTCTATTGGGTACTAATTTTGAACATAATTGAGTACAAACGATCAGTAATCAGTAACGATGGCATGAACATTTGAAAAATGCTAAAGGTTTGGTTAAATTCCAAATCATTTTTTTACGGTTGCGGAGTTATTATAAAGACAATATTCGTTGGTTTTTGCAAGTCTTTGTCTGTTGATGACTTTTAATCATTTTGTTAATGATGGTTTTTTATTGAATTTCAGCTAAAATAAGGACGGTGATCAAATTGAGTAGTTTCAGGCGTTGGTAATTCGAATATAATAAAGAAAAGATGGTAACAGTTTCTCACTGGGTAATTTTAATAGCACGACCGGGTTATGATGTATTACACCATCTTCAGGTCTGAAGATGATGCTATACATTGAACCCGGTAGTACTATTTAACTTATCTAGTGGAAAATGTTTGCTATATTTTCTTTATTAAGGACGGTGATGTTAAACAATTTAAACAAAAATATAATCACAGTAGTTTTGGATGTCGAGTTGTTTTTTCTTAGAAGTGGCTAAGACATGTATCAATGTACATTATAAATCTGAGGCCCTTTCCCTTCCTCGTTTTGCACCCCTTGCTTTCTCCCGCTGTTTGGGATGTATCTCCCAGCGTGAATATTATTTATAGCCTCGCGTCTTGTCTCTTACTCTCCCTTCTCAGTTCCCCGGCATTTGATGATTCGTGACAAGAAAGCGATTCAGTCTCGATGACGTTAATATCTCATAAAAGGTAATAATGAGGCCGGGTAGGTGTAAGATGTTCCTTAATGTTTGACACTTACCCATAAATCTGAGTGCAATGACAGCGGATTAAGGGAGTTTGCACATTGAAATACTCGTGAGGAGTTGTTTCTCACCATCAGGAGGAACATTAAACGGTGGACAGGAATTTCAATGAGAGTAAAAAACCATTCAAACCAAAGACAAGAGCTTTCTTTCTAGATTGGAATGGTGAGACTTGTACAACTAGGCTAACCGAGAGTTCTTATCTGATAGCCGAGTGTTGCCTCAGCTAAAATTGGACTGCATCGGAAAGAAACTTTAAGAAGCAGAACAGTGTAAGATGAAACAATGATCATTCCGACGAATCACCCTTCCAATGAATGCTAATACAGCTTCTGAATAGACTTCTTTCCCGTATTTCTTGGAAATGAGTACACTTTAGTGAAAATCTAGTGAACTAACAAGAATTATACTTCAACATATCCGAATTATCTTGTTTTAAGAAGTCTTAAGGACATTTTATTTAAATAACTCGATGGCTATGAACAAATTACTAAGTTTTAACGGTTGCACCACACTACGAACAGCAAACGAGAATAAATGGTTGATGCGCTTGCACTTCGTCCTACTTTGGTGACGAAAACGATAAAGGAAGGAGGACACTACATGTATGTTCTTTATTGGCGTCTATCCCAGTACCGCAAATTTCAATGTTTCTCTCAACGTATCGCGTTAAATCACTTCTTCACTTGTCCACTAGCAAGCAAATGAAAATATCTCTGATTTAGTCAGTATTCTGCGTTACAATGGTACCCATTAACCTGTTGAAGGTAAGAAAAGATCGTTTATCAACTGTTTATTAAGTACAGACTGTCTATCAAGATGATAATATGAAAACCACCCAGGTCATCACCACTGGTCTTCAAACCACTGATTAATTGCGCTGAAAATTTCATCTTCAATTAACATACTTTCCCATTAGCATATTAATTTCGGTCCTTTGCTTTCCTGTATCTCCAAAAAATTGTAACCAATAAAGACCAGTTTTTCATGAGGAAATTAATTTGCCGCCAGATATTTTTATCGGAAGCAAGAGAATTCCCTGTCCCTTCCGTTTCGTGCTAATGAGGTTTTTATGCAGTTTCATTTTTCCGGATCTCGCACGTAAGTCTGCGAAAGAAACAGTGACTCGGCAGTTTCTTTCCACCCTTTTGCTTTTATTTCTGTAGAGGATCTTTCTCCACCCTTTTCTTCCCTTCCCTCCCCGCCATTTCCTTGCCATCTTTCTAGGATTCTTCCTCCCTCTCTACCCGCTTGTGTCTTGGCTTCTGCCAAATGCCACTGATATACATGACGCCTCCACGCCTCATTATTCAGATTTGAATCAACGTTTTCTTTGTGACACATTCTATTCATGTTCACCCCAAGTCAATTTGGCCCTTCACTGTTTGCATCTTCCCTGTCTTAATCTCCGTTATATCACGTGTTGTCTAAAATGAGTGACTTGGGTACGCAAGATTAGAAATTCTCTTCTTTTAAATTAAACCGTGACGAACGAGACAGAACTTCACCTTCGTATAGGAAAAAGAAGGTTAGTGCTAAAGGATATACTATATATTTTATATAGTATGCAACTTCAGCTCTTCTACCTTGGCAATATTAGTGGCGTAAGAAGATGCAATACTGTTATATTTAAGAATATTGTCTCACAATTAAGTTTCAGTATCCGTTGATCAATAATACTCCTATCATCTCAAGCAGGTGAAACCTCACGAACTATACCTATCGCATCATACGCACAATCCGAAACTAACAATTGAAAACATATTAAAAGAAGTGGTTTTCTATGTCATCTAGTTTTTGTTGGAATGTAGAGTAATCATTTTTTGAGCATAGTTAAAATGAGCTTTTCTGAAATACGTTGAAAATAAATCTATTTCAAGTGTTCAAATTTCCACGCGAGATAATACAACCATTTCGGTTTATTCTGAAAAATATTAGCTTATTTTTCAGCTGAAGAAACTTTTGGTGGAAAAGTTCAGTAGAATTGTTTGAATGGACTTTCTGTGGAAATCATCATTTATGAATTGTATGCATCTGCAGTGCTTATTCTTGCCATAAGACGTTGCCATTAGAATTTTTGCGATAGTTTATCACCATTAAATATTAAATTGCCCTTGTAGCTGCTTACATATTCACGCAAAGGCAACATAACTGTTCAAACATAACATCATTTTCGGCTTTAAAAACTTGAAGAAAGTTTACTAATCACAGATAAATATTTTAAGCATTAATGACAATTGTGATAGTATAATTAAATACTCTATCTTCATCTATGCATTAAATAACTCTAAGGTGTAGTTAGTCAGGGGATCGGCATCTTCTAAGCAGAGGCATAAAACCGATTTCAGGGATAAACCCGTAACCGTTGCTGGCCACATGGCTGGGTCTGCCATCAATAAATGATTTTCTGAGCAGGTTTTCCGAGTTGAAACGACGGTACAACCTGCAAAGTCTTTATATCTTCCCCTATTAGCGGTCATATCAAGATCATTTTAGTTGATTATTGTTGAATATTGCAGTTTGTCACGTTACATTGGACTGTATCGTATAAATGTATGCATTTAGATGATTTTATACTGATTTGATTGTCGCGATTTTCCCCTTCATTTTGGCAACAGTTTTAATTCTGAAATATGAAATATTATTTTCAAGTACCAACATAAACGAGGTAGGGTTCTATTACAAGCTCGTTACAATATAATTAACGGGATTTACGAAGGCAATTGACCATATAGAATGACCCCGAGATATATAAGTGAAGCTTTCCGGGCTGCGAGCGTAAGCGAATCGCTCTCCATCCCTCGATCGCTCCTCGCTTCGGCTTTTATTGACGCTTTGGCATTTCCAAAGGAGGAGAGAACATTTTTTTAACGCGAGCGCCAGAAAAAAATGATCGGAGGAAATCACTCTTCCATGCCTCAATTTCCCTCTTTGCAATCGGTTTGGAGTAAATTTTAGGATATTACGTCTACATTAAGAAGGAGACTCACAATATTGCGTTAGCGTCATGGAACACCAAACTCAATCACCGTTCACCTCCTCACCCCAAGGCCCCTACCATCGCTCTCCCTACTCTCCCCCCCTCTCTCTCTCATCTTGGCCCCCATGGAAACTCCAACCACCCACCACGCCACCTCCAACCATACCCCAACCATCCTTCCCATGCCCAACACCCTTCCTCTGCCGCCGCAGCCGCCAACCACCGGGGCATATCCCTCAAACGTCACCCAACATAGCCTTCTAGGTTTCATCCCCCCACTCCACCGTGCCGACCCACTTGTCTCTCCTCCTCCATTCTCCCATGATTCTCCGGCCCGCCCCCGCCCCCTTCTCCGTCCTGCGTCTCCCTGTGATTGATGAAGGATTGCGATACGCCGGCAGAAACGGCCCCGGCCCTCCCGTCGAGATGACTTTGCCGGAGAACCTGGAAGGTTTCGGCCGAGGAGATGGGTTGCGGCTGGGGGAGACGGGGATCGAAAGGGAGGAGGAAGCCGTGGGGATGAGAAAAAGGGACTCTTTGAAGGGTGATGCGAGGAGGAGAGGGAAAATCGGTAGGAAGGGTGGGCGAAGAGGAAATGGTGGGATGGGCAGGGAGGGATGGATGGTAATGGGGAGGGAAGGACTCGATAGGGGGGGGGGGGTTTCCTCGCGTTTGTACGTGGGGGACGGAATCCGTGGGGGTGAAGTGTCTGTCGCGATCTCCGAGAAATCGCTCGTCGGGTGAATTAGGGGTTGGCGCTGGGTGGCGCTGGGTGGGGGCGGAGGGAGAACGTGTATTCTGTTCGGGGGACTTAGGGGTAGGAAGGGATGAGAAAGGGGGTATGGCAGGGAATGAGATGGGAACGGCGTGATCGGGGCACAGGAAGATGATGGGGGAACGTAAGTTTTGATCCCTGCGGCGGATTGCACTAACATCTGAGATGCACATGGAATTGGGAGGAAACCTTTGGAATAAATGCGTTTCTATGGGTCGAGAGACACTAGCACAAATATCTATGGTGGAGAATCGATTCGTACTGTAAATGGTTTTAATTCAATAGAAAATACATGTAAATTAGGAGAAATCTCGTAGAAATCCTTCGTGGGATACATAAATAGAGTCTATGGCGATAATAAAATAAAATTCTACTGTTAATCAAATTATAATTAATTTAAAAACATTATTCATTGGGTGGAAAAACATATTCAATATTTCATCTTCAAATATTCGGAAAAATAGAAATGTTTTAAAATTTATATTTTAAAGTTGGTTTTTATTTTCCTCTTCAACCCCTTCGCGGACATTTTTATATTTTTTGAAAAATTATATTTACATTAAAAAGAAATAGAAGCATTGGCAGAAAAAATATGGCCGTAGTTTTGTTTTGAAATTTTTTCTATCTATTCATTTCTCTTCCAAATTCATTTCAATGCACAATTATTTCTTGCCTTAAGTCTATCATTTAATTCTTTGTTGACTTTCATCCCCATTCTCATCTTTTCCCTTGTTCTAAAATATCCCCACTTCAATTCATAGGTATGATATAGATCAGTTTGTACTTCTTTACTTTATTTACTCATTATTTATAAATGGTTACGTTTCGCTCGTTGAGTTTTGTTCTTAACAGTGTCAGTATTTCCTTTTATTTTAAACTCTCTTTCCTCACTCGTATCGCATGCTCTCTTTCACTCAATACAGCGTTAAAGTCCCGTTCTAAAATAAGATATTTCCTCCATTTATACACGACGAAAAATAAACAATTTTTAAAACGGTTCTTAGGCATTGCCTACCTTGAAGCGTACTTTTCCGTGTATCCCATTTTCGATCAGAGATAAATTTTAATGTTTAAAGAATTCTGTAGCTGTAAATATTATTTTATGTTTGTTATATTTTGAAAAACACGTAAACATTGTCTCCAGTAGTGTATTTCAAGAATAAATTAGAGGGTCTCAATTCCGTATTATTATTCAATACAATCTTCATGAAAATTAATGAATGTCCGCCCTGTTAAACCTATGACTGGCATTCAAATACTAAATTGATATGAAATTAGTTATACACATATGGGTTTTCAAAATATATAGTGTTTACGATTGTCTCGGGGGATTGGAATCCTCATAATATTTTTATATGGTGCCGAGCACCATTTATGCCAAAATTTGGTGGAAGGTATAGAAACATTTACCAGAATTACCAAGATATTTTAACTGCTTATTCTATTGTTTCAGGATTCACTTCGTGGAAGTATTTACTATCCATACTAAACGGAAAGTCTTTCCTTTTAGTGTGGATTTTAACTGTTTATTTTATGAATAAAACCAAATAGTCGAAATCAAAAAGAATATATTTTATATCTGAATGGTCAAGGTCAAAGCGTTCACAGACTATTGAACCAAAAGAAACTCTCAGTTTTTCTGCCATATAGCTTAGGAGTTTTAATTAAAAATCTTTAGAGAAAGAATAATTTTACTTTTAAACTTAACTTTTTAGAGTCATGAAAATTGGTTTAAAATTCCATTCCCGTTTAATTAACATTATACTGCCCTTGTATTGCTTGGTTGTTTTAGTTCAAAACCCGCCATTGTTGGTCTTGTTGGGGAGGCGACCGACATCTATGGCCATTTGCGCTATTTTGGGATGTGTGGAAGAGGAAGGGTGGAGAGAAACCCGGCGTCGGCATTAGCCTTCTCTTGTTGAAAGGTGTCCGCAGTTTAACGTCCCATCCGACGGAGGTCGTATTCACTCAAAGAGCTCTCCACCACTCCCAAGCACCTCGAGTAATGATCTGGATACCACTGAAAAATATTTGCTGTCACCAGGATTTGAACCCGGGCCATTGCGGTGGGAAGCCTGTACGTTAGCCCCCCCCATTGTTACAAGTTTAACTGCGTTACGTAGGTGAACTAAGTTTATCCCAGATCAAATAAGCCACGTAAGAGAGAATGAATGACAAATAAGCATGCACGCATACCCATTTTCACTTTTTAGTTGTATAGATTAGTAACTGTTCCGTCAATGTTAAAGAATTAATGTTTCCAATAATTTTTTTTCTAAAATTAATCAGTATACTTAAACTTTCCTACTGAAGTTTAACTTGTTGTTTTTCTTTATTTAGTTTAAGGAGTCCAATTTTTAAATTTAAAACCTGGGAACACTTACTAATAAAATATAAATAATATAAGCGTGAATTGTCAGAAAAATATGAGTATCACACCATTCTTTGTCTTCATTTGGCAATTAGACTTGAAATTCAACTGCGAACTAAGCCATGTTAGCAGAAGTTTGAGGGTTCAGGTATAAGATCAGTTCCTATCCTGGCACGAATTTTGAAAACATTTTTGGTCCTGAAATGTAAAGAGCTTGATTTATTTGGGGCTGTTGCCTCCCCGACAGTCACTCAGGTATGAATCTGAGATCTGGGATCTACCATTCAATGGCCTAATGCTGTATTACCTAGGTACTCAAGTATGAGCAGTTGCTAAGTTGCCATTGTTTTTCTCTGACATAAATCATATATTTTTATGCTATTCTCTTTGTTCTTGGTGTTTCAGCTTTGTTACAAAGCTGTAAATTGGCTTCATTTCTCGTGCTGAATTGAAAAAACTATTTTTCTAAATTTAGTTTGTTAATTACAGCAATGTAATGGGAAACAAGGGCAATGATTTAAGTCTCATCAACAACAGCTGTTATCAATTTCATGATTGGCTTCAACAATGCTTCTGTAATAGCTTCAATCAGCTCTCATTACGGAAAGCCCATTAATTTCACCGTGACTTTGTACATTTTCATGCCTCCGTCATTATTTTCCTGACACTTCTAATTATTAGTCTTCCTGTGGTTCACATTTTGCGATCATCAAAACAAATACACAAGGCGTCATTTATCTCCGACTTATTCATGTTAACCACGCATTTTTTTACTATGGAATATATTAAATTCTTATTTCCTAATAAGAATAGTTGAATATATAAACATTCCTGTTTTACTGTTTTTTTATAAGGTGGTCAGTATATTCCTCGTTCCATATAGATAGTATAGTTTTCATAATTTTTCATTTGTCGTATCCTCTCTTTTACAGTCAATACTTTTGCTGCAAGGAGGTACTAAAGCGGAATTTTACATTCGTAAAAGCGGTTTTCTCATTGACAGTAAGGTTTCCAAACACATTCAAGAAGTACGGATATGTCTGCCCAGGATAAATAGGTGGATTATTCATCAGTAGGCAAAAGAGATTTTCAGAACCGTTGCAAATGATAAAAGTGGCAACAAGTGGAATTTAAAAATAATTTGATGGATTACGAAGGCCATTTTTTCATTCCCTCACTTCTCACAGCTGTTAAGTAAATTTTTATATTTTTTTTTCTTTTCTCTGGTCATCCCAACTCAGAGTTAGCAGGACTATAGCATTACAGGCTAGCTGAAAAAATACAGCACGCTAATTCATGGCATCGATTGCTATTTGTAAATTTATTCTAGATTGGGAATCTGTTGATATGGACTGAATTTATACTAAGTGCACTTCATTAAGGCCAGCTAAATCTGCTTTTCTGAAATAAAATCTGTACTGGTCCACGTAGCAAGTGTGTCCCGTTGAATAGTATGCTCTGTTTATCGGTCGTTATGATAATTTTGTCCACGTCGGTAGTAGCCTTTTAATTTTCAAGGGGCACAAGTGAGGAAGATGAGCAGTCAAAGAGGAGGCCCTTAACTCTTCCGGTACTCTGGGAATCATTTCTCCCGCATAACGTAAGCATTTCCGCGGAAATGGGTGCCGTCGCGTGTCGATATTTTCATGAATTCATGCATGGTTCAGCGACTCGGAGCATTGCACCACGTCGTCTGCTGCGCCTGAAATATATATGAACGCGTTAGGCATTCTATTTCCCACCGATTCGCACGCCGTTCGTTTCCTGCGGGAGTGAGCGCTGATTCATCGCGAGTCATTCCGCCAATTCTCGGGCTTCATCACCCTCCCCCCCCCACATTACCACTCCCCCTCACCGACATCCGCCCTCCCCACGCAGGTGTACCTAATGCATAATATCTACGCACCCACTCACCAAAGTCAACACGCCAGCCATAACCAAACCACCCCTCGCCGTCTCGCCCGACACTCCCTCCCATCTCCCTCCGTCCTCGTCGGCCCACACTCACCGCAATGCCTTACGCAGTATTCCACGCACTCACCTTTATTTCCCTCGAGTGGCCCTTTTTGCATAGCATGCGTAGCCCGACATCCTTCGGGCGTCCTTCGAACGCACGCACACACATCAAGGGCGCCGCGTCCCATAAAACCCCCCCGGAGCCCTTCCCTCTCCACCGTCGCGCCGTCCTCTCGCTCTGATCCTCCTCCTCTACCTCCCCCTAAACCCTCCCCGTCACTCTCTGAGAAAGGTAGGCGGTGAGGGAAGGGAGGTGTGCCACGAGGTAATTAATCCCTCCCCAACCCACCTCCCCTCTCTTCATCCCCAGCCCTCTTTCCCTCTCCCCGCGGGCTCGGCTCTGCTTCCCCATCGTGTGACGCGCCCGGGGTGGGGAAGCGTGCTCACCGCTATCCCGTCGGAGGGTCCCCGACTTCGTTGCCGGGCATGAACTTTTGTCGGCCGCGGGTTCCACGGCCTCGAGCCACAAAGGATGAATGCACATTTTCACATTATTTATCGAACCAAGAGCGTGCTTTCTGGAATCTTGCTTTTGGGATATTCCACTGAAAGGCCATTGCCTGCAAACTACATCGAGGGCTAGTTCTATCGGAGCTAATCATTCATTAGCCCCATCAATGCGAAAATTAGCCGACTCTACCCCTCCATTCTACAAGCTTCTCGAATATCACGTCTCCTACGTTGTCTTTTACGTTTTGCACCCGTCATTATTTTGCCTTTTGTATTGATCCATTAAATGCATTTATGTATTTGTAAAAACTTTTTACATGTATTTGTATCTCTTTTTACTGGAACTTTTTTCCTCTGTATCCCTTTACCCTTATCCTTTTTTTCATTGAAGTGCCCCATAATGCTTTCTTTTTACAAGCTATCATTATTTATTTTTCCCTAACTGCCATTTGAACTTCATCATTTACCTCCAGTTGGAAATGCTCGTGTTTTACTTTAATATCGCTGGTATGATCCTTGTTTCCGGGCATTGGAACATCACCCTCCAAACGAATATTCTCTAATCCTGCTTGTTTTTAATAACATCTTATTTGAGCAGAGTCATTGCCTCTTTAGAATACATGCATTCCTGTCTCTCTATCCTTTTTTTGTCTGCCAAGTTTCTTCCTCTATGATGACTCCCTGGTAAGTGAAGGATTCCTCTTGTTCTAATTTCTCTCCTCGTAGCGCAATATTCACCTTTGCCTCTCTCTTCCACGCATAAATTTCAAGGTATGCATTTAAATTCCACCAAACTCTCGTGTGTTATGTAAAATTTGTATCCCAAGGGATATTTTTAGATTGGGAGCAACGGTATCAGATATACGTAAAAAATATAAGGCTTGAGCTGTCTATTATTATTAGGCATAAATACTTTCCGGCTAAAGAATATTTTGAACCAACCATCTCCGAATATCCCACTCATAATTAACATTAGTAAACTCGGTAAACATGGAAATATTAAAGTTATTCTCATACCTTAGGACAGTGTATAAATATGCATGTAGAGAAGGAAAAGTGAAGGACAGCGGACAAAGTCAGTGTCAGTCTATTCATAATAATAGGTGAAAGGTTTTGATTATCCATCTACAGAATAAATTGGTGGAGTATAACACTTTGAATTTTACCTGGGTGCCACCAGAGAAGTGATTAAAATACCGTATCTCACAATCAAGCTGAATCTCGGTAGATAAACCATTGTACTAGATACTGCAATAATTCAAGGAACCTTGGTACAAAATTACATTTGATAATTCAACACAAGTGACCATTGATAAACACTGATATGTCACTAAAATCTGATTGAATTCTCCTCTCCCGCTTATTAATATTCTCTAATTTTCTTGTCCTCAGCATTGTCCTAAAACTCCAAGTTCCTAATCTAACTAATTCAGTCTTCTTCTGTTACTTATGGTCCTGCTGCTGTCGTTTTTTTGCAAGGATTTCGTGAGATGGCGACCGCGGAAGCCTTGCCTCTTCCGCTGCCGGGCACGACACACGGCCGATTGGAACGACTTCCGTAGTTGCCAGGACTCATATTCTTCATTTTGTCCATCTTGGCAACAATAATCTTGTTGCCTTCCTCAATAGTGTTTTCAACGTGATACCATTACTCAATGGCCGCCCCACGGGGTTCAGATGCCTTAGAGCCACCTCACTGAGGAACAGACTCTACATGGCCTACCTTTCGTCTGGCTAATAACCTTCGACCTATCTGGCATCGGTGACCTTACCAGGATTAATTATGATTGCTCCCGCCAGTTCAGTTCTAGAGGTCATCGGAACGCACAAGCCTTTCCACCACCTCGGTGTTGTAGTCCAAGGGAGGGGTGTATGTGATCATATACGCGAGGCAAAACGGTTATTATTTTCGAATCTCTAAAATCATGGTTATCAGCATCTATTCCTTCGTCTTCTTGCAAATTTGAAGACGTGATGTATTTTCATATAAATAGAGGTATAAAAACAAACCTTTAAAATTAAAAATCAGATATTGATATTCGGTAAGCAATATGTAATTTGCATGCAAAAATCGCCCACGATTAGCGTGGAACGACTCCCAACTAAATTTTATGCGGCTACTAGGAGGCACTTAAGCAAAACTTTGACAGTCTAAGAGAACTGAAACAAGCCCAAAGTGTTGGGAAAGCTCCATAAAACCACCGCGGCGGTGTGGAGGCTTAAATACTGGCTTTGTGATCTTAAAATAAAAGGCCTGATTGCACAAGAGATTTTCCTGATCCTTACTTCTAAGACTACTTCCTATTCCAAAAGCTTAAGCCATTAGGGGCAAAAGGTTTTGTTTCGACAAAGAGATTTCATTGGTGGTTAATACCCTTCTTGAAACACCGGGGGACATACTAAGGATTTAAAATTTCATGTTGTCCTAAGAGCAGTGTATTAACGCCTGCATGAATCCAAGGCTTTGTTTCGTACGAATTTAGCAAACCATTATGAAAATGACATTGAATATATCTCTCTAACCTTGAATATTACTATATAATTACATATTATATACACACACATGTTATATACATTACTAAGTTTTCACACTTTATATAAAAATAAACCTTGAGGAAGTATCATATTATATATTAAGGAATTTTACTGAGTTACAATGTCATCTCCGTAATATATTTTCACTTTCTAGTATGAAATTACATATTTTATGAGTGTTTTGAAGCCTTTTCCTCGTCATCTCAATTCATATTTCAGCCACAGTCGGTTGACTGCAGCCTGTCATTCTTCTTTTAACTCTCTTTTGACCTAATAGCTTTTTGGTTTATATTCATATATTTGTCCCTTGACCTTCTTCGTGAGGACTTCCATACCAGATGTTTCAAATAAATTCATTATATTTTGAGGTTTTTACAGTATATTCTTCTTTTCCTTATGCAGAGCCATAAATCCGTCTTCTCTTCTCCTCCAATTTATATGTTCTTTGTCGTATCTCACTTTGGCCTTCAGCATGGGTTCCAGAGACATGTTTATAAGGTTCCTTATACATGCTCATTAAAAAACCATAAACACAGTAATCAACCCGAAGGTTGGTTTCGATGTGTGAATTTTTCACGCCCGATGGCGTGTAAATTTCACACATAAGGGTAGGGAGAAAGTTCTTTTCCCTGTACAAGCTATGGTTTTTCAGAAATTTATGAAAAAGGAATCACGAAGGTAAGGTTCCACATATTTCGCCGATCCCAGTGTCGGCGGGGTAACGTACTCTTCTGCCATTCCAAGGGTCGTGAGTTCGATTCCCTCGGTGGGTTTGACCGTTTTGACCAATGTGAACATTTTTATAACTGATAATAGTCCGATCAAAAGACAAAAATGTGCTGTTTTCGGATTAATGATGAATAAATAATTTTTTTCAAAATGATTTAGCTTTAGTTGGTCAACCAACCTAGGAGTGTAAACTCTACTGAGTGCATTGGAAAGGCAAGCGATAGGTATAGGATGAGAGTAAATGTAAACAAAACAAGGGTTACGTGGTTTTCTAGATTGAGAATGGCTAGGTTAAATATTAAAATGGGACTTCATTAACAAAATCAGATGGAACAGTGTACCTATTTCGGACGCGTTTTGGACAAAAGTGGCCCAAGTAGTAGTGACATCAGGAGAATAAAGGCGTTAGGCAAATACGCTTCCACAAGAAGAGAGTTTATGACAGGGCCTGGTATTGTACAGCGCGGAAACATGGTAATTGAAGCAGCTTGATAGACGTAGATTGGAGGCTTTATAAACGTGCTCGTGGAGGAGGATGGAGTAGGTAAAGTTTACGAAAAGGAAAACAAACGAGGAAGTGCGGTACGGTAGAGGAGGAGATGGGTTTGTGGGAGAAATCCAAAGGAGGCAGGAAAGAGAGATGCAGAGAATTTTGATTGGGGATGGAATGTTGGAGGTTCTGATAGAGGGGAGAATGTTAGGCAAGCAAGGAAGGGTCAGGAATAGGATGGGGATGTTGGACGGAATGAAGGGAGGAAGGAAGTATGCAGAACTGAGGAGGGACCTATTTTATAGTTTTATGATGGGCTGTGTTTTGTTAGGAGAGGTAAGAAAATTTTCACTCTACCGTTTGATGAATCTGTGGCTTGTTTCCATCAAAAACCTAACTTAAATTTTGCTTTTTGAATTTATACATTATGGGGTCTGATTTCATTATGATTACTAAACTTGCGAGGGAAGAACGCGTACTTGAATCTGCCCGTGCTGGTATCTATTTCAATTGTTTTATACCTCTCTTACTTTTACCTATTGTTCCAATTATTATTTTCGGTAATCTACAGTTTAAGTTTAAGGTAACTGTACCGATAAATTGGTTTGCCAAATAGCTGTTCGTTAATTAGTTGATGAAGCGGGATAGGTATATCTAAGGCGTGAAGATAAAATCTTTAATACAGAGGAGTAATTGCAGTAAGCGTTTACGTAAGTAAGTAAGTTTACACAGCGTATTGAAATTCAGTTGTCATTTAATTTAACCCCGAAACTATGCTACGAAATGTATTATTAAAACAAAAAAATATTTAACATTCAGGGTATCTGGTAATACTAATATTTTTTAAGTACTCTATTTATCAAAATAGTTTTTGATAGTCAAGGGTGGAACTTGAATTTAAATTAATAATAATCCAAAAGTAAAGACTCTAAATTACTAGATATGCTTTCGAGGTTCCTGAGGCATGAAAGGGAACCCCGCTATTAAACGACGTGGACGCTGCCGACACGCATTCCCACGCTCATGTTCCGCCGTCATTCCGAAAACAAGAGACGCTCTCGACAGGGTAAGGAGGGCCTGCCGTCTCGTCACCCGCCATTTGCCGCCGGGGATACTTCAGTAAAGAGAAGGACCGCCCGACTCGCTACGTTAAACACGCCAGCCAATCGGCGCCCGGCGATATACTCTCGGGGAGGGTGGAGTGGTAACGCTACCCTTGGAACTACTCGTAGAAGCGACACGAACCCCTAAAATAAATCTTAGAGAATTCACTCACTCCCTTCCTTGTGTTCTCAAGCGCCAGGATGGGCTGCTCAATGTATTAGATGAAATGGCTATGGAGATGCAACTCCATCTGTGTGACGCCAGCGCAAGCGTTTGCCTAAAAATGGCATCTTACATTATAAAACAAAATCTTGTATTTCAGGCATAGAAGAGTAGCTTTACGATTTTATGTCCATTCCAATATGTTTCAGCTGAGATACCACATCAATTTTCATCCCACTTCAAAATATTCGTAAATTTACACTGATGCATAATTATAGAATCCCCCCATTATCAGCTGGTTGCAGTTTATTGCAGAGATGAAGTTCGTAGTTGTTATGGCAAGATATGATTGAATAGACTATTCATTTTTTGAAACGTAAAGTATCCATCTTATCGGAAGGCATCTTTGTCTATTTTTTTAGTATGAACACATTTAACATCTCGGCCACTTCATATTCTGAGGTTCTTGGGTTGATTTAAATGACGTTTTGTAGGTTATTCTTAATTTCAATGAAAATACATTATATGTCTTAATATTATGATCTGGTCAAGAAAAATTACTACAGAGTGGTAATATTATGATCCGCAACTACTTTACCGCTACCTATGAAATCCGTGAGTGTCAATGATTCATAATTACGCATAATATCCAAACTACCAGTCGGAAAGGGCATTAAACAACGCCGTATATTTACACGTGACTTAAATGTGATAGTTCCGTTGTAAGGGTTTTCTGCTTCTTTCTGTTTTTATACAGTAGATGCATACAGTATTATCAAGATTTATCATAACAATCAGAGATATCCTGTAGATAGAATCGTTCATCTTATTTTTCTCGGGAACAACAGAACTTCAGAAGCAACATTGTAAGACAAACCCAGAGGTACATAACCCAGCGAGGCGAAATATGCCAGACGAGGGTGGCGCCTGCTTCAGAAATATAACATTGGTAGATATTTTTGTTATGAAATGAATTAAAGTGCACAATGACCCAAAAAGCCGCCAGGAAATTGTGCGAACCCCTTTGAACACTTGTCGTGGATCCCCGCATAAAATTTCGGGAAAATATTGTGTGAAATTTCAACAATTAATAATTACAGTGAATAGCAGGATAGGATCGTATTGCTGATAACCTCGTCTTTAATTATTTCTTTTGAAGTAAAGAGCATCAGGATAACTTTGGTACAACAAAATATTCTAATGACTCATTCTTTGAAGCATAATTTCTAGAAGCGAGATTTCTTATTTTCTTTGCTTAACAATTAATTTGGAGTCGAAAGATGCGATAAAGATGATAGATGGAATGTAGTTGACTCTAAGAAAAACAATATAGATGTACATCATGAAGTTCTTGATGTACAGCTATATAGTTTTGTCTTGTAGTCATCTACACAACCAAAACTTAGCAAGTGATAAAACTAGAATAGTTGAATGCCTCAGAATAGGTTATAATTATACGTCTCACTAATAATAGTAAATGTGCTCACGCACTCGTTTTCCTTAAGATAGACAAGAAATTCAGACAGATTATAGAATATTGATCATTTGAAATTACATGCAGGATGGAAGAAATTATGGAATAAAATGGAAATTTGTCAAAACATTCCTAATTAGTTAACCGATGCACCTAACTGAATTTTCGATATTTTGTAAGTAAAATAATATAAGGCAACTGCAATCAGTATCTGTAGTTGCTACCTTCCAATGGAACTTGTATTGGGAACGTTCTTCTTTTGAAGCATCATTTTTGATATTCATTAATACGTTTTGTATTGTTTGATTTGATAAAATACTATTGCAATCTATTTCACAAATTTCTCCTAAATGTCGTTTCTTCAATTTCAAGAGATTGAATCCTCCCTTTCAACATAGATGTATTAAACTTTCTTATTTGTTCAAAACTACGTCTATACTTTAACCTTACAAGAATATTTTGACGTGCTAACTTTCACTTTCAGAAGTGACCGGATTTTCCTAATAATTCTTCCTCTATAAGATAATTTTAGCAATTGCCCTGTTAATGACATATTATTTCTATAAAAGTAATTAACTATTCGCATACTTTATAAAGTAGAACTTTAAAACTGTTGCTTCACAGAATACGCGGGTTTTGTCTTCACATAAAACTATTCTATCCTCAAGGAGGTGGATATTTTATTATGACAGTTATATTTCTTGGAAGTGACATCGCAAATCTTTCATACTTCAGAAATCAAGCTCTGGAAATGATTGGCCATTCTCTGTTCATTGCTATGGCTTTTTACGCGCGACTTATCCCTTCAAATCCCATTGTTGCCCCGGCCTTGATCTGATCCTATCCCATGCAACCCCCCACTTCCATCGCTCCCACCCACACGTCCCCACCCGCCTCAGACAGACTCGCCCATCCTTGTCCTCCCCCCACCTAGCCCCCTTCCAAATCCTCAGTCCTCCCACTCCTCCGACACTCACGATTCCATCCCATACTCCTGAACTGCCTCCCTGCCACTGACGCAAGCAGCCGCCCAAAGCACTGGATATTCAACACATCAATCATACAGCGCACCAATATTGCCACGTAATCGATTCCTTTATCCATTCAAAATATCTTTGCGTCGAAATTGCCCTCTCAATTCAAAAAGAAACATTTTTTTTCTTTTTGAATAGCAAATAATATTAAACTATAATTTGGATACGTTTTGGGGGAATATCGGATCCTAATGTAAAAACCCTGGCGTAAAAACTTAGAATTTATATTCTTCTTTATGGTATACTCTGGAGAACTCAGGAGTTACGTCAATGATGGGGACGGGAATAGATTTCTCAAGGTAACGACACCTTAACCGTAACGTAAGATTTTTGATCAGATTTCCATTATTTCCGATACTTGACATTGAATTTCCATCAAGTGTGTGCGAGTACACTTACTAAAAGCCGTTAGAAAATATAAGGATATAGGCTCAAGGGAATGGAATAGACTGCACCTTGCAAGGAACCGATAGTTACGAAGAATGCGAAATACTGAGATATGCAGCTCCTTTGAGGCATCTATTTATTATTTTAAACTTCGTAAAAATACGATACTTCCTATATTGATATGTCAGTATGTAGATGGCGTCTTAGACTGTATGATACACCTAGAGGAATTTGAGTTAAGCCTTTTGTCTCATGTCCGAGGAATTTTCAGCAACATGCGATTCCGGTTAACGTAGGCCACCGCAGGGATATAAAATAACTTCATTAAGTCTGACTTTTTACCCTCTTATGTCGATTACACTTCTTAGGAATGATTCTATGGTTGGAAGGGTGTACGAATCTTGGAAATTTTTTATTCAAAATAATCCAATTTTTCCGTTTAAGTCTTTAAAGAGCCCGGTAACTTTCGATAATTAGATTTGTACCACTGCTTCATAAATATTTCAAACAACCGACATGGTATCATGCCTCGTTTGAGGCATAATCAATTCGATAATATATACCGTACGATAAGTTCAAGAAAATGACATTTAATAGGTTTTTACAGGTTTCCGATCTGGCATGGATCGGCATTCGACTGTTTTTAGCAAAGCGAAAAATTTATTCCCTGGGTATAACTAATATAAGTCATGAAGTTATCTCAAAGTTATGAAAGGAAGTTTTTTTATTATTATTACTGCATGGCATTAGGAATTAACCTCCGTTCGTAACTTTCAGCTTGTGATTTGTAATTATTTGAGAAGAGCAATTTTTCTCAAAATAATAGGTAAAGTATTGCTGACGATTGGGAATGAAGTTTATCAGAGTATTGCATTTAAAGGACTTGAGCGTTTTGCCAACGATTGAATATTAATCAACTACGTGGATCCCTTTCAAATTTCATTATTTAAAACGGCAATTAGAAAGGAATTATCAATTCAAACGAGAGGTAATTAGATCCTTATGCATTACAATTTGTTTTTATATGGTCGGTAGGAACGATTTAGGCACTGTAACGGACATTCTCCAATGTCATGGCACTAATCGATTATTCGAATTAAGTATTCCTTCAAGCATGCGGCGCTCCGTCAATCGAGAACTTCAATATTAAACAATGGTGCAAACAGAACCAATGAATGAATCGTGTGACTCCCGTTAACGGAAACTAATTACTACATGGAAATCAGGATGCAATGTGACGTCAGAAAATATATCATTACAATTTTGGGTTCAATGCAACATCACAGAGAGACGCTAAAACAATGAACTACACACACACACAAAATGACGCAGATAAACGATGCCGAGGGAGTGGTGAAATTAATATTTCCTCATCTGCAAGCAAAAAGCAAATATATGGGTACAATTGCGGTACCTCACGAAAATTCAATAGTCTTTGAATTCTCAGAAGTGGGAAAATGCGTAAACACACGTTTCATAAACAAAATTCTTCATTCCACAGGGAACAGAGTTTCTGGCGTATTTCGCTGTTTTCAATTATGAACTCTCCAATTAAACATGTTTTAGATTTGAATGAAGGCACAGATTTTTTTCACCACCCTTAATTAGCCTTACCGAGTTCACATCAATTGAATGGAATACCTACTAGAATGATTCGAACGTTTCCTGTCCATATGACCCTACCGGAAATGTATTTCTGAAAGATCTTAAACGACCATGTAGGGAAAATATTTTGATTTTTACCTCTGACTCTTTTGTTTCATTTTCAAATGTCAGCCACAACTCTAATCCGTTTAGGCTGCAACTGACAAGGTGAATCAGCCCTTCTACTCAAGTCTGTGCGGCAGCCTTCCATTTAAGGTTCTCCACGCTCATCCAGGTTGGAGGGAGAAACTGTCTGAATGTCAACAATTGGGCTTGCGGATGTATTCATCATAAGACCAAACAAGCATATATGTCTCCATTTACCATTTTAATAATGATTTTTATTGAAAACGTTGAGTGAGAACGGAAAATCAAACAAAGCAATAATAAGGAATAAAACTTTGCTGTAAACCTACCTTAAAAATGTAGGCAACCAATAACAATATTTTTTGATACACTCTATAAATAATAATGTCTTGTCAAATGAACTCACCACCTTCTATAATTATATCTCAGATAGAAATTCCAGTACGGGTCGCTGTATGAAAATATAGCTTTAGAACCTGGTTTTTTTACGAATTTCTGGAAGTTAAATACCGCTAGAATTAAATTACATTTTAATATACCGTGAATAAATTGTGTTTATTTTGTTTTTTTTTAATATGACTCTAGCTTAAATAAGAAAAATTTAGCTTCTCTTATTTTTGACATAAAAAAAGAATGCGAACAAATTGCAGCATTCGGAACACGTGTGATGAACGGTATTTTGGTACTTCAAATTCTATCAAACGCCTTTCCCATATGATCTCGTGAAAATATTACTTTGGAGAGATAATTTCCGTAAATGGCATGTTAAAATGTTTTGTGCCCTAGGGATGAAGTTTGATTTTAACCTCGTTTTTGCGTTCGAATTTCCAGAAAGGGTTCCGTTGCGTAATATAGTCATCCTTTGCCCCGAAGCTTAAAAAACTGCGGTCCAATTTCGCTCCATACCTGGATGCGTGGCAACATATTACAGCAAAAATAGACCCACACACGGTGTGTGTAGCTTTACATGGCAAATATTTATTCGCAAATTTTATTTTTTTTAAATGCGGAGGGTTCAAAAATAAAATATCATTTTGTGAAGAATTTTCGGAATACAAAATTCTATTCATGACACATTTAATATCTAAAAGGCACATTTTAAATTTACAAATTCAAATTCCGTCAAATTGTTAAAAAATAACAAATTCGGGAAAATTCATTTGGAAAACACGTCTTTATTACTCTTTTTGCTGGTCCAAATCAGTAAATGATTGAAGATCTCATTGAGAATTGATTCGATAACTGAGCTTAAGGTCTCATTGAAATCAACTTCACATACATATTTCCGTATATTGTGCGAAAATCACTGCACTATCTGAAATTTTCTAAATAATATTTAAGAAAAATTTTCAAACATTTCCCGAGATTGATATGTTACCAGTTATTAATATACAGGTACTTCAGATATACAGGTTTACAGGTAACTATTTCTGTCGGTGTTCTACCTTATACTGGTCAAAAGAAACTTCTTTTTTTTATACTGAGAGCAGGAGTATTTGTTGCACTTGCACTGATGCACGTGATATTTTAACAACCTTTCATTCAGTCAACTTAATACTACAACTTTTCGACGTGATGAGGATGTTACTTCATGGATTTCTAGGAAAAGTCGGTGCTCCAATTGCGTATGATATATGAATCGCACTATCGATCAGTCATACTTGCCGGCGTACAAACACTTTCATTTCATTTGGGATAAATATGTTAAAATACGTAACCGACTGACATATCTGATTAGGGTTTATCACCAATTAAGTTTTCATTTTAATGCAACTCATTTTGTTTTTGTCGATATCAAAAGTTTAAACTCGACATTTCATTGTCGTTACTTAACTAAGAATTGATTGCTACTCAGTTTCCTGCATCTAATTTATGCGGTCTTTATTATCAACTAACGCATAGGTTAATAGATAGGGAGATAGAGAGATGAATCTATCAAGACTGTCTTCTACCAAGCTTAATAGCGCAAGAAATTATTTATTCAAAAAATTGGTGAGAATTTTTTTATGTTGTATTTACTTACTTCCCTCTTAAGTAACGTAAGGCATTGGCGAGACATAAGGTATGCATGATTTTTCTCATAGGAGACCTGGCGAAATAGTATATGTCTCCACGCATCTTTAACTCTTACGCAGTATGATGTATGCTAAATTTGTGGAGATAGGCTATAGCGGAATAAGATGGTAAAATCTGCACTCGGCTGGATTCTTATTTGGGATTGAGCACTCAAAATTAAATATTTAGAAATCCCTTTAGCCAAATTTTTAGCTCCCTAGGTGACCCCAAGGGTCTCCTATCGCAAAAAATGTGAATTTTCGTAAACAATGCTTTCCGAGCCATTCTTTGCTTTAAAAAATCTGAGAAAATTCATCAACATACATTTATATACCCAAAAACAGTCTGATTTTTTTTAGATTTTTAAAATGAAAATTGAGCTCAGGAAAAATATTTGAATTTTTCAAAGAATTTTTAAGCTATGTAGGTAATTTTTGGCAAACTTCTACACAATTATTTTTCGTGTACATTTTTTCGTTCTTTTGAATGGCGGGGTTAGATTTGTCATTTTCTCTCCTGAACATCCTGAAATTCGACAAAACCCCATTTTTAATTGTTTCCTCCTATATAGTATGTGCGAGACGACAATTACAATAGACAATAGAACTTTAATTATGCACATATGAATGTTTGTGATTTTGCCAAAGTTAAAATTTCATCCCTCTTCCTTTATTGGTTTAGAACTCACTCCTGATTTTAGCAGGTTTTATGACTTATCAAATTTTTGAGTAAAAATATGTAAATAACTGCACATTACCCATTAATTTTATTTCTTTTTTAAATAAGAAGCTTTCTTTTTGGGAATTATATTTGGTTCGTGAACCTAATTGCATTAAAAAAAATAAGCTTTGAAACAGATTTCTTTTTCTTTATCAGTCGCACGGCTAATTTTTGGCGATAGGACTTGCTAAGTAGTGAGGTGGACACAGTTTTTGTAGCTTCATCTAACTGACTTACTTAACCTAACTTGACTAACTAATCGCTAATTCAAATGGAAAAACCACAAATAATATATGTGTCTTTGGATTGAACCCAAATTACGATGTATAAGTTCTATGTAAACGTGCAAAATTGTAAAATTATAAACAGTAAAGATTCAGTGGTTATGTTTTCTAAAGCGTAATATCGAAATTCGAATCTATTTTACCTTTGTTTGTGTCGATAAAGTTTCTATCTTGGAACTAAGTAATTGAGTGGCATATACGTATATTTATCCTAGCGTTCGGGAAACCATTTGAGGAAGGTTTTCTTCCATTAACCTCTTTAGTTGAAGGATTTTCTCTTCTCTTGAGCTTGGTTGAGGTTGAGCATGGTTCAACCTCACTATGTTATGCACCTTTGAAAGAAGACTTTTCAAAGAGAATCCGAGCAAATTCTTCTTCGCTGAGATTCCTTAACCTCAGAACCCGCGAGCAAATGTTAAATTTACGGAGTCGTCTGCGGTTCTTCCCACAGTTTCCCAAAATTCACTGTCACGCCCAGGTTCCTCCCTTCGCTTTCATGGTATAGCTATATCACCCAGGGAAGCTGTCTACTAAAGTGAGTGTCAGGCCATAGTCCTCTCGGAGATAGTTACAACGCAAAACGTAACTACTTGGGTCTGCAAAAATGAGATCAAAGAAACACGTAAATTATGCGAGTCAGTACCACTAACCACCAACCATCTTCTGCAACTTTTTTTTCATTGTGATCAAATGACCTTACTGTACTCATGCGAGTTTCTTATCGTGATCCATATTTACTATCAGATGAAATTGAATTCATTACTTTCACGTAAATGCCATATTTGGATTTTTTATGAGCATTCATACAAATTTTATTCGTTCATTAATTAAGTTTATTCGTGTTTTTTCCAAGAAAATGAGTATGTTTTCCAGAACTAGTACAACTGCTTTCATGACTTTGGCGTTAAGTGTTACCGATATAATTTGGATGACCATTAGGACAAAAAAATGCAAATTATTTTTTTCAAAAAATATATTCTTGTCAATCGAAAAGTACGATAGTACAAAACATATTTTTATAGATATAATATTTTTGTAGCGACAGTTTTAAGCATTACTCAGATACAGTGAGTGTTCCGTGGTTACGTTCACATGAAATTTCCATACAGTATCTTCGAGTGCCCTGGAATCAATACCTTTGTCTGAGAAATTTGATCTTATATGTTCCACATCCTTACACTGCAGGAGGGAATTAGGAGCAAAAAAACTTATTGACTAAGAGCAAAGATAGGCAAACGGAGATTAGTATCATTTTTCTGTAATAGTTACCCAAACTGGCCTTGGCATAAGGGCATTAAGAGTATAAAAATACTTCGGCCATTCACCTAGCAATAACAATGGCTTCAAGATGACGAAAAATTACACCCCTATGAAGATTTTAACGAGAAAAATACGTTTTGAACCAGAAGGACTTCATGAAATCGTTAGTTCTAAGTGATACAAAATAATGTAGACTGCATGCACGAGAAAATAGTAAGAGGATATTATTTTTAACTATACAAATTTTAGACACAAGTGTATGCTATCAATTCCACTCGTTGCTGTCAAAAATGTAAAATGCTTCTCTAGAATTCCGCAGACAGATTGGCCATGATACATTCTAATTGTTTTTTTCAATTTTTATGAAGGATTCCTTTGAGTCATTACTGTTACCTTCCAGGATTAAACTATAATACTCTGAAAATGAAATAAATTTACCAATCATCCACTTTTAATAAATATATATGCTGCACTGCATACTTGGTACTTGTTGATAAATACGATCAAAGAATAATTATAGCATATTACGTCGTAATCTTGAAAGGATGCAAGTCTTTCTGAGAGCATTTATTTTATGTGGATTACTCACAGTGACAATAGTGTATCCATATGTGTTTCCCCAAAACTTTTTATGAGCTATTCCAAATCCTTAGACCTATTTTATTGCACAAGGGTGGCTACATAAAGGAATAGATAGAAGTATTTAGAATTACAAAATTAGAAAATAAGGCCTCAGTGATCACATCGTCTTTTTATATTTGCTTGATGCAAAAATCAGTAGCCAGTGTTCATCAATGGCGGATTTGTGAAGGGAGACGCCTACGTGGATCAATGCGTTTGAAGTGTATGAACGCAAAAAAAACTATTTGGGCGCAATCCCTAGAATTGGAGCAATTTATTCACCATATCCCTCCTTGATGGTTTGTTTTTGCGAGCATACGGAGACGCCATAATTGCTGTTCTCGATCAAGTTCAACAGAATTCTATGTCGACGTTCGCGCCGCAGTGGAACTCGAGCAAGGGATCGTAAAACGCACTCCTGAGCGGGAAGACTCATTAAGGAAGCTTTAAAAGGGGTTCGTGCCACAGCGGTGTCGAGTGCCTTCGCCCTGGAAAATGACCTGGCGCAGCTTTCTACTACTCCGAGGATCGCCGAAGGATTTTCGTTTATCCGGTTAAAATAGGCCAACTCCAGATTATTCCGCTTCTAGAGTTACGCATCCTCCTCGGAAGCGGGTAATTTTGAGAAGCCTCTTGGATTTTCACCGGGCAATGACTATCTACAAGTATTAGACTTTTCTTAGGCCTTTCTCGATTAACACCGCAACGACCGTGACTTATTCCCATATTCACGTTTGAATGATTGTTTCTCATTATGTTACAGAGTCCTGTTTTTGGAAGGACTTACCTTTGGTGGAGTCTCATTTTAATAAAATTCAATTAAGGTGGGAGTGTGTTTGATTTGATGCCATTGATGGTATTTTGATCGATTGAATTTTATGTATAGATAGAGAAGATTAGAAGGTGTAACATTTCTCTGATATCAAAGTCGTGAGCCCAAAATTTTGGACAACTTTAAGAAGGGCGAATATTACCTTAGCGAGGAATTTTCAAATGGTTCTCATGTTCTTATTTGAGAGAGTAGGGTATTGGGAGATACTGCCTTCACGTGTACACACTTTCAAACTATACCGTAGAGGAATTTTTTTTCAAACCATTCCCACACCTCAGTTATAGAAAAAAATCTCAATTTCAATCCCAGCTGTTTGATATAAAAATATTTCTCGGGTATATATGGAAATAACTTTACATGACAAAAATCTCCAGATATGTACGTTTCTAAAGAAAGCCTTCAAAAGTTTGGATATAACAGATGACGTTGCAATTATTATCCCCCTGCATCACTGGTGAAGGAGTTAATGGAAATTGTCTTTGTTGAAAATCTATATTCTATAAAAAAAAAGTATGGACGTTTATCTGAAAGCATCAAGGAAACACTAAGAAATTAGGATCCTCTTCTCTTTTATGAAATCACCTTCATTTATGTTCACCTTCATACATACATATATACTTCCTCCTCAATTACGTACGATTCTTGTTTCCTTTTTACTTTTCTCTTTACATGCTGCTAACTACTACATCATATCTCCATATTGAGTGGAGCTGCAGGTGCTCAGAAAATCGAACACGGGACACTCCGGTCAGTAGTCCAACGCCCTACCCCCTGGATTAGCTCGACCCATACATATATGATATATTTTTTATACATATGTGTGTGTGTTTGTAGGCCGCGGTAGTACAGGGGTATAGCGAAGGAGGAGGGCCCGAGTTCAATTCCCAGTCAAGCATCTATGGGCACCTTCAACTCCACCCAAGTTATGTGTTTTTTCGAGAACTAGGTCTTCCTGTGACACCATAACCGGTACAGGGAAAGGAACTGGCCCCCCTACCGTGGTGTGTGAATTTCACACGCCGTCGGGCTATATACATATACATAAACACAGATACGAAGTGGCATGAAGAATAAAAAGACCAAAAGTGTAGCTCTAGTCTTATTCTCATTAAGTTTAATGTTGCTCACTCAAATAACTTCTTACGGAATAATAAGAAAATGATATTTAGTTAGGATTCTAAAACCTGTGCGCTGAAGGGTTGTCATCCGAGGATCTTAAACACCACTGTCCGACTACTGCAAATGGAGCCCGTGGGCTAATTACAAAAATACGAGTATATCGTATGTACTTTACATTACATTAACTGTTTCAGGCAAAACGTGATTGAACTGGACCCTCTTATTTTTAATTAAAAGTGCTTACTTCTGTGTATACTATTTCTCGGAGACCCTCTTCCCAGCTTTTATTTCCGATGTGCACGATTCTCCTTTACTTTTAATTAATGCAAAACTGTGATGACGTATAATAAAACAACGCAAGGTATTGCCGCGGAGGACCTGAGATTATTTTAATTCCATTGATTCAATTTACACATAAGGGACGATAATCTCGATATCACTCCTCATCTTAGTGAAATAAATGATTTTTTTCTGTCGTAATTCATTCCAGCGGGTAGCCTAAGTCACATTGGAGGATCTCCAAAACGTGAAAATATTTTTTTTTCATTAGGCGCGAAAATAAATTAATGGAATATGCTCCCTTCCGCAAACTCCCTTACACCTTAAAATCTGAGCAGTTGTAATGAAAGTCGCCGTCGTATTATGCAAATGCCCGGATTATTCAGCGGAGAACACAGAGTTCCGTCCGGCACTTTCCTTCTGCACTTGGATTTTTCGCCGTTGGCCTTGTCTCCATTTTCAACTCTGCGAGCATTTGGGCTGAAGGGTAAATTCCAGGAACTTAATAACTTCCGCCCTTCGTTTATCCTCACCTCTCTCTCTCTCTCGCACAAACACACACATGCAAACACATTTATATCGCCTGAATGTAATTTTATCTTTTTATGATTCTTCTGCTTTTCTCTCTTTACGTTGCAAAAGTTGACATTTTTTAGCAATATTTATTTATACTTTCATACATTGAATTTCATCAATATTATCAATTTTATTAGCAATTTTAAAAACACTGTTTATATAAGTGACGGTTGTAAGCAGTCTTAATAAAATTTGAATACTTGTAGGGAGGGATAAATATCTACCAATACGCAAAGACGAAGGCAATGCTATTACAAAGGTGGATTCTTGTCATGGAATACTCGTATCATCAATCCTCAAATGTATACTTAATGCAAAAATATATCCCGAAGGTGATTCATATGAAGTCCGTAATTATCCTGTACAACGAATTTTTTAACCTAATTTTGTCTCTTTACTAATATTTTTGAAATTTCATTATTTATCGTTATTCGCAGGTAAATATAAGATATTGATTGAGCTTCAATGGTTTCTTCTATCATTTTTTAGATTCTATAAGAATAAGAATTCTTTTTGTTTCTCAAAAGTCTATGAGGAAAAGAACTTTTATCATTGTGACATAAATTTATCTAGAGTTCTTAGCGTTTCTATCCATTGTGCTTATAAGTTTTATATAATCAAAATATTTTTCTGATAGTTTTGCATTCATTATCAAAACAGAATGATAAATAAACGAGCACCCACTGGAGAAGCAAGGTTTTAGGACATTCTGTGGCAATGATTTCTAATATTGTAAGCTACTCTTTTGAGCACATATACATTTAAAGCTCCTTATTTATACGTGACTACATGATTTATATAAAAAGTATCGGTAACAAATTTTTTCCCCACGTGCGAGTGAAATGCTGAATTTAGACCGTCTTTTAAGTGTGTGCATGCTCGCAGATCGTATTGACGTATTGATAAGATAACAGTGCATACAATTATCCCTGAAAATTTGGCGATGTGAAAGATCTGAGCTAAACTCGTCCCAATGTGTTGACGGACGACCGCAAATAGAGCCAAGTGGCTGCTTCTGAAGACCTGCAACGCGTTAAAAAAGACCCTGCCTTTTTAGACAGTCCCATCAGCTGACTATTTCCTATTCCCAAAAGTGAAATCCTCCCTCAAAGAACACCACCATGGGACCCTAAATGCCGTCAAAGGAGCCTGCATGCGTACCCTTAAGGAACTTCCGGAATCCGCCTACCAGGAAACCTTCGATTCATGGAAAAACCGCTGGCAAAAGTACGTCGACGCTCAAGGGATGTACTTTGAAGAAGTTTGAGACATTATAGCAAAAACTGAAATGAATCTATTTTTCCGAAACTTTTCAAACAAATCATGTAAGTGTGCGTGTATATGTTTTAACTGTAGGCAAGGGAAAATTAAGTCTGACTGAACGATTGTTTGCCACCGATTAATACAAACGTTAATTCAACACACCCCATTTTATTTAACTCTCTTTGTGGCCATGTTTTCTTTTTCCTGCCGCTGGCGTCTTGTCTTAAACTCTCCTCAAACCACTTCGAGGAAGTCGGTGTAAATGTGGTGGTAATTTGGGCGCCGGCGTGGGACTAGTTTCCCCGCAAACCACTTTGTGCGATTGCGATCTGGCCGTGGCATTCAGTAATGGGTTCCTATGAATACTGTTGTGAGGAACCACTAAGAGGTGCCTGTATTGTTATTAATAGGTGCCTCTATGTTTATTGCCTAGAGCTTTTACTATCATGGAAAATATTAATGTAAACAATCGCAAGTATTTTGGTGTGTGTCCAGTGTGATTATGTTTCCTATTTTTCCTACGTGGGGCTTCCTGGCGTGAGATAACGTGCCCATAAATCACTCCGTAGAATTAAGCGCGCATTGTTAATGTTCATTAGTGAACAAACAAAAGGTCAAATGCCATTGGAGTTTAATATCCCCATCCTATGTCGATATGGCAATTGTAGCCCAACTGTCCATATTCTCATTGAAAATTTGGAAGTCTGCATTTAACATAAACAGATGCTGTTAAGTGAGACGTTAATTTGAAAATTCACATTTCTTTTATATTTTCATGTTTAGCTGAACGATCGCATTATGCACGCATAAATTCCAATTTCCATTTTTGCCCAAAAATGAGAATGCCGTGTTCAACTTTGCAATTGGAGTCATATGACAAACTGTTCCTTTAGCTATGTTCTGTATTAGGGATGAGTATCAGTAGTTATTCCTCATAATCAGAATTGCTTTTTTTATGAGTAACATGCGCATCAATTAAGCGAATTGATTTCGGGATCATGGACGTCTCCTAATCGGTGACAACAGTAAAAAATAATTTGGAACGCGGAAAGGTAAAACTTTTTCAAACGGACTTGGACAGTTTCGCTCCTCGATAAATTTTTGCAACGACAGAGGTTTAGGGGGGAAGTGGGAGGGGAAGGGTAGAGATGTGGAGGTAAATGGAAATCTGTGCGGAGAAGGTACGAAAAACCGGGACGTCTGGTCACCCTAGGCTACGTGCCTCAAACCCGTCAATAGAGACATTTTTCTTCCTTCCCCACCGCTTCCCAGCCACCCTCCATCCATACGCACATCACCTGCCATCTCTCTTTCACCTCTGCACTATCTCTCTCTCTCTCCCTCTCTGACTCCCTCTGCCTCCCTCCGACCGTCGGTAACTTTCTCAAGTGGATTGTGAAGGGTGGCGGGCGAGCCCCCGCCACCTATAAATCTTTCACTTTCCCCCCATCCTTTCCTTTTCCTCTCCTTTTTTCCGTCTTTTCCTCCTTTCCGGGCCTAATCCCTCCTCACCCCCTTTCCACTTGTCATCCGAATCTGTCATCACTCTCTCTCTCTCTCCTGTTCTCTCTCTCCCCTCCGTATTACCCTACCTTTCATTTTTCTCCATTATTTTCTTCTATTCTCAAGCCATTTTTCCCACAAAGGTGTCTCGTTATGTGGGTTAACCCGTACGGAACACGCATATCTTTAAATAGATGGCGGCCTGATAGGGTGAAATGACAATCCGGCGGTTTTACCTCTCAGCAATCCCATTTCGGATGACTATTTTCTTGGCAAGGGCGAGGAAAATTATGGCTCATGCACAAATATAATATTATAAAAGTTGGCATTATGATTTGAAGTGATTGTTACAATTTTTCCTTACGCTTGAACATCGGAAACCATTTCAGAGGTGCCTTTTTAAAAATATCATTCTTTTCTCAGCTTTCAAAGTTCTTGAATAATCCATCGGACAAAATATCAAGCGAATTTTTGCAAGCCAATGATTCAAACAAAATTGAGCTAGAATATGATGTACTTTTTTAAAATATATAATTATTCAAGCTTTAGGCAGCATATTGAATATATTTTTATGATTTTTTACAGAGACAGTAAATTAAGGAAATATTTTGCAATGAAATAAGTTTTCTCTGTCATCCGCCATAAAATTAGACATAAAATAAACATCAAAAATGGCGTTTGCGTTGACGATGAATTACCATTCTTGAAGAAAGAAAAGTAAACTTCCAAAGAGAAGAGGTATGCATATTTTAACATTGAATAACCCATCAGGACATCACGAATGACAAAATCAAAATTTACAAAAATCAATTTACAAAATCATCCACAAGTGATTGATGATAAATTGGAGAAAAACTTTAACAGTAAATTTTCTAACCAATAGAAAATTTGTTTTACACTGCTTAAATATTTATTAATGGCGCTTTAAATATAATATTTAAACTTAATATAGTTTTAACAATAAATTAGAGTTATTTTTAAATGTGGGAGCGTTTGCATCAATGCATAGCAAAAATGCTCGTCTTTATTGTTTGTAAAATTTATAAACTTAATCCGAATATAATACTTGAGTGGCTGTTTCATATTTCATTTTAAGGGAACCTTCGACACGCATTCGCACGTAGAAGAGTAAATCATCTTTGTTTGTCCATAAATTAATTCGCTATATAGGAAAGGAAGGATATTGTTCACGGGCGAAGGCTATATTTTTATTTGCGAGTTGAAATAGTCAATACCACCTCTCTCATCGAGAAAGCACTTTTCGGACGACTTTGAGGGCGAGTGTCACTCGAACTGAATTTTAGTATTGAAGAAATATTTTACTCAGAATTGCACGTGGCAGCTTTTTTATTTCTATCACTATTAGACTTTAAAATTGGGTACAAAATATCGATTGCACGAAATTTGAAAAGTTTATTGGTTGGTTTAAAAGGTTAGTGGGAACTAGTTGGCTTAATATCTCCTAAGAACGTAGAGCTGATAAGGTGCTTTTATTAGGACTTAGGTGCAAATTTTTAAATAGTAGGTCCCCACTAGGTTGTGTGACGTGGAGTTATTCCACGTCGGACATGGAGAAATAAATTAAATTTACCTTAAATGTAAGTTGCTTACCGAAACATTAAATATTTTAAATTTTGGAAATTATATTTAGAAAAACGTGTACGTACTACGACAAGTGCGCAAAACGAAAATCTGGTAATAAGCACAAGTAATTGCTGGATTAATTTATCACCATAATAGGCTCTTGGTATAAAAATAGCTACATAACATGTAAAATTGAATTAAAATGTTCGTAGGACCGTCGGCTGTAGTTAATTGGAACCCTTAATGCACCAGAAAAGCATAGTATTTAAAACTGTATTTCCGTATTAATATCTCCTTCATATTTAACCCAAATAACTCAAGTTAAGAAGGTGTTACAGAAGAAAAGGCTACTACTGTGCTCAAAGTACCTAAGGTTGCAATAGATTAGTCACAATCATAATAGAAGGGAAACGTTAAGGGAAGATGCCTAAAGGAAACCAAGAGGCAATCGTATAGTACAAATTAAGATGAGTAGAGCAGGAAAGCAATCAGGGAATAAGGAATTCAACACTGAATGAAGGGTTGCAGTATACCAATCTTAAGATTGAAAAACTGAGTATTAATATTCAACCCCTAAAAAAAACACGTTTGCATTTATGATTGCCAATTAATTCTGGTGAAAACAATTATCCAATTAATAGTCTAACTATCCAGACTCAATTATCCAATAAACCCAACGACGCGTGAAGTTCACACATTAGGGTAGAGAGGGCAGTTCCTTTCCCTGTGACGCCAGTAGTTTCACAAAAAAATACACAGCGTGGGTGAAGGGTTGCTATGATGGATCAACCAGAATCGAACCCAATCCCTCCGGTCAATAAGATGGTACTCTGACCACTGAATTACCGCTCGTCGAAGATATTGCGGGGATGTATATTTTATAAATTGACTGTTACACTGGAAAAAAAATACAGTATTTTTCCCCGTTTTAGCATTCTGCGATTCACCTACTTTTTATATGAGAACGTGACATGAGGTGTATATTTATAATCAACCTTGGTCACTAATTCTTGACGACCTTATCAGTGAGACGCGTGATAAATAAAATTAACTATTCTTTCGGTTCTTGATGATCTTCGTAGTAGTAAGAACGAATTTTAGATCCTTAGAAGTTACTCGATAGTATGCAGAATCTCCCGAAAAAAATATATTGGGGCTAAAGTTTTCACTGTGAAAATTTTCAATCAAAGATTTAACTTCGATTGGCTGTCATATGGCGATTATGATGAAGAGGAAATCGGTGTCAGTGCTAATATGAGCGGTGGAAGGAATTCTACTTTTTGGTGTGAATCTCTTATGTTCAATTAAAACCGTATTCTAGAACATGATCTCAGTCGTTACCAATTTGTCGTCATCATCCGCTCGCCCCTCATACCACCTTCCGGTTTTCCAAGCACCTACTCCCGTTTCCCTCAGGCTTCCTTTTCACTCCGCTTACCCTTCCCCATAATTTTCCACTTCCCATCCCACCGTTTCCCCCCCCTCCCGACCACCCTTTCACCCTCCTCCTCTCTACCTCCACCGCGACCGGCGGAGATCCTTGTCAGTTGACAAATACCGGACTTGCCAATATCCGATCCGCGAACAAATGGTTTCGATTTCGCCACGAATGTTCGGATCTTTCGTCGGGGAGGGCGCCCGGCTGTCAATAGAGGTTTGGGCGAAAGAGGGAACGGCGGCGAGGGACGTGCGGGAGAGCAGGAGGGGGGACGAAAGGGGGGAGAGAGGACTCTTGTGGGGTGGAGGTAGGATGGGACAAGAGAGGCGAGTGGTGGACAAATTGTGGTTTGTTAGAAGTGTCAGTCCGCCAGGGGTGACGGCGAGGAGGAAGGGCGAAACCCTCTCTCGGAGGAGCGATTCTCTTCAAAAGTACGCACGTCGCAGTTCGTAGCGATGTGATACTTCGCTCGTCAACGAGCAGGATATCTAAGAGTTAGTATCATTAAGCGAACCACATATTTGACTAGGGTCTATTATTTTCTGTCAGGTTTTTCAAGGAAATAATTGTTTCTCCTAAAAGTATTCTGCTACGCAATAGTTCATGGAAGTAATATATAATGAACACTTAATTTATTTGACAGAAAAACACGATTTTTCTTTTTATAGTTTTTAGTGAATATTATGTATTTTCAGATTATTATTTACAATGTGTATACTTTTGAGTAAGCGTCCTAGAACGTTAAAAATGTCTGAGCAAGCTACAGTGGTAAAGAGAAATGTTGTACACCAAGCGAAAAATTCTGTTTTCAGAAAAAGAAAATCATGGCATGCGCCATTAGAAATAATAAAGGGAGTGATCATCACTCAATTTTTAGATATTCAGTGAAATATGGAAAAACATTATATTATTTCATGTGAAACACATTACTCTGATGAGTTAAGACATAAAAAAATTGGCAGGTAAACTTTACGTATGGTTGTAGCTATGAGGAAATTATTAGCAACGATTTTATCGATCGATGTAGCAAAATTACCTCGATCATTATCAGCTTCCCAAATTTTGGCATCGAAGAAAATATTGAGAGTAGATTGTTTGATTCTGAAGGTGCAGTCTTGCTAAGGAAGGGTGAACGGGGGTGATCGTTAGGTATCCTAAGAAAAGAGAACAGAGAGTTGTAAGGAATTCGATTCAATTTGTAGGTAAAGTATATTAATTGTCAATAGATTGGTGAATACTGTGAGTATGGGAAAATTTTTAAGGAGAATATTTTTTGAATCAGAATATATTGATCTAATTCTTTAGTGATAATTCTGAGATATATTTATCTTGGAAATTCGCATGTTTGGTGTTGAATTAACTTTCTCTCCAATTTTTAAGGTTAGTTTGCATAGATTAGTTTAATTGGTCAATTTTTTCATTAGCTTACCATTCATAGTAATTTTTTAGGGGAGGTGACCGACAGCTGAGGTCATTTGCGCCATTAGGGATGTACAGGAGAGGATGAAGGGTGGAGAGAAAGCCGGTGTCGGCATTAGCCTACTCTTAACGAAAGACGGCAAGGGGTCCCTTAGCGTCCCATCCGACGGACGGCCTACTCACTCCAAGTGCCCTCCACAAAGCACCTCAAGTAAGGATGCGGATACCATTGAAAAATATCTGCCGACTTTGGAATTCGAACTCGGGCCTTCTGGGTAGGAAGCCAGTGCGAACGATTCATATTTCACTGAAAATAATGACTCACCAATTTAGTACGCCCGTTTTAATACGGAATTAATATAAATCCTACATCCCATCATATCAAAACAAATGATTTTTTCAAATAAAAAGATGCATCGTAAAATATAATGCATCCATTACATTGAATTTTTCACACATTTTTGAAGTTACTGACTTATTTGATAGCATTTATCATTTTTAGATAAATAGCTGTTAAATTAATAGCTCTATTAATTAGCTTTTAGTATTAAATCAAGGTCAATGATAATGTATTATATAATAGAATCCACTTTACAAAGTTGTACAATTTTAAACCGCAAGCATGCTTCCTTATAACTGTAGTCAGGTTTAAAATGTTATAATTATGAATAAGTAATAATACGAGAGAATTATAACAGAGCCTCGCAGGTGGCATATGGAATAAACTGGTCATTGGCCCTAAATAAGTGACTTTCACATTCCTAGGGTTGGCTCGTGGAGAGCATTACATCACCCATAGAAAATTATAATAGATGATTATGTTACTGAGTACCTTGGTGGAATTGGTAGAGCCCGTTTAATTTATTACAGTTTTTGAGTGAGTACAACGCCAAATTTTATCTTGAATGTACATTTCTCAGAACCAACTTTCAGTCCCTTAACCAGCCGGGCTCAAACAATAGAAAATCTCCACCTTGAAATTCCTCTTCATCCTATTTTACAAAATCATTTATTTGGAATGATACAAAAACAAGTCGGGATTAGTTTCTGATTTCCGGAACAGTAAATGTCCCTCCATTAGGCAGCTTATAATTAAGAATTAGTATTTGTTTGTCCCCTCTATAAACTTTTATATCAGATGATGAATAATTATTATTGCTACATAATCTTTTGGAAAAACCCGGATTCTGCGAATTTAAATTATCCAATCACCGGTACTATGTAAATGGTATGAGTTTCATGTATTAAAAACTCCAATCAACTGCACTGATCAAAATTCCATAATCGGTGTTAGCATAACAGAGCTATGGACTCACTTTGTACTGTCATTTCAATGTTTTGATGACAACAGTTAGGTTGAAAATGACAAAGATCCAGTTGGTGCACGAACATAAGACAACGCTTCTGTATAATTTATTCTTTCACATAAGCTACTCAAACCTATCGAGATATAGTATATTGCGAAACCGTTATATGATGAAGCCTTTCAATAATTCTTGAAAAATTCATTCTATAGCGGGAACATAATTCTTAATTATTTGAATTTGTTTGTAGCTAGGATTCAGCTACCGTTAAACAAGTGTGTCTGTTTGTCATCCGGTATAGGAGGGACACTGTGAGCAAAGTAACTGTAATGGCAAACAAACATGAAATGCTCATATCTCCAGAAATCAGCATAAAAATTTCATAGTTATCCGTGTCGCTGATAATGATCGGCTGTCGTGGAAAATCACTACTTTTCCATAAATATCTCGAATGAATATTCATGTAAAAAAGAGTAATTAGTATAGCTAAGTGCACGTCAGACAAAGTATTCTAACGGTAAATATTTGTTTTGAGCGTAAAGCATCTCAGGTTAATATTTGATATGGAAAAATTGTAGTTTTTCTATATTTTTATAAATGTAGATGTTTCTTCCGTTACTTCCTCTCAAAATATTTACCATATATTTTAGAAAACCCTGCATTTTGATTCCAAATAAATTAAGACTTCATAAAACGCTGATACCCCTAATAAAAGAATCCATAACTAACTAATCCATAGCTATAAGAGATATAAGGTACCTACAGTTCTTCCTAGAGACTTAACTTCGGCCTTTCCCCATTATTTCTTCTGTAATTGGATCGTCATGTGGCTTTCCTCATATTTCCCTGTGTATGCTTGTGTATTTAAGTTAGGCGGAAGGAGCTGACGAAAAGTAAAGGCAGAGAAAACAACTTTCCCCTTTGGAAAGTCGTCACCACTCCACTCCCTTCAACCCCTCCGCCTCAGTGAAGAGCAAACACGACGCAGCGGGGCAGAAAAAATATGTATATTCCCAATGGATTAAAAAACGGGGAGACGGGAGGGTAGTGGGAGATATGAAAGGGGTTTTTTGGCATAAAAGGGTCGGAAATATAACCCGTGACCCGTGTGACAGAGAAAGAGGAGGACGCATCACGTGCACGTGTAGTTTACATAGCCTTTCACCGCCCTCATGTCTAAACCTCTACCCCTTCCTCCACCTTGCCTCGCCCCCCGTCTACCTACCACTCCTCCCACGTCGGAAACTGATAAATCATTATTCATTGTTACGGCTATCGAGTTTATGATCGAATTACCAAGTCTAAAATTTTAAAACAACTGTATTTGACGCATGACGCGTTTTGGAATGCTCAATACTATGGATTCAGCTTGCGCGACCTTAATGAGTGCAAGTTTTTTTACAAAAAAAATTTATTTCAAAGATCCTACGTAATTAGCGTAGTCGAACATATACATAAGGTAGAGAATCGTAGGATATTAGGGCATATTTTAGAAACCTTCAGACTAAGTAAGATAAGACTCGTATAAGTTTGATGTCGCTTCTCAATCAAGGCCACGGTTGACACGTACTTTTGTTGAACCTATTCTTATATTCCCATCCAGACAATGATTCATTATCGCAAGTGTAATACCATGCGTTGCAAATTCTTGGCACTAGTGTCTTTCTTGCACAACGGGAAATTCAGTGCAGAGTTGGTACGCTCGGTGCATGAAATTGGAAATTAACCTGATGATGAAATGTATTTATTAGCAAATTGCCCAACCGAGAGATGATATAACGAGGAAGTTTGTTAAGCTTTGGAAGGGGTGTGTGCACCCGATTGACAGCCGTATCGCAGCGATGTTTATTCCTTTGTCACTGCATTATCGAGTTCACCCTTGCGTAAGACTCGCTACTCAAATTTTAAGTGCACAGTGAAATTTTTTAGGTAACACGAGAGCGTTGTCTCGCTTTAGCCATTTTGATGGCACCACTATTATTCTGCGGCTGAACTTCAACCGCACATACATGGCATCTTTTGTAATCCCGCTTCTCACGCTAGCTAAAACTATTGCTCAGGTCAAAGAAATCCACCGTTAACATCGGCATAAAAGTGTGCCAATACATCCAAGAGAGGCTATATTCCCGCCATTGATGAACGTCGAAGGAAGGCATTTTGTTTGCCTCGTCTAATGTACATACTACCTCTTTTGTCAGCACCCATGACCCACTTCTTCCTCATTTCCCCCTGATCACCTGACCCGCGCTCCTTCCTCCGGTTCCCGCTTGTCCCCTACCCCTATATCCACTGCATCAGCCATTAGCAAGCTGTCAAAAGGGCTTCCAAAAGGGCGGCGGTAGGGAAAAAAAATAAGATCCATCGAGGGAGAGAACGAACTGATCAACTACGAGCCGGCGAGTGGTGAGCACAAGGGAGCGAAAGGATTTTGAGCGGAGTAGGAGAAAGGATATGAGGGAGAATGGAGAGCGCTCGCTCGGCCCGCTTGTTGCGAACGCGATTGTATTTATCACTAAATTCACGATCCAAACAAACGCAAGCGTGACACGGACCAAGCGAAACGTGGGGCTTAAGCGGCTAGTCCTTTCGGAGACTTTTTCGCGTTCCCGATGCTTTGTTCTACCTCTCTTTTTCCCTGTCCTCTGCCTACGTTTTACTCTCTGCCAAGAGCTTCGGAGGCCGTAAGCCAATGGAAGTTAATTAATGGGAAAGGCCCAGGAAAAAAATACGCGCGCAGACACACACACACATATGTATATATATATTATATATATGTTTCTATATATATGTGTGTGTATATATTTGTGTGTATATAAATAAAGAATACCAGCTACCCCCTCGAGCCCTTTGTATTTGATCTATTTCGATGCATCGGTCACTTGTTTGAGGTTGCAGTTTTTTTTGCCTTTACTTTTTTTTCCGTTTCCCTTTTATTCTGTCGGGAAATTTCGGATTTAGTCACCAAAAATCAACCGCAGCACCATTGAAAAATAAAATGGAAGAATAAAAACACTCCTTCGGTGTTACTGAGTGTGTTTTTGAGTCAATCATAAAAAATACATGGGTGTGATGAATAAAATATTTTATAAGTAATAGGGAGCGGAGAGCAAGGCATGGAAATGAAAATAACTATTAAAAACACGATGAAATTTTCATGTAACCAAGAAAAAAATGTGAAAAAACTACGCATTAATTAGAACTAAAGTTATGGTCCAAGTGTCTTTATTTTTAAAGCGATGGGAGGATTAAAATGGATGTTTAAATTATTCCTTGATTTGCATGGCCGCCTATTTGCCTATAACAGGGAAGCCGTTTCTTTGACCAGGGAACAAACAAAGAAGGATCCTTGTTTAAAAGGAGGCTGCACATCAAACATAAAATCATGGGCTCACCAACTTTCTCTTTTAATTTCTGTAAAAAAATAGTAGCCATTAGAGTTTTGGAAAGTCCTGCTAAAAATCTCATTCTGTTCGAGAATGCAACGCTGTGTTATCAACTGGTTAAGCAACTATAAAGTTCCCCCCATATATATGTACTTCTTTAAGTTCCTTTGACTACTAAATTTTGTACGCTCTACTACTCTGTTTTCATAAAAAAATTATCTACCAAAGGAATATAAATATTCTCCCTAGATATTAACTGAATATAACTTCTCTACTGAATGAAAGAAATATGATTCTGACATTTCCTATGCTACAAATAAGTAATTGCATTATTATTCGTCAAAACGTTCATGTGGAGCAAGACACTCTACGGATCGGAGACATGGGATATTAGAAAAGTGGACCAACGAAGAATAAAACCATTTGAAACATGGTGCTGGAGTAGAATGCTAAAGATTAAATGGACAAAGTGAGGGAGATTGAAGTAAATAAAAGAGCAGAAGAGGAAAGGACCACATGAAGAGCTCTACGGCAAAGACGAACTAGATGGATTGGACATTTCTTGAGGCACAAAGGATTAGTTAGATATATATTAGAAGGAAAAATCCCGCGAGGAAGGCCAAGAGACAAGTACAGAGGGCCAATTAAGAAGGACGTAAAACAGGGAACCTATCAGGGGTTGAAGTAATTAACATTAAATAGAGGAGAATGGAGGGCTGCAGTAAATCAATCTTAGGATTGAAACACTGATGATGATTATTATTGAGTACCTTCCAAACTATGGAGTTCATTTTCATCATTTGGTATTTGTGTCTCGGCTCATTCACAATTTTTCTCTTATAAATTCCTCTAAAGATCGTTAAATAGAGTCATGCCATGGAGTCTCGAGGTGCGAATGCTACAATGACATTTCGTGATTGTATTATACGAATTAGGAGATATTGGATCATATTTTACATCACTTTTACATTAAATCTTAAAGCATGTGCATAGTACGATTTAGTTATACCTCATTAATCCTAAGTGATAGGACGGATGATGGACTCCGAGAAGAATATCTGTGAATATTGATTACGTAGCTGGAGAAGATAATGTCAGGCAAATTGAAGTAATTATAGATAAAACTTATAGGGCGAAATAGAGTAATGGAAATATCAGCACTATTAGGCAGAGAGATTTGAAAAAGAAGAATAAATTCTGAAGCGAAAAGGACAAAATAGTGTTCGGATAAGAGGAAAAACAAAGATAGGACCAGTATTCGGTTGCTCAGTTAACGGCTTTTTACGACTCCATTGAATCTTGGACCTGAATAGTTCCGATTGCAAATAGGCTGCGGTTTAGTGAAAAGAACTCGAAGGTTGTAAAGTTTAGTGAAACTACGATTTACGACCCACTCTTTCACAGTTTGATTGCTTCACGTCTTCAAATATCAACTTCGAAGGGTATGGGTAAAAACTGATGAATTCATGGAGAAATTCCATATTAAAAACTTTCGTAATTGTCATCATGTTTGTACACATAATATATATAATGATTATTATTATTATGGTATGTAATGCCAATGCAAACGAACATTCAAGATTTACATGTAAAGTGCTGATTGATTCTTTAGTACATGCCACCATCTCTTTATTATTTATTACCGCCAATTGTGACTGATTAGAATCCGCTGCGGATATATTCCTACGTCATAAGCAAAATAATATTAGTCAAGAGATTGTAGCGAAAAATATGTCTTTATGTTTTAAGTGTCGAATTGTATCAATGGTATGCTATTCTATTATATTTTAATCGTCATGGAGGGAATTGACGAAGCAGGAAATTGTTTGTCTAACTACGAGAGTGTTGAGATCCATGAGCGGAAAACACAAATCACATAAAAAACTTGAGTACATGCCCAAAATAGACGGAAATGACTTTATAGCTGGTTCTGTCAATTAATTTTGACATTGTTATGTAATGGCATTATAATTCCTTGAATATGGCAAAATATAATCTGAACGCTCGCCAAATTTTTTCTTTACGAGATGAGTTCCAAAAAGGGGACGGGGCAGCATACTGACCGTATAGCCCGTAGATTCCCGGGTACATGTTTCTGGGAACCCTCAGATTTGCCCAAGCCGAGTGATTTTTTGGGTATCAGAACTTCCTGGAAAACTATAGGTGGCATACGGAAAGGATCTTTCCCTGTGAATTTCGTGCGTCATTGGGGCTAGTATTAAGTGAACTCTGCCATCACCTATCAAACCGATCCATAGGTTGATTTATTTAGGTTTATGTATGGTTTATGGTCATGCTCCAAAAGCAGAATTAGACTTGTAAACAAGTGAATAGAAAAAATATTTCCAAAGACATTGCGTGTGTGATTGTATGAGGTTTTTCGTTTAAGCAGTTGTGAAGGAAATCGTGACAACTTTCGACCTCCAGCAACCGTACAATATTTTGTAAATGCGATGCTGAAATCGCACATTTGAAAATTATATATTAAAATTTCGAAAAATCAACAAATACATACGACTTACAGAACACACATACAGCCTTTCATTACGCCACAATTTCAAATGGAGGTAATTACGTAGCATGACTGTTTTCTCTCCCGGAAACTAAACACTAAATGTGCAAGCAGTTAATTTATAACCCTACCATATTACGTGATTCCCTCAATATCCGATAGCTTTTGCTTTACGTTCATTCACCGATTGCACTCTTAGTTTTCGCAAGAAGAAAACATATCATCTTGTCTTACAGTTTATTATTAAATATATGGATTTAAAGAAATATTTTTCTATTTAAAGAGATATTATTATAAGTCGCAGGTTAATGACTCAATTATTTCATATTTAAATAGCAATAAGTTTGCCTCATGGAAATTTGTAATAGCTCTTGTAAAAATTTTTCTAATAAACACTGGCTCTGTTTAAATGACTTTTTTTGGCGTCCAACTGAACGAAAACTTTTTCTTATCTTCCACGTCCAATTTGTATGTGGTAATGTCTCTAATGTGCATTGGAAAAAATTAAATTAGTTTATCCACTTTTAATGAGAATGTTTAAACTGAAATTCCGTTATAATCGGGCTTATAGTTTTTATAATTATATATTTATAATAGGCTGTACCATTGTCAAAAAATACAGGCAGAATTCAAAGGCCTGACATACTATATTTCGTAAAATGGTCTAAATGTGTTTGTGGGACCTCAAAACATGTATTTTTTTCGGAATTCGGAAATCCAAATTTCTGGTAAAAGCAAAAATTATTATTTCTATGAAAAGTATAAACGATCGGTACTCAAAGTCAAAATGATAGTGCTCTCTTCGTTGGTTTCTAAAATATATCGGCAGAGCAAATTAGGCAACTTTAGAGAAAGTATTATAGAATTCAGGAGTAGACTGAAAAAATGTGTTTATTCGAAGGTTGTAGAAATTGTCTTTTAATGAACAATTTGCTAATAGCGGAATCACAGAGAAGCCGAGTGGAAGAGTTCTGCTACACTGGGAGCATTATTGCAAGAGATGACACGTGCACCTCTGCAGTGAAAAGAGGGATATGACTGGCGAAGACAGTATATAAAAATGAAAAAAAATAGAAAACAAGCACATGAAATTGGATATTAGAAGATATTTTGTAAACAAATTTATTTGGAATACATTTTTATACGAATGTGAAACTTTTAGACTGAAAAAGACGGAAATGTCTCGGTTGGAAGCAACGGAAATGTGGGTTTTGAGAAAGATAGCAAGAACGAGATGGATAGACAAGAAGGGCAACATAAAAGCATTTAGAGTAATTAAAAGGATTTCAATGAAAGTAAATATATTAATTAAAAATAAAATTAAACTTGTTGAACATATTCTGCGGCATTACAACTTCCTGGAAAATATAATCGAGGGAAAATTACTAGGAAAAGAGGACAACGAAGGCCAAGAAATAAGGCTCTGGGTGATATACTAAAGAGCACTATAAGAATCGCCACGCATAAGGATTTAACACTGACAGCAATGGAGACAGACATATGGCTGCAATGAAAAGATTCCGTCTTTAGTAGGTGATGGTGATCATATGGTATTACACAGATATATTAAGTAGGCTAAACTATTGGAAACAAATGTAGAAATAATTGACCTCATTTAGACAATTTTATTACCCACATATGTTATTAGATAGTTTTCAGTACATCTCTGTAGTATACTCCATTGACAGGTGCGCGACTGGATAGATTTGCTGATGAACTATTCCCTGAATATAGAAAAGTTGCATGATCATAACCTTCCCAGGAGATGCTATCATATTAGTTTTTTGGATGTGGGTGATGTCATAGAATTACACATAGATACATATTTGCTGTTTGCTCTCAGGATCGAATTAAAGCATTCACGTGTTTCATCTGCAGTGAAGAACTTCGAAAGAAACCTCATCTTCATGCATCAAGTTCAACTTTGGACAAACTTGCACTCGAACGCACTGCTGGAGCAATCTCGAAACCCACTGCGCACAAACGCGACTCATGTGCAGTTCACCTGCTACCAACGTGTGGGTTGTATTCAACAAAATTTTCAATACTTCTGATAGTGCTCTTAAGGATATTGTACGATCTTCTCATTCAATAGAATGGCGGTATTAATGTTTCCTTTTGCAAGAGCTTTTACTGTGGATCCAATTTCTGTGAAATTGATTGTTTCCTGTCTTTAAACACTTTAACCTTTCTTCTAGCTATGTTATAGGGAAGCTAAAGAGCTAAACCATCCTTTGGGTTTACATAGAGCTCGGTTGTGGATTTGTTATTTGTGATGCTCTATGTTGGGATAATTTCAATGCGGCGCATAACTCATTGCGTGCTACCTCCATTATTGTAGCAGATGAACTGAATATATCAAATTGTATGTTTCAATTGCTGACGCAATACTGAACTCAAATTAGTGAAAATTGAACCAAGTGTACATTATAAGTTATTCGAACAAATAAAAAAGAATTTTAATTTTTATACAGTGAATTATGCGAATAAATATACAGTATATGGTAAGCACTTTGTTGAACATCCGTCGTATTTAAATTTGCTATACGATGCCTTCATTTTTCAATGGTGGCGGAGTACTTATATCTATAAGGATACATAACATATGTCCACGTTTGCTGTGTTATCGTAGTTGTGCACTTCTGTGATTTCTGAGAATTCAAATATTAGCCTATGTATAGCATACGGAAGCACACCCGAGTCAGTATTTCATCCGCGTCATTCCTGTTCCTTAATTCTAACGCAAAGTGACATTTATAGCTAAATCTGCCTTCAAACTATCCTGAACTCGTCCCTACATTTATAGCGCACATTTGAAGAAATAAAAGTTTTTAGTTAGGCCGTCTACATAAAAAAAGAAGACCAAAATGGTTTTATAATGGTGTTTCGAAAAAAATGCGATCCTTTCTGGCAGACCATACGCCGATGGAAAAGGTACTTTTGCAGAGGCAAAAAAAATAAAAAAATACGCGGTAGTCGTAAAAATGACCGAAAGCGGGGGAAAAAATATAATCTCCACGCCAGGCGAACGAGCTGACTGGTTCGAAATTTTATTTCTCCTCCCACCGGGCACATAAACTCACGCATACGCTGAAAAAAGGAATCACGACGAGATATGCCTAGGGAGGGGAGGTCAAAGGGGGAGGTTTTAGAGGGACACGACGGGAACGCTGGCACGGGTTGGTTGGGGCAAGAAATGGAAACGAGGTGTCATTTCGGAACTGAGCGTAAAGAAATGGACCTGAGAGCAAAGCAGCAAACAGCGGCGACATAGTAGGGAACAACGAGCACGGATATTTCCGGAGTGCACATGTTCCTTGGGGTTAATCCAGCCGCCCTCGTTTCGACACTTCCACCCCTCTGACCATCACCGACGCGGAGCAGGATAAGCCAAGCCTCCCATACCACTCATCCCAAATCCCCGGTCCGCCACTCCAAAATAACCAATTCTAAATCGCGCAGCACAGAATCCAAGCACCACGAGTCAATCGAAATAATGGATTCATTGCTGGCAGTAAGTAAGTTTAGAGCAAATGTATGAGGCCTGTAAATTATGTAATGAGACTGATTTTTTATATTTTTTCATTAAAATTATACATTTTCACCCTCAAAATAACTTCCTTCCGAAGCCTCAAAGGCGCTATAGATGGTTCTTCCACTACTCATAGCAGTGCTGAAACTCCGATACTGGAATAGCCTTCAGCTGGCCGGTTACAGCCGTTTGAATGCTTTCGACTGTCCCAAAATGGGTTCCCTTGAGGTGATGTTTCAACTTCGGGAAGAGAAAAAGTCACAAGGACTCAATTAAGGCGAATAACGAGGTTGAAGAACCTCGGGTATGTTTTTACTGAGCAAAAACTACTGTTCCTCTTGGTCTTGGCGAAAGGTTTTTTGAACCATTTTTGCGCAGATTTTTTTCATCCCCAATTCATTGGTCAAAATCTGATGAACGGTGGTGTGAGTCAAATTCAACTATTCCCCGATCATTCTGACTATCAACTGATGTTCTAAACGCACAAGATCCCGGATTCTTTCGACATTTTCAACGGTTCTTGAAGATGAAGACCTTCCGCTTTGTGGTTCATCTTCAATCGACTCTCTTCCTTTTGAAAATGCCTTAAACCACCAAAAACCTGGGCTCTTGACAAAACACCATCTTCGTAAGTCTGCTGAAGTTTAAAAAGAGTTTCCGTTGCGCTGTACCCAAGTCTGAAGCAAAACCTGATAGCACACCGTTGCTCTACATTGATGTCACTCATTTTTAGAGCGAAATAAACTGTTTCACAAAAAAATCGCTACGGACAACCAAATGACTCCAGCAAGTTCAAACCCGTACTGAAGGCGGACCAAATTCTCCCCTGGCTCCTCTCCAAGCCCAGCGCCTCCAGTGTTGATAGATCGAACACTAAGTTGACAGTCTCATTACCGACCTCGTACTTAGACACACTCAATATACATTCTCGTCTCGTAGACATTCCCATATACATCCACAGACATTCATATGCATGCATATACAATTTTGACCATGAGCAATACTGTAGAAAGATATAAATGAAGGCAGGGTTCACAAGATATAGTAAGAAAATTGGGACTAGCAACGGAAAATTATGTATGGTAAGAATGATCGATAGGTTTGAAACAGTCATTCTGCTAAATATTTCTTCAACCCATGGGCGAAGTGGGCCCGCACCGAGGCCACCTATATCCGTTTTACCAGGGCTTGCATACGACGAATGTTTATTCGCAATTCTTAATTGTATGAATTCTGCGATTAGGGTGGTCATTATGAGAGACTTGAAATTCGGGAACAGCCGAAAGTTCAGGGTGATCAGATTTATGTCTGTAATGGCACCACTACAGAACACGTCCTAGGATGTTTCCTATTAATTAATTAGTTTATAGACTTATAGATTAATCTTTTTCAGGATTTCCCATTCTCTGAGTTTAACGTCGCAGCCAATAATCAGATGAGCGACGTTGTCTATTCGACCTAGTGACAGACAAAAGGGCGAAACAGCTAGCCGTAGGTGGTGCCTCACTTCCCTCGTTATGGCCGTGTTCGCGATTACGTCGAATATTCGACTACGTGCCTCATCGTCGCCCTGCTGATCGCCCAATTTTTCCAAGACAACGTCCCTATTGATGTCTTTTGTCGCTGCTCGACAAATGCTCTGAGATACAGGGTCTGGACTCTAATTGCTTCCCCATCTTGCAGGAGAGAGGCGACCTTTTTCGTCTCTTCAAATGCCCTCCGGTGGCATTCGTCCTCCGTGGCATTCGGAGTTCCTGCCGCCCCCCCCTGAGGAGTGCCTTGCGCCACGCGTCATCACCCTCGAGGATGCACGGACTGAGCTTCGCGTGGACCACCTTATGCTCGAGTACAAGTCGGCCTACGCGTCAAGGTAAACCTTAAAAGTTTGGGACTGTATTGGGACTTCTTTTTTTTCATCTTTATTCATATGAAACTGAGATGTATGTTACTAGACAATGCGCATATGCTATGCAGAAATAATACAAGTAATTAAAAGGTGAATTTTTTGTTTGATCTGAAATCGTAAAATAATATCAAATAGATTAAATATATATTCCACCATTTCTAAAATGCAATGACCGTAAACATGCACTCTGCATTATTAAAGGATCGCATTATTATTTTTTGTGAAATAAAGAAACGAAATTCATCTGATGACTTATTTGTCACCAGATGAATTTGAAATAAAAATCAAATTGATTTTTATTAGAAATTGTGTAAATATTTTGGATAACATTTCATGTTACGTAATTAATCACTTATTTGCAACAATAATCCCGACTTAGAGTTTCTATCACAAGTTCTAATTTGAGTAGTCTGTCCACTCCACACAGAAATCATGAAATCCGCTGAGTTATTTAAACCAAGCAGGAGTAACAAACGCACTAATGGGGTATGATCCATGTTAGTGGTTATTCATCAGGCCATCAAGAACTATATGCCCAAAGAAATTGCGATTGAATTTAACCAGTGAAAATAGTCATCACGTGGAAGCGAATGTCAAAACTGTGTACCAGGGGAGAGAGACGTAGAGTGCCGTGCATTTGATCCGATGGCGTAGATTGGTGACCGTACTTAGGGTTTGCGGAACGACCGCACGACGGCGAAATTCACCAAAATCGCTACGGCGCCACTCTCGCCACTATCTCCCCGCAGCACGCTCCCCAAACACGCCCGAACCGCCGCACAACGCCCTTCTCCTCTAATCTCGCCATCTCATTTTCGCCCGCCTGGACCTCAACGACTTTCTCCGCCGAGAGTAGAGCGACACCGTCCAATTCACGTTAAGAGGGGGCGACGAGAGTATTAAGGGAAGGGGGTGAAGGAGGATAAGGGGTAAAGGGACTGAAGAGAGAGAGAGAGGAAAATGAGCGAGTGAGAGGCGAGACAGATAGGTGTTTTGGTAGGTAGGGCTCGTTGCTGAAATGGAACGGTGAACCAAATTAACCGAGTTATGCCCGCAAATGTGACTTTGAAGCGCCGAGCCGACGTCGACGAACGCTCCGCAACGCGCATTTGACCCTGAAGGACCCACGCACTCACGTCGGTAACCTAGCAAGAGAGAACGGACGTACGCACACAGTGGATTTCCTACCTCTCAAAAAATAGAGTGCTTGTATCTGTGTATTTTGTGTGTTTGTATAGAGACATTTTGTTGAAAAAAGTTGATCGGCAGTCATTTCAAACGTAGTAGAACAAAAAATGTAATTTTCACGGTTGCCTAAATTTTCGGTGGCTGCACAACCACCTTCAGCAGGGAAAGTAGGAAATCTTATCTTTCTGCAAAAAAAATTGGTCGTGTGACTACCTAAAATTTAAGCTACTGTGATTGTTGCGTTTTGTTTTGTTTCTGTTGCACTAATGCACACAAGTATACATATAGAAGATACACACACAACGGAACGTGTATATTTGGAGAGAGAGAGAGATAATGGGCAAAGAAAAAAGAATGTATACGTATATTTTTTTCCTGCGAACCCTAAGATCCACACTAAATTAGGGCGCTACTGGTGATAGAGTTTTTTTATTGCCATCCTGGCTCGTGGGTCCATAAAAGTTAGTGGACCGAAGGGGATTGAGTCCGTGAGGCATTGGCGAGGGGAAAAGGAGAAGCGGAGAGGGGAATGAAGAAATTCAAGGATAGATGGGTTGGGGGTGAGCTGGTTTTTGGGAAGTCGGAGTTAAGAGGAAAGGGGAGCGATATTGGAAACTATTCGACACTGCAGGAGTTATGGATGCTACCAACGGAAGGTTTACCGTATATATACAGGTATACATATACCTGTATATATATTCGCTGATACAATGGCATTGATCTTTCAACTGCTTCGCCTAATACAGTACTCACAGTAGGTGTAACTCTTTTAAATCAGAAATTAAACGTTAGTGTAAGCGGACATGTTTATTCGTTTGATTTCATAACTTTAAAGAGGGCTCTTCTAGGTACTTCAAATAACATTATTTCCAGTTGTGCGTCCATTATATATACATATATACACACAAACATACATGTATATTTTTTTCACTACAGATGAACCCTTTAATACTATTATTTAATGAAATAAAGCTGCACTTCAAATCGATTAAATACATGTAAGTAATTAAAGTATGAAAAAAATTCTCACTGATAGTCATTAGAATACACAACCACACGTGTAATCTGGGTCTAAGCACCATTTTATTCTTCGGTATCTCATTTTCTTCTGCTTATTATCTGAGATGTCTATTCATTTGCTCCCTCCTATCCATAATTTTTCCTTCTGTCCCTTTGTATCAGGATCCCTCCACATCTAAATAGCACATCCTTCCGGTTATTATATTATTTACAAGTTTATTAATGGAGTTCCTTCCACAATTAAATGCCATTTTAAATGCTTGCTTACCTGTGTTTGTTAATGTTCATTCTTCCCCAAACGCACGATTTAAAATCCTGCTGTCTGTTGTTACCCGGTTTTCTATAATGCTAATTTTTTTTCCTCAAATAGAATGCCTTATATCTATCTGTAAGTCTATGTTATTCTTCCTATCTATATTTTCAACCACAGTTCTCAATCTTATTTTTTTGTAAAATATTTTCTATTGTTTTTATAATCTTGTGTCTTTTTTTCTATGATTGATTTTAATCTATTGACAGTCTTCGAACAAACCGTCTCACCTAATTTCACATAATTCTATTCACCTTTACCTGAGAATCTCACAATATAGTATTCATTTTCATGTGGCATTATGCCTCGTCTCGTATGAATGGAACTCTTTAAATGCTCCAGGCGTACTAATTTTTTAGATCCTCAAGAAGTTAATTGAAGTTGTGTCATCCGTAAACTAGAATGTACACCGGCTCTTTTCATTCCTGCATAGTAGACCACATTCACCTCTAACGCGCAATCAATAAACATATTGCAAAGAGAACGGATAATTATGGGAAAAACAAATTTTCAATTTTCCACAAATTTATTTGTAACGTACAACGCGTTTCAGTTCATCAAACCATCTTCAGGTACAAGATAAGATTCAAATTGTGATACATCATACAACTTTTTGAGGAAGGGGGAGAAGAAAAGAGTGACGAGTAAGGTAGGCGGAGACAAAGAGGGGAAATATGGAAAACCCAAAGAAATACGTAGATAAACTAATGAAATGTAGGAGTAAAGAGAGATGGGAAGATAAACACTTGTGGTTATTATTGAGGGGACTAATAGAGTATTGAGAGGGAAATGGGTAACCTTGAATAATCTTTACTCTTTTTTCTAACACTGTCGGTTTCAATTCCAATTTCCGGTTCCAATTACAATCCACCACAGTTACTTGTATAATATGCGTTATGCACCGGTTTAGAGTAAGGTGCCAATTCCTCCATATAATTATTTACTATGCAGTATTTTTAAAAATCTAGCATGCTGTACTCTATCACAGATATCATCGGAACCTACTATACACACTAGCACACTAACACTGTTGTATTTTTCCTTTTGACGTTCGTTGCACTGCTTTGTCTGCTGTTCGTTGCGCTGCTGTTAGGTGTCACCTCACTAGGCTCACTGATAGAATATTTATATATTATATCAATATATAATACATATTTTATAGCTGATTAAATTCGTCATCCAATAAACTGCGAGTAAAAAATGCTTGTGCTCAAGTTTCATACCATTGGTGCAGTAAACATCCCAATGAACAAACCTTTAACAACACTTATTTCCCGTGAATGTTCGCATGAATTGTTATTTGTGTGCCCTTTGCCGTATCTGACTAGCCAAATTCCCAAAATCAATGCGACTACCTATAGCGGAATTATTATTTCTTTATTTTATCACCCACCGCCAGCGGCGCTGAGGTATTCAAAAAACGTGGCGATAATTTGATATTAAACGTCGACGCGAAAGAATGAGGCACTTGCATGTGACCGTGTAATGGGCCCAGAAGGGAAAATCGGTGGGGGGGTCCTCCGAAACGACTCGGATTCAGGGCATAAAGCTATCTCCCAATATGGCCAAGGTGCGACAGAATTATTCCTCAGATCGGAGAACAACCTAATTCTTCGTTAACCGAATGAAAAAAAACAACGATAATAGCGAAAGCGAAGCTTTAGGGCGGAGGGAGGGGGGGAGGGCGAACAGCCGCATCGCTGTTTCCTCGTGTCGTTTCCGCAGGGCGGCGGACGCCCGATCCGCGCTCCTGAACGGCCATTAACGAAGTATGACGCCAACCAATCAATCGCCATCCCCACTCCCCGACCCCTCAATACGACCGCCATCCGTTTAAACATCAGTGGAAACAAACAGGAACCCTGAGATTTTTTTCCCAAACAAGAGCAACACTTTTTATTCCGGGTTACTTTTTAAGTTTTTAAAACATGCATTTGATTAGATAAGGGGACGAACAAAAATTGTCGAAACAAATGAAGTGAACGCCACAATGAATCAAATATGCTCGGTTGAATGCATGATAGTGAATGGAGGGAAATGAATTATAGCTGTATAGCTCTTTTAGTGTACTTCAAAAATGTGATTATGAATTTTATTTTGATTGCCCATAACTACATTAAATCACTGCTTCAATGAACCAAGTCTTTGATCAATGAGGGATGGCAAAAATTTGTGCGCAAAATGTTTAATAATTTAAGGTGTTGTAAATCCTCTGTGGTGATTTTTTTATAGCCGTAATCAATCGCTACACATTTTCTGGTCATCAAGAAACAAATACTATTTACTAGAATCTTTCTGTTAGCTTACACAGGATTATTGAATAAAATTAATCGAATTTTATCCATGATTAGGACCCTCGGATTTTAACTACTGTACTCGTATGATACAAAAATAGCTTTGAATTTCGTCTTAGATGCTTCATTTTCTCGGTGCCATTTGAAGAAAAGTAATTTTATTAATGGAGTCATTCATCAATCGGAGATTTAGGCTCAATAAGAAATAACTATTACCAATTAGAACTTTTTTTCCAAAATGAAACCTTAAGCACTCAAAACTGCTGTCGTCTTTATTTCGATTTCATTACTTGTTAATTTACTACAGCATCAAGAGTCAGATCGAATTAATGGGACTTTATCGAAAAAACTCTACCACCCCACCTATTTGGCAGATTCCTTTCCCATAAGGTCATAACAAGTCTTCATTTATACTTTATGCATGTCACAGTTTCCTTCAGCAGAAAAAATTATTAATGGATATAGTAATCGACGGCCACTACATATGGGATTGTTTTATGCGTGTTACAGTTGATGAAGTTGCCTTAAAAATAACGAAAAAATATATTTACTTCTCTCAGTTGAGTGGAGCATAAATTATGCCATTTTAGTAATTATCAAAGCCGAATCCCTATGGTCAATTTTCATCTCGCTGTCCAACTGCACTACATTTGACCTACGCAGAACAAATTTTTTAGCTCCATATTAATTTAGGGAGTTGTGAGTTAATTTCTCTCAAAAATATTTTATTTTTAGCGGATGTGTTCCAAAGAGTTCCTCAAATTAAATGCCTTTTTGCATAGCTTATGTCGCAGCGATCGGCTACCACATAATTGAGTATTTTGCGGGTTTACAGAAAAATGCAGCTAGGTCTATTTTGCATTTCATCAAATATTTATAATGTATCAAATAAAATATTCCTTGTTTTATTTATTTCCCTCGAAAAATATTTTGTTGCTGTTTTGATTTCACTGAACTATTCGGATTTGGTCACCTTTAAAGTTTTTCCCTGGGAACGAAAGGTAAAATATTTTAAAAAAAAAGGTCCCGCCGAGTTGGTGTTACATGGTTGGAGTTGTCTTATTGTTTATTTTCATCTTCAGGTTACCGGCCATTGGTTTGTGTTGGCATCTTTTAGGGCTAAAAATGGGTTGCCGCGGGAGCAAGGGGAGTTTCTATAGGTTGAATATTATGAATATTATCAGTAGAATTCATGTCAATAAAGATTCAAGACCGGAGAATATTTTTATTTTTAATTCTCATTACCCTTTTTGGATTTTTCCATTTACACTCCCTTTCCTTTTCTTAAATTCTGTCTCCAGTTAATAGTGATGAGTGAAGTCTTAAAGGGCTTACGGGAAATAAATTACGTTACCCACTCCGCATATCTTCAACCTGTGTCAACAATCTCTTTTAGGTGAATAATTATTTTAGCTCCAACTAGTACTATACGCCTAGGTACTTCCTTAGTCGTCTCCCTTGTTCATATCACCTGGTTCAATAATCAGGCCAGAAGCTGTTCGGGTGATCCAGACCAGGTTACAAGAGGAACGGGTTAGTTACACTGGACAAAGTTTTGGATGTATATTCCACTTTGCAGCTGTTTGGAAATCTACTTCCCATTTTCCCAATTAGGGGGAGGAAGAGAAGTTCTGTTAAAAGAGGCGATGAGCAAGGGAGCACCTCGAGATCATGTTATGGGTGGGAGAAACGAGATAGGGGAAATAAGAGCAAGAAGGGAAACAAATGGGGACAGCTTGGGAAAATACTGGAATTTGACGTAGGTTTTTTAAGGTATTTTTTATGGTAAGGTACATTTACTTAAATCATTTACGGAGGGTTTTTTCCAACCAGAATACTACCAGATATTTTACATAGTGAATGAAACTAAAGGCTCAGGTTTTAGGTAATCAAACGTCAGGAAATGATTAAGGTAAAAGTGTTAATTTTTTAATACAGTTGGTTTCTACATGAAATAATATTAAATCTAGCACTTCTGATTAACTAGAGCATCAAGCAATATTAAATTTTATTTTTTGTACATACGCCAAAATGTATCAACAATGAATGAAAATTAATTTTATGCTAAAAAAATGAAATGGCTGAACAAATACGTATTCACTGAATTTTGAAGCTCAAAGATGCTTTAATTTTTAATTGGTGTACGAACAATGCCTTGCTATAATCGGATTGCACATTTTTAGCCCCGATTAGGTACTACAGCCGTTTACGTTGAAGTCTCATAATAGCCGTTCGAATTCAATTCAGTAATTCTGTATTCAGACCCTGTAGTTCAGATGCGGGAGTTAGATGTATTTCAAGCATGGGTAAATAACATGCGAACAAGGGTAGTTCATTTGGCGGTTGTTTCTTTCAAATTAGCTGGGCTCCAAAGTATTTATTAACTCTTGAAACATATTCTTTCTTAAAATGGCACTCATATCTTGTTTTGCTGATTAGTTACGGCCGTTTTTATGAAGGGTTTTTCGTGGAGTGCGGGGAAAATTCGGATCCGCGGAAATTAGCTCTTTGAAGAAGCAGTGCTGTTCCGTGAAACTGCAAATCCTTCACGAATGTATATTTGGCCAATGTGGCTTGTCTCTTCGTCTGGCTTTGCGTGCCATGAAACACTCTGTTCCTATTTATGATCTCTGATGTTGTATGATCATATCTATGATGTTGTGTAATTGCTAACCTCTACTGTCCTTTCCTCTTATTTGTGTCGTCTATTTCTCCTACGGTGGGTAACGGAGAGCTAACGCCATCTCTTGGCCAAGGAATCGGAGCACTTGGGCGCTTCATAAGATCGCAGATCTCAGTGTAAATTAGATTTTCTCGACAGCTCAGGTGGTTGGAGCATCCGCCCGGCAGTGTCAGTGACTCGGTTTGCGCCCACGACAGGCGTTGCAAGTTGAAACATGTTCAGTTCACCTATGGTAACAATGGAGATAACACGCGATACCGCATTGAAAATTTTCCCTTGAACAAGACGTAAGCCGTGGCCTATATAATGATATAAGAAGCTAGTGGAAAGTCTTTTTAAAGAGAGGCGACAATGAAATTTCCAGGTAGTTGGATCCAGAGCCCCTGTCAAAGCTCTTGCAAAAGTAAACATTAACACCTCCCTTCTATTATTGTTTGAGAGGATCATCCAATTTCGTTAAAAGCTCTATCAGCAATATCGAAATTCATTTCGTGCCTCCCGCGAATTGGTAACCGAAGAATTGCACACGATGCGTTTGTGTGCACGGTTAACTCGGTGACATCTCGATCATCTCGTAAAAATCAAGGTGAAGGGTGTTTCTTATCCTTGCTATCATATATTTCAGAACTAGCCTCGTGTGCCTTTTTACTGTTACTCAATTTGAAGAAACGCCTTCGTGAAAGGGGTTTTGCACCATGAAGGATAGGCGTAGGCAAGCTGAACATGTTTCAGTGTGCTGCGGGCGCCACTGATGCAACACTGAAGTCAAATCAACGAAAATTCTACCATAGAGGTAAACACCACACATTAAAATAGCAATATAACATCGAAGTAAACTTTTCCACAGCATTTAAAAATGCATGATCATTCCTTATTGAACACTTCTCATGCATGTATTCATTAATTTTTTTAAATATTTCGAATGCCTTTGTCGTATATTTCGGGAGGATTTAGCTTTACAAATTATCCATTTCTAAATTTAATTGGTGTCATAAGGCTTTGTAACGTTGAATTTACTCTTCTCCCTCTATTATTTATGCTGAAAATTTATTTTGACTTCGTTCAAAAATCATGGTTTTAGTCATTGGTTTTATTCCATTTACCTCATTATTTATATAATTAATACATACGTCTCAAGATTCTGCATACGTTTTTTCTAATTAAATGCGTTACATCTCTTCTTTTGACGTCTTTATGTTGTTATTAAAATGTTTTTATAAGTTTAAATATTAGTAGTATCAACATTATTAACCAGCTTTTTCTTCTGTATATTTTTTTTCTATTTTATTTATCCCGTGTTCTAATTTGTTCCAGCTTTGTTTTGTTATATTCTATCGCTTCAAGTTGTCTAAGTCATAGCTTCAAGTTATCGCATTTGATATGAGTTATTTACACTTTCTCCACCCAACAAATGCACTTTTTATAAACTTTTCGTATTTTTTACCTTTTTTCCTCTTTCCATTACCTATTTTTAAGTAACTATCGAATTACTTCAATTCGTTCAAAGACAATATCTTCATTACGGCAGAATTTTCTATCTGAAAGAGAAGTAGTTGATCGGGAAGACGAGCAAAAGCGGAGGTCATTTGCGCCCGAAACGATTGGTGGGTAATTCGGTAAAGGTAAGATATTTTAGGGATAAGAAGTGTGGAGAGAAACCCGGTGTCGGCATTAGTTTATCCGTAACGAAAGACGCCAACGGACGGAGTACTTACTTGGAAGTGCTCACCATATAACACCTCAAGTAGGGATCTGAATACCGTTGAAAATTCCGGCCAGTACCGGGATTCGAACCTAGGCTCTCGGGTTAATAAGCCACCGTACCATCCGGATCCCCTTTCGTATCTTTAATTCGACAAATCAACTGTTCCTTTATTAAGACATAATCTATGATAGATCTGAGTTCTAATATAGTGCATGTACAGTTGTCATTGTCTTTGTTTCGAAAGAAGTTGGTGTTAGATTTTTAAAAATATTTGTTGAAAATTTTAAATTTTTATCATCTTAATTCGTTTTCAATCAGAGATAGAGGATCCTGTGTGTCTATTTTTTGGATATTAGTGTATTCCAGTATAAAGAGTATTTCCTATATTAAGTATTAGGATTTAAGTCGTTTTAAGTTATTATTAGCTATTCTTATTTATTTGGGCTATTGTAGATTTTTTGGAAATCACTTGAAATCAATTTTTGCAAAGTCTCTCACATCCCATGTCTTCACTTGAATTTCTCCGTCAATCCTTTTTCCAATGTCCTTTTTTCATGAATTTTTATTACCATTTTCACATCTTACTACCTAATCTTTTTTGAGGCTTGCAGTATACGCAACATCAACATGTTTTGGATTCTGCCCTATGACCCTCGTCGGGTTTTCTTTCGGGTTTGTTTCCCTAATTCCCTCATATAGGGAAAACTACTGACTGCAAGGCAGAAGGCGCTAGTTGTGGCACATTCTGGGTATCCTCCATCTATGCTAGACATTCCCATTCCGTTCCCCGCTGGACGTTATATTCATACTATGTTATACAGTCTTATTTTTCTATGTATCATTCGAGTTACACCTTAAATTTTAAACGGACCATTGTAAACATCGGAATTAAAGAATTTTATTTGGGTAACATTTTCCGTAATCGTACAGATCATGAACAATACATCACTTAGTTGTCGAGGAATAACTAATAGGTTACAGTTTATATTTGATACTAGGATTTATTGGACCGCGTACACGCACTTGACGAAGGTCTTGTCAGTTTACCAGCGCATTTTCTTCATCCGTGCATAATAAATTTTAAGCTATGCATTTTCTTCATTTCAAAGAGAAGCTTGAGACTGGCGCGCAAGTATAAAAACGCGTTTCTGGCCCAGCGTCTGAATTCACTCGACGCTAAGTGCGCAAGCAGGTGCTCACTCCATGCAAGCCGGGAGATGAAATTGCCGCGCAATCGAAGAGACGTAATTTTCTGCTACGTCACAGAATGTCATATCTCTGGAAATCAGCCGCTCTCCGGGATATTTTCTCTTCCCTCGTCACAGAAAACCCGTACAGTGTCCTGGGAAGTTGGTGTCACGGCTGCATATCAGACTACGTCTTCTGGGTGACGTCTCATCTAAAGATTTCTTCAAGGTGACGGAGGAGGAGGGTAGGGAGCTTAAGAGTGGGGAAGTTAACGTGAAACCAGTGAGGATCGGGAAAGGGAACAAAGATGATAGGGAAACGAAATGAGTAAAAGGGAGGAGAATGGAGAGGAAGTAGAAAAAGAAGAGGTAATATCTGTGCACCCGCTTCGGGATGAGAAAAAAGTGGGAAGAGCGTCGGGCAAGGGCCCTCATCAAAAAGTTGATTGCTCTTTTCCATAGCGAAAAAAATGGATCCTAGATCAGATTGCGAATTCGTTGGATGTGACAAAAGAATTCATACAAACAAACCTGCGGAGCAGTCCCCCATTTTTTAAATGAAGTAGTTAAAGTGCACGCCCTTACATTCTGACTACTGTACGAATAGAATTTCAGCTGTCCGCATCGGTATACATCGTAGGGTGAGTCTCTAGCTTTAGAAACAATATGCTACTGCGCACATAAGCTTTTGTAGCACAAGTTTCACAGTTACCTTCATCCTTCCAGGTACTAAAAAGTTATCATTTTGAGAGTATTTTTCAATATTAAAATGAAATAGTCAAAATACTGAACAGATTCGTAAAAACAACAAAAAACACTTATTACAGCAGACTTAAGCAACCGCCGTCTATTAATTCAAGCGGACTTTTTGCAGAATCATTTTACTGCATATGAAAAAAGCTGATATCAAAAGCAAATTATAATACAGAAAGCAGTTTATAATGATATTTGACTGTCATTCATGGCAGCTAATAGAGTATTTTCACTATAAGAGTGTGAATTAAACAGCAAAACAATACAACAATATGTTGCTCTTGAGTTATAGAACCATTGAGTTATAATTAATTATAAATTACACTCCGGACGGAATGAAGGGAGGACGGAAGTATATGGATATGAAGATGGACTTTGCTGTAGAGCAGAATGTTGGGTTCAATTTTGTTAGGAGAGACAAGAGAAATATTTGGTTATTGTGCCTATTCAGAACCTCACTAAACCGGTAGATTACCTATGATAATTATGCTCCATAAATTAGATCAGGAATATTTGGGAATCGACATGATTCTCTTCTAATACTCAACAGTATTCAACGTGACAGTTAAATTGAGAACAATAACTGATTTTAATGAAGAATAACATGTGATCCCGCATAAAAGGCGTGAGAAATGTTTACGCCCAAAAATTTTTAATAAGAAATACTATATATTTCTAAAATTTAAAAGGCAGTCTCACATGTATATGATAATACATTTTTAAAATTAATAATACAAAAAATAAAAATACAAAATGTAGATGCGTATTTATTAATGAACTGTGAGTACGCAATTAAAGACTATACGCAATAATTTGGGTGCTCATTGAGTATTGCACAAATAGGTGAGCACATGTTCTTTACCGCTCTATTTACCCAGCTGGAATCGGCGCTAGGGATCATGCTTTACAAGACCTCAAGAGGTAGCCGAAGGATAGAGGAGCAGCAGGGTATGTGTGTGTAGGAGAGAAGACTGCGAGCGAAGTGTTCTCGACATCACGGAATCAAGTCGATGCTGCCGCTGCGCACAGAAAATTTCCACATCTGTAAAGGCACGGCGCCATCTCATAAGGAATTATTGCGTCAAAATTTAAATGAGAATGTAGGAGGGATTGATGGGAGCGAGAGCAAAGGAGGCAAAGATGGAGAGCGAGTGGGAATCGACGTAAGAAAGCAAAACTTTTGATTGAATCCAATCCTAGCGTGGGTAAGGGATAGAAGGGCTGCAGGAGAGGGGAGAATAAAGAGAAAGAGAGAGATGGGTAGTGGAAGGGGGAGACCGGAGAGACGGTATAAGGCGAGGAGAGACCTCTGGGAAGATTGGAGGAAGAAGATGGCAAAGAGGAGAGCCGAATGACCTCCGAAAGTGGGTGCGGATCCAAATGTGAGTGTGGGTATGCAAATGTGGGGGATGTGGGTACGAGGGGAAGGAGTGAGGCTCCGGAGCCCCTTGCTTTAACTTGCTCCCTATCTACCCCTCTCTATCCATCTATATCCATCCCTCTCTTCCTCCTCCCGCCCCGCCCCCCCAACCTCCTTCCGCCCTCCACCCACTCGCACTCCCGGAACTGATTCGCAGCGATCGATCCCCCCCTTACCTTACCGATCCCCCCTTTTCCCCACCTCTACAACCCTCCTTTGCGCTTTTCGCTGCTCAAATATTTGCGCGTGTCGAATGTGGGCCCCGTCGTCAGAATCTGATCGAACGTAATGAATGTGTCTTTCCTCTCATTTTGACGGTGGGCGGGGGAAGCGGTGGCGGGAGGGGAGGAAGCCTTAGCGCGCGGTAAGGCAGAGCCCTCTCCCCCCGCCGTCCTCCGCCTCCCGCTTCCTTATATCTCCCTTCCTTTCTTTTATTTTAATCATCGTATTTCTGCTTTCGCCGCTCCCATGATTTTGTGAATTCAATACGACCTTTTTTTTCTCTCTTTCGGTAAACTTGGAACACTCCGGAAAAAATTGAAACAAGGAAACTAATTATCAAATATTATAAGAAATATCAATTTGAAGGCGACTTCGCCCAGAGCTGAATATTGTAAGGGGCCTAAACATATGTTTACACAGTCCACGCCAGATTTGTTTTATAAAACTTTCCCTGATTGAAGACTAAGCACTCTTGTTCCGTAAATGTCGATTTATTATTCTTTAAAATTTGTAGCTAGTTTTCAATTTAGTCAGCTTAATGGAATGAATCATCGAAGGAATAAAAAGTCGATTATTCTCATTTATAAGTCGCGAAATTCATAAAACGCGGCGGGTCCTAACTCTATGATATATCTGTATATCACTTTTATAAATGTAACTTTGTACTCTTCGTTTCCGCTGCCTAAATTGTTATATTGTAACAAAACGGATTTCCGCCTCAAATATTATCTTAAGGTGTTCCAAACGTATCTGTCTCAACCTTAGCTTGGTGGGATTATTGCGTGATAGGGGTGTGGAGAATGTTTACGAACAATCTTACACTTGCCTGATATGGAACAATGTTTACAACGTATTCAGGTGTCATATGTATTCTGCTTTTCCAAATATTAAGGTCGTCAAGGCTTAAAATGGGAGAGAGGGAAGTGAAAGGAAGGAGAAAGAGAGTGGAGGAGTTGTTTCTTCAGAATCTTTGGGGTTCACTCCAGTCATGACAAACATAACTCTGCCTTAGGTAATATTCAAAGTTTTGTCTAAAGCAGATGGGGGAGGGGTTGATTTTAATCCTCCAAAAACACAGTTTTGATTATACAAAAGCAGTTTTTGCTAGCCTTAGACGTAGAATTCGTCCTTATGCTCATGTTTCTGGGAACTACTTGGGAACTAGCGACTCTAGCGACTAAATAGATACAAAGGGATACATTTCCTCCTTGATGACGAGCTAACGATATAACTTGGCATAGACAACTTTTAATAACCAAAAGACTTGGCTGTAACTTGTGGCAATTAGTTAAACTACGTTTTTTACTTAGTTTAACTAATTTTCACAACGCACGAAGAAGAGGATCTATGGTGTTACAAATGGATTTCCATAAAATATTTCCTCAACCATCTCTGAAATAAATTTCACATGATTACCTCCGACAGACAGCTGACTTTTTGACAGCTATGCATAAAATAATTGCATTATATCCAGCATAGGTGATTCAAGTCCGACGTAGTAGCAGTCATAAGTAGAAGTTCAAAATTCAGTGTACTCTTTTCCTCTTACATTAGGAAATGTAATACTGACAAATCAACGAATAATGCCACTGAAGGAGTAGAAGTCAGTGTGATAGACTATTAAAGTTGAGGTATCATTCCGTGAATTTGGATATTGTAATAGTTGAGCATCTTATTAGATGATTGGGGAAGAAGAAGAGCTTATTTGAAATTTATTTTTTTATCCAGAGGTGAGAGACGGAGTTAAAAGAGAGGACGAATGTAAAACTCATCCGTCATCAGGTATTCTTAACTAAAATAGTTTATGTTTTCACCGGAGAAATCGCGACTAGTACTGCTAATCTTGTAGCACCCAAATTCGGGATGTAGGTATCAATCACAAGAAAAATGCGATATCTCCGGAAATATAGCTCAGGCCTCAAATGGAAAAATCTTTGGACCATTTATAAACATTTCTGTGTGGGATATTCCGCAATGGCACTTTCACGAATGCGGCCTGGTGACATATTTTGGCATATTATCACGGGAAGCCTTTTATTTGAACCAGAAAATTGAAAGCGCAAAAACTAGGTTAAAATCTAAGTGTAGAATGCATAAAGTTATAGTTTCTGAATTATTTTTTTTATTTTAATTTCAAATAACATAGTTTCAGGCGTAACATGGGGAAATTCTTCATGATGAAAGAAGACACTTGGCTTTTCCACATAGAATATTTTTACTACGACCCAGGTTTCGTTACAGGGTAACATCTTCTGGTCAAGCTGAAGATGTCATGCTGTTGGTTATAAAAATGTTCTACGTGGAAAATCCCAGTATTTTCTTTCATCGTTCATTTCAAATATATGAATCATTGGGGACTATCTCCAGTTGAAAATTTTGTTGCAATTAGATGCGCGATTAATTTAAATGAGTAAGACTAAAATAGATACTATTCCACATGTAACTTTAGAACATTAAATAAAAAAGTTACACATGAAACGATCTCAAGTTTGTTTCATGTCACTTCAGTTATAATTTAAAGTAGTTCAAGTTTATGAGAGAAAATGGTCTAGATTTTATTTAATAAGAAGTCCTCTTATTTTTCTTTATCTTGAGTTAGGTTCTGGACAACTTAAATTGAAAGCGTCAAAGAAACTTAGCTCTAACCCTGTCTCATTCTGCGGAATAAATTTCTGCATAAATAATGCATCGGTCACAGGGCGTCATGTCGTCTGCATAAGATTTCATTTTCGCAGAGCTTGTTTCACGTGACGAGAAATTAAACACTCCATTTATTTTTAAAATAATAAACGGCTGAGTAGATAAATCTAAAGTAAAAATAAGAGTCTATACATATATTTGAACAGAAATTGTGGTTTTCGTTTTTAGAAAATATGGCTTTCAAATTCCGAGGATTCCGTCTTCCTAGGGAGATTTAAATCAAATCTATCTAGAATGAAAACATGAATCGATTGAAAATATGTATTTACTGCACCGTATGGATAAGTAGAAGTGTTCTGGTGAAACTTGGCTCGAATAAATATGATATTGAGAAATTTGACAAAAAATATCACTGCGACATAAATTCCTAATGCAGTTGTTTTGGATCCACTTTCTTTAACTTTTTCATTTGTTTTTCCTCCTGGAAATGATTGCGAATTATGCCATTCCTGCACTGTTTTCATGACAGTAATTTGTATCTTAAAAATTCAGGAATTGCATTTCACAAGGTGAACTTAGTGACTCGTTTTGAGAGTGAAGAATGTAATGTTCCCCATTCTCATAGATTATGTATTCAGATATAGTAATGAGTCGAATATTACTTTTAATATTAGTTCGACAATTTTCTGGATTTTACTTCAGTATCTCTCACCTTCACTTTTAAATCAAAATTGTAACTCCATTTTTCTATAAGCTATGCTATTTTTGTATTTAGAAAATTTAAAATTAAAAACAAGGTTAATTTATGTGTTAAAATAAACTGAATTAATTAACAACAGTATTAATATCTTTTAATTGAAGCTATTTTTGCACGATAGAATGAACCAATTGAGGCAATTTTAAATAAAACAGTTTCTGGCGTAACTTGCTGGAAAATCTTCATATTGACGTTTTTTGAAATAAAACCACTTTGCTTTTCCACATCAACTTTTTATTCTCACGACCCAGGTTTCGTTATAGCATAACATCGTCAGTTCTTTATTCAATTTCTTATTACCATTTCAAAATTAAACTTAAGATTACCCTTAGATTACAGGAGTTACTTCATTTATGACGGAATGAAGTCCTTAAATTCATGCCTAAAATAAATACCTTCCACATGCTAAATAATACTCAGGAAAATTACTTCGGCCATTATTTTTATTTTCCTTGAATAGTTTTGTTAGAATAACTCGTAAGATCTCCTTTCCGGTCTCCATGCCGGTTATTTTTTCTACATTCATTATTTCTAGAGCCAATCCATGTTAAGCCGCATCCTAACTAAGCTATACCTTATCAAACTTTCATCTTAAATCAATATACAAGCGTACATGCTACCTTATATATATATATTTAATAAACGATATTCTTCTCTTAATTTAATCCATCTTTGTTGAATTTATCTCGATTTGATCAATACATTTTCGAACCTATTTATATATTTGGTACGATATTTCTTCTTTCCATCTCAGCAATTATTTCACCGAATAGTTTTTGACGCTTTTTTTAGTTTATTAAAGCAAAGTTTGCTCGGTAAAGGTAGGCGATGCTTGCTATAAAACACACAGTGTAAAAAAATGCCCTAGCTTCTCCCTCCGATAACCACGAACAATGCCTCCATTTGCTTCTGTTTAGACCTTAGCTGTGGTCTATTATCCAACACTCCATTCTTATGCCACTCTAAACCGTAAAAGCTTCTCTCCTTAGTCCTGTCCGGTTTTCACACTATTTTTAGCCTCCGTTTCATTTTCACGTTCAGAATCAACGTCAGCGGAATCCTTTGACCGGTCATTTATATATAAGAAATTATGCAATGCGCATTTATATATAAGAAGTAGGCAAAACCTCTCTACGGAACAGTAGTGCTAAACATTTCCGCATTAAGTATATTTAATAGTCGAATCTTTTGGTTTTTCCGAGTCCTTTGTGTGAATTATTCAAGAAGATCCTTAAACCTACGAGTTTCGTCTTCCTAAAGAAAACTCTTTTCTTCTAAGAACTGTACAGTCTCCCATGGGGTGGATACCTATTGGATGGAACGTGTCTCCGAATTGTAGTCAATTATTACTTGCTTGAAATTTTAATCATAAAAGAATAAGTCAACTAAAGTAAATTTTATTTACATGTATGAAACGTAAATTATTACATCACCTGAATTGTTAAATTTTTTATGTATTTGTATTACTAACTAGTATACTATTTAACTTAACTGGAATCAAATAAGATCACAAATTATTGACTGTAAATTCTATTTGTCCAACAAAAGCGTGTGCCTGTGATTTTTGTAAGATATATTTAAAAATTGAGTTTTATGCTTTAATTTCTGTCGCTATTTCAGCGTCAGAACGTTATTTTCAAGGGTGATAAGAAAATTTTTCCCTTAACGTTATTTATAAAAAGAAGAGAATGAAGAGGACTCTTAAGGAAATGATCCGATAGTAGAACGATTTATGCAGAGGAAAGCCTTTAGAGAGAGAAGAAGACGGAGATAAAACTGGAATGAGATAGGTATCGATTTAAATGATTTTTGGAAAGAAGTTCTAGTTTATCCTGGATATACTGGAATAGGCAAAGGGGGCACTGGCGTGTGGCGAGTACTTACAATCACACTCATAATTTACAAGTGTTAAAACAGGTGTTTTATACCTTGCTTGACGCACACATAGACATTTTAATAATTATAATCTTGTATTAAGCCTTTAGAATTGAGATATTAAGGTACCTTTGGCCTATTTTACAGTCGATATTTGGTTAAGTAAAAGTTCATATTAATCATCCTTGTTGAAACAAATGCCATCACCTCTCTACCAAATTATTCTAAAATTCATGCGGACTCTTTTGAATTTTTAATTCTTAAGGTGATGCAAATGAGAGTATAATAATCTTTCGGTTGTTATCTCTGGAACAAAGAGAAGTCCTCAATAAGGGGATAATTTCGACACTACCTTACCTACCATACTACCCTTATCTGGGGTAGTATGAGGACTCGATGATAAATAATTTCATTCTTGAAAATATATCTTGTATTCTTGCTAATATTTAGTGTAAAATTGAATTATAACAATCTTTTGATTGTATCAATATCGTTATATAATTGATTATTATAAATACATGTGCAAAATAATATTAATAAATACTTTTACATATCCATCATTGAATCATTCTATTAAGTGATACTCGATGAAAAGGATTTCATATGGTGTCGAATGAGACATTTTACTTATTTATCATATATTTTATTCTATGGATGAATTTATCCGAATTTAGGCAGGTCTATATTTAACTTAAATTTAAATAATTTTTTTGGGGGAATACCTATTGAGCACGCTATCCAATGCACAAGGAGAAATGCCTTTAAATATTGTTATTTTTGGCCACTCAGGCCTAGAATAAACCAACTGGTTCATCGCCTACAAATTTCGTTAATAAACTATGATCTCCGAGGGTAGTCCAGGGACAAACGTCTTTCATTGGGGGTAAATTGTCTTTTTTTAACGGAAATGCCCGCAGTTTGAAAATTGTTCGCTCCCAGAAAATAAAAATATGTCGCGTCGCTTGCGGTTTATTTAAATGAAAACGTCCGCACGCTAATGAAGTCGCGTTTCTCAGCCACATAGTCATACGTGTAGCGCAAAACCACCTATAAAAAAGCTTTTGCTAAATTTGAAGTCCCTGGAAAGGTTTTCTTCCTCTCTTTAGACTTGCGGCGCAATTGATTCGCAATCAAACCTGAAAATTCGAGGACAAAGCCTTTCAGCTCCATCCAAAGAGAAGTATAAAATTCTGAGGAATAATATTTGTAATTACGTTCTGTTCTCCCTTTCCGACATATCGAATAAGAGGCCAACCGTGGAACATGATGTAAATATACTAGACAAGGGGAATAGAAAGAAAAACTAGAAAGGAGTATATTATGTACAGCAGATTACAGTAGATATCCTGCGATCCTCAAGGGCATTAATTAAACTTTACAACAATGAGACAGTATTTTTCTGATGTTAATGCTCAAAAAACAATTTGGGGAGCCGTATTGAAATTATTAATTTTTTCTCTCTATTCCTTCTTGTAATCCAATTGCAAATTTCAATGGATCGCATAATAATTCTCGCCTTGTGCTAAACTTAACTAATATATAGCCAAAACTCTTTGAGCCTGTATGACCCCTCCCTTGAAAAATTCTCTGCAAAACCAACCCGGTTAACCATTATTTAGTTTGTGATTAGCGTTAGATTTGTTGCACTACTTTTTGCTTTTTGTATAAGTCACCTTAAGGAAAAGTGGGTGAGTGGATACTGCTTTAATTTAGGTTTTGGCATGTGGACTAAAGTATGAAAAAACTGTACCTTAAGCGTCTGGTAACTATTAATGTGGCAACCCGGAACTTTTTGCGTGGCATAGGTATTTTCTAGACTGGTAACCTTGGATATCCTACATTTCAGTATTAATGGATGACGAAGGCTAGCTTTGCACGACTGAAGTCCTAATAGGCGGAGTATAACTTTGACCCATTCAGAGGCGCAGTGTTTTAGCATTAAAACAGAATGCATTGTTGCATAATCTATTGGTACTAGAAGTGAGTGATGAGCGCATGCAAATAAAAAAACTTCGTGAACAAAACGGTTGCGAATACACACTGTGCTTTTTTGAATAAAGTTCATTGGGTACGAGGTGGAGTTTAAATTTTCGGAAATAGTTTTTAAATGCGACGAAGAGTTGAGAATAATGGACATAAAAACGAAGAAAATTATTGATTCCAAAGAAGAGAGATATTTTTTAATTATGTAAATAAAATATAGGGTGTACTTGATGTTACCTGGGTGAAGATTAGTATTCAAATCTATGAAGGTGAAGGCTGTAACAAGACAACATTTCGGAGCATGTAAAAGGTGTAGAGAAATTTTATTTAGAGAAATTTTGATGTCATCAGGTCATTTGACCAGCGCAATTACTTTATCTAGTTCAATGAGAGAGGAATAAGATGAAACTTAAGAATGTTGGAGCAATCAGTGTTCTAAGCATAGTGCAAAAAATTTCGATTGAAAAAGTCGGAAATGCAACACATTTTTGAGGGTCTGAAGTGTGGTTTAATGTCTGTTAGGACATGGACTGGTTAGATGTTCGGACTTAGACAATTAATTGAGAAGTGCAGGGAATCGTGAGATAAAGTCATCAGAGTCACCTTATTCACAATGTGATGTAAATAGTTCAGGAAATTTAGCAAAGACAAGAAAATTTATGGTAAATTACACAATAACAAAATTAATTGCGTTTTTAAAGGCAAGAATGATTGTATAATCACTTTAAACGGCGAGATAATTGTTCAAGTGAATGATTTTGTATATCTTAGCAGAATGTTTGTGAAAGATTACGATGGTCACAGCAGCAGTGTGTTGATTAGATGTGTCAATGATGGACAAGTATGATAAGACTGCTACACTTGCTTAATCATGTTATGGATGACCAAACTGGAAGAGAGAAGAACGAAAGACAGAAAATGTAATAGATTGAGAGGAAGGGGTAGTCTTAGAGAGCCATGGATTAATCTAACGAAGAGTGTACTTCATCGTTAGTTTCCCTTTAGGTGCCCTTTACATTTTTCATCCTTCTCCGCACCCACATTGGAATAATTTCTAATCCATGCCTATCATCTTATTTCAACGACCAAGTTTTCGAATAGTGCAAAACCACGGTTTATACAAAAGAGTTATTTTTTCCTTAACCTCCATATTTAATGTCTCTGTCATAAATTCCCTCCTTCTTGTGGATTCCCTTTTCCTAATCCTTTCAATTCTGTAATTCCTTTTCTTATTTCCCCACCTTTTAAATCATTTTGGTTTTTTTACGCTTCAAAGAAAAGTACGTGAGTCTTTGGCGGAATGCAATGAGTGATCCCGTAAGTTACAATAAATTAGGATTTTTGGTCTCCGCTTTCCCTGGAAGAACACGACGTGAAGAGTTTGCGTTTAGGTATTTTTTTTTAGGTAATCTACCGGTTAAGGTAGGTTTTTGGATGGACCCAACTATCAAATAAACATTTTGTGACTCCCCACCTAGCAAACTAATCTATATCAGGTCCCTCTTCATCTCGGTGTACTTCTTTCCTCCCTTCATCTCGTCCAAAATCCCTATCCTGTTCCTACCCTTACCTCGCTTGCCCAACATTCTTCCCTCTATTACCCTCTTCAACATTCCACTAGCGCTCAATACGCCCTTCATCCATTTTTCCTGCCTCCATAGGATTTCTCTCAACAAACCCCTCTCCTCCCCCACCATTTCTAGTACTTCCTCATTTGTTTTCCTTTCGGTCCATTTCACCTTTTCCATTCTTCTCCACACCCACATTTCAAAAGCCTCCAATCTACGTCTATCCTCCTGCTTCAGCGACCACGTTTCCGCGCCGTACATAGCTACGCTCCATATCAGAGGCGTTTAGGTATATAGAATTAATATTAATTATTTTTGTTAGCTGCTTTAGTCAAATATTATTTCTACTTGACGTCAACACGCCCAATAGAACGTGTGAATAAAATAGTGCTCTCATGACAACTTACTGGAATTTTGCATTAGATTTTCTGTTGTTTTCGGCGTTTTAACCAAACTTATCTGTAGATTACTCTCAATAGCAATTATACTATCATACCTAATTTTTCATCTACTCTTGATGCTGACTCTCTCTTTCCATAACATTTTATTCATCAGTCGCGAAAATTAGTATAGTATTGTTGAAAAGACCACATGTATTTGACTTTGATACCAAGAAATAATTCACGCTTTAAAAGTTTAAGGTTAGCTCGTACTTTCTAAAGCGATTTCTACTGTTTTAATATTTTCACTGATTTCCAATGCTAATAGTATTCCTATTATTTTGAATGGCTTTCCAAGATACTGAGAAATTGAAATTGATATTGTTTTATGTTTTCCATTTTTGCACTTGCATTTTAAATGTAAACATAACTTTCTCCTGAATCGAATATTTCATGGCTTTGACTTTACGCGCAAAAAATCGGGATTCATAAAAGTACTGCATTTTCATCGACGTTAAATAAAATAAATGTGATATAAATTACAGATTCAGGTGTGAAGTGGTGCAGCTGTTCCATTATAACAGAGACGAAGACTACTATGGGAAGAATTAATACATACACACACAACATATTAAGTGGAAAATTGTAACAGTCTTCGTCTCTGTTATCATAAATGTGATAGATATTTAATCATATCTTTCCATTTTCTTCCCACGTAACATAGTAGAACTGGAATTTTCGTCTCCGCTCAATGGGAAAACGGTTTTTTGATGAAATAGCTTGTGAAGGATACTTTTTTCGAAATGACCCTATTCCACTCCCGTCTTTCCAGATGTTTTCCATGAAAATCACCCAGCAGCATTGGGAAAAGAGTTATATTCTTGAATCCACTGCGATAGCTTTTGTCTCTCATAAAAGTGACTGCAGAAAGGATCCCGTTATTCATATCCTCACTGGAAGAACTTAAATGTTTACAAGTTTTTAGGTGGTCAAAATATGGCTAAACAATACTGTAACAAGGATAAAATTGGGTGGTTGTCCTGCTTATTGGCCTCGCGTGATCAACAAGAGCAAGGTTATAATGCTACTGATTGTGAATTTTTCAGCAATATTCTGATTCCTATAACGATCTACACTGTGTATAGCGCTTTAAACGCTCTACTTCGTCGGTCAGATAGTTCAACCATTCTACCCACACGGCCATTTGATAATGGGCTAATTACGAAGAAAGTTTTCTCCTCATAATTCCAATTCATCCCGTTTGATCATTTACGTCGCGGTCCACTCATTTTTTTGGACCAAATCGGAACCCTATTCCTCATAACCATATTGATGTTATTGTTGCTCCCGCAATTTAAAATACAAACATTCACAAGTAAAGTATTTGAAACTTCAATCAGCGCTTAAAAAAACTTGAGTTAAATTCCAAGAAACTGCGGGAGATCCCGCGACAGTAACTTTTGAACTGAGTCTCATCCCGGTCAAGGCGACTGATTTTTACACTCTGAAATTGTTGCAGCGTAAACATTAGATGCTTAAACAAAGAGAGGCGTTGCTTTTTTTCACTTGGTGGTGAAGGTTTCACAAGATTTCAATATTTCGCGGCATGAGGAGAATTAGGTATATAACCTATTATTTTTAATTGTCTTGACAAGTAAGTTTTTCAGAGATTCTAAATAATCCAATATCCATCATTCTTTAGTAATATGGATAGTTTATTTAAATGAAATCACAAAAAAATGAATCGAGAAAAATTTATCTTTGTCCAGCAAGTTTTTTATAATTTTCAACATCTGTCTTTCCTTTGGATTCATTCGATGTAGTGCTGTAGTTATTTCTGTTGTGAATTCCAAAACCTTTGCCAAATTATTTGTCTGTTCTTCTATTTAAAATATCCTCGGTTGCGGAATGTTGCAAATCCAATCTTAGAAGTCACCTCTTTCGAATCGATATAAAGTTAAAACATATATAGGAACTTCAAATCCTGAGACAGTGTCATTCGAAAGTTACGCACTATTTTGAGCACCTATTTTGTTTTCCTATTTCATACACTTCACGACTTTTCTTCCGCTTTTAAACGAAGTGAAAAATTTTGAAAAGTTTGTATCGACCTGCCAACGTCACGCCCACGAAACATTCTTACCTATTGGTGCCATAAGGCTTGTACTATTCCCTTATTTAAATCACTATATTGATGATAATGGCACACTCGACTTTGATACGCCTTCGCCCAAAGCCTCCTAAATATTTGGGCCATCGTCCACTGTTTCAGAGAAGGATTCCGTTTGTTGGCTTGAGCCTACGAGGTCCAGCTCACGTCACGAGGAAAGAAATGTAAATCCCCTTTTCGTTCGGGCACGGCAATCTAGTCGCGTCGCATCTCCAAAAGCCTGGTTAACCCACAGAACACATACACACGCAAACACACACACTCACACCCGCATGTGTGCTCGGTCACCACCCGCGTGGGTGATAGGGGAGTGGAAGAAGGCGCAAGCGGCGCCAAGGGCTCTCACACGACGCCATAGAATGTCCGGCCGTTTCCTTCAGCGCTCCTCTTTCCCCTCGCATGGAAATGAAACTGATGCTCCCTGTTGGGACTCGGAATCTCAAACTTAGGGTAAAAATTCACTCCTATTCTTCGAGATTTCCGCTCTGTTTGCCGAACACATGACGGGCACGGAGGCGAGAGCCGCTTTAGTGTCCTCCCATGGAAAATGTCCGGCGTATCTCCTCTTTTTTGGCACATGTTGAGGAAGGCAAATACATTCTAAGTAGCTTTGGAAGAAGTTTACTCCTGAGCAAAGTGTATCGAGTGGAGAACGTACGTTTTGCGAGAATAATTCGGTCAGTGAACACTGGGTGAAACAAAATTACGTGGAAAAGATGAGCGCGTGAATTCATAAATGATTTTCTGATGAGAGTGATCAAGTATTTTCCGACCCTCTCTTCAGATAATAATAATTACTAATTTGGCCCGTTTGATTAGAATCGGGCAATTCATTGTTTCAATTTCAATTTTCGGGGTACTTTATTTTTAAACCCTCAATTCAATTTCGTTAATTTTTACAAAATACAAAATATGAGTTACATGCCATTCCTTTCCGTCGCTCTCCCGGTTCTTACTTCAAATAGGGACTCCTGCTTACTGTGTTTGATTCTATGAAGCTCATAAATCAAGGAGCGATGCTTCTTCAAATGGAGATGAAAAGATTTGTTAACGATCAAAGAGAATTTCTTTATGCGTGCAAGACTGTCGTAATGCAGTAAATTAGTACGGGTTGGAGCAACTGCGATACTACTTCTTGACAGGAAGGGCAGAGTCGTATATGATGAAATATCTCTAGCAGCTCCTCCATTTCTAAAAAAAGGAGCATCATGAAAGGAATCGAAGATAATGTATTGATCACATAATGCATACGAGGTGTGTTCAATAATTAACAAGAAATTGAGTTATTTGGAAATAATTTTGTTTATTATTAGCCTAAACCAATGCCATCTCCTGTGAAGTAGTCCTTATAAGATATTATATACATATTCCAGCACTTTATTCAATCATACTTCGTACACCATCGGCATATAATGTCATCACTATGGCTTGAGACGAGTTGCGTTGACAAATCAGAAAAATTGAGACTGTCGTGAAGAAAACTTGGTATCTGGAAATCGTGAATCACTCGTGAAAAATAATCAAGACGTTATTTAGCGAGTAATGAAGTACAATCAGCAAGAAGAAAGGGTGCAGGCGGGACGAGGTTAATAGTAGCGTGGTCACGAAGCCACAGATAACAACTCTTGCTAATTTAAAAGAGTTGAAAATTCACCCGTCACGCTCGTCTCTCCCTTTTGGGGCTCATTAAAAATTCTGGAGGCACAGTTCAGTATGTGGTGGGTCAAGTGAGCCCGCTGACTATCTCTCGGGTAATATAAGGTAATCTGCATGCAATGTGAATGCAATCGTCAGGCATACTCTCTTAGGTTAGAGCACTGCTGGGAAATGAAGACTGCGTTAGAAACCGTCCTGTCACGAAGAGTTAATTTCTGAAATCAATGTTGAGAATGGTTTTAAAAACATTACTGTTTATCACGATAACGAGAAAAAGTTACCACCTGTGGTACAAATTAAATACACATATTAGGATTATTATTATATATATTATTAGGTAATCTACCGGTTAAGGTAGGTTTTTGGATGGACACAACTATTAAATAAACATTTTGTAACTCCCCACCTAGCAAACTAATCTATATCAGGTCCCTCTTCATCTCGGTGTACTTCCTTCCTCCCTTCATCCCGTCCAACATCCCTATCCTGTTCCTACCCTTACCACGCTTGCCCAACATTCTCCCCTCTATTACCCTCTTCAACATTCCACTACCGCTCAATACGCCTTTCATCCATTTTTCCTGCCTCCATAGGATTTCTCTCAACAAACCCCTCTCCTCCCCCACCATTTCTAGTACTTCCTCATTTGTTTTCCTTTCGGTCCATTTCACCTTCTCCATTCTTCTCCATACCCACATTTCAAAAGCCTCCAATCTACGTCTATCCTCCTGCTTCAGCGACCACGTTTCCGCGCCGTACATAGCTACGCTCCATATCAGAGTTTTTACGAGTCTTGTCTTAACATCCCTACTCAACGTCCCCGTCATCAACTCCCTCCTCTTTGAGAAAGCCTCCTTGCCTAGCGCAATTCTTCTCCTTACGTCCCTACCACTTTGACCGTGTTGGTCCAAAACACTTCCGAGATATGTAAACTGCTCTACCTGCTCTATTCTTTCCCCGCCTATTTTAATATTTAGCTTAGCCTTTTTCTTTCTAGAAAATCGCATAACCTTTGTTTTATTAATATTGATTCTCATCCCATATTTATCGCACTGAACCTCCAATTCACTCAACAATGCTTGCAACCCCTTGGCTGACTGAGCAACTAATGCTTGGTCATCAGCAAACCTAACCGATTTTACGAATTCCCCTCCGACTTTCATTCCTACCTCCAGTTCTTCCCATGCCTCTTTAATCATTTCCTCTACATATACGTTGAACAGTACCGGTGACAATGGGCAACCCTGCCTTACACCTCTTCCTAACACTGCCCATCCGGACTCTCCGTTCCCCACTCGCACCTGAGCAGTCTGAGACATGTACAGGTTGCGGATCAGTCTCCTGTCCCTCCAATCCATTCCTATTTTCTGAAATACACGCATTAATTTTTCCCAATTCACTCTATCAAACGCTTTTTCGAAATCTACAAAACAGGCAAAAACGTCCTGATTGAATTCTATATTCCTCTCGACTAGTGATCTCATTACTGCAATGGCATCACGCGTACCTCTTCCTTTCCTGAACCCAAACTGATCATCCCCTAAGTAATCATTTGCCTTACTCTCTATCCTTTTGTTGATGATCCTGAGAATAACTTTAGCTGCGTGGGATATCAAACTTATTGTTCTGTAATCCTCACATGACGAAGCCTTTGCCTTTTTTGGAATAGGAACTAACACCGATCTCACAAAATCTTCCGGCCAGATTCCTTCCTCATAGATACTACGAATCAGTCCATATATGGCCTTATTCCCACCTTTCCCTAACCATTTCAACATTTCTACAGGAATATTGTCCACCCCCACAGCCTTGTTTGCTTTCATCTCCTTTAATGCCTTTTCTATTTCATCGTCGAGTATGCCTGGACCCAAGCTATCCTCTTCTACCTCATGTTCCTTTTCTATGTCTAACCTTGTCGGCCTAAGTTCTTTACCATACAGTGTTTCTATATATTCCTTCCATCTCTCTTGGATTTTTCCTGGTTCAACTATTATCTTACCCCATTTATCTTTAACTGTTAGCACAGATCTTGCCTTCTTACTTCCCGATAATAACTTAACCTTGCTGTATAGAGCACCAATTTCACCCTTCTTCTGTAGACTTTCCATATCCTCGAATTGCGTTTTCCACCATTCTTCTTTTGCTTTATTTGTACATATTAGGATATCAACTCAAAATTACAATGTGTAATGACTGCTAATTGAATTAATAATCTTTGATGAAATAATATACGCGCTTTTATGAATATATGATACTATTTATATCTGTATAAATAGTTGTAAGACCTCTTGTGTCCTCGTCCATTGCTCTTTTGGCGCGTGAATTAGCTTCCTAATGTCGTCTCCCAGCCAAAGAATCGGGGCAGTTAGTCGGTCTATCTAAACATTCTTTTAAAATTAATGTCTCTTTTAATATAAGAATTGATCTTTGTAGCTATGCTCTCTGGGAAGAAAGACTCGCAAAAAGCTTTCTGTAACAATAAACAAGCCTCGACAGACGATTTTTATAGGCATATAACCAACATTTCAATGCAGAGTTGCCGTAGGTAAACCAAATATTTCAACTTGCAACAGAGCTGCTTGCATAGCAGTAGATTTAAATCATTGAAACCTGTACAAAGCATAAACCACACATCCATAACAAAATAACAAGAGATTAATTATTTACTCTACAAATAATGAGAATAATGAGCATTTTACTTCAAATATCTCATGAATGCCAATAAAATGTATTCTCTATTTGAATATTCGTTTACAAATCGCACAGCAATATGCATTCACTCGATTTTTTAAACCTTAAATTCAAAAAATTATCAATATTGAAACGTCTCATATTTTGAGATGATTAAAAAGAATTTAAATATCAATAAAATGACATAATTCAAGATTCGAGGGAATTAAGTGGAGTTATTTTAGCAGTAAATATCTTCTTAATATCGAAGCCCTTAAATATTCTCATATTATTCTTTACAAGATTTATTGCTAAAATTTTATCAGAATTTATACTATGCTTGTTTGGAGATTTTCCAAAGTTAACCGAGCAAGTCTGTATTAAAAACTCCATCAAGTGTATTTTGAAATAAAATGTTCCTTAGGTTCATACTCTCGTCACAACTGAAATACACGTTAAATATTCTATGCGTTCCACCAATCGAAGATACTGAAATTGTGTTCTTCAAAACATGTCCCTAATTTTTCGATGGCCTCGTCAAGGAGAAGATTTTTCTATAAAATAAACCCCATAAAGGAAAACAGCTTCAGGGTTTCAATCGATATTCAAAATCATGAAATACAGGAAGAATTAATTATTTTGAAAGAATCTTAACGGGAAAAAGTGAAAATAAAGTAAGCAAATGAGCATTATCCTGTGATGGGGAAAACATATTTTAAAGGTTAGAATAATTAACAAAGGTTAACCAGAATTAAGGATAGAATATTTTTAGCACGCTTTTCACGGAAAAATGTGTCAATATTGTGTCACACACAAAATTTAATCTATGTATAAGACTTTTAGAACATTTTGCGACTTTGATATTCCTTTTCGGTTGCTTAAACTATATGGAATAGACCCAACCAATATCTAATATGTACGAGCAAATAAAATGATAATTTCCCAGTGGGAACCTCATACCCGTGTACCTTCAAAATAACGTTCCTTTAATTTATACCAAATGTAAAAATTATCATCTAAAAATTAAGATTAAACTCCTAATTATTATTATTATTATTATTATGTAATCTACCGGTTAAGGTAGGTTTTCGGATGGACACAACTATCAACTAAATATTTTGTGACTCCAAATAAAACCTACTCTATATCAGGTCCCTATTCATCTCTTTGTACTTCCTTTCTCCCTTCATCCCGTCCAACATCCCTATCCTGTTCCTGCCCTTTCCTCGTTTGCCCAACATCCTCCCCTCTATTACCTTCTTCAACATTCCACTACCGCTCAATACGCCTTTCATCCATTTTTCCTGTCTCCATAGGATTTCTCTCAACAAACCCCTCTCCTCACCCACCGTCTCCGGTACTTCCTCATTTGTTTTCCTTTCGGTCCATTTCACCTTCTCCATTCTTCTCCACACCCACATTTCAAAAGCCTCCAATCTACGTCTATCCTCCTGCTTCAGCGACCACGTTTCCGCGCCGTACATAGCTACGCTCCACATCTGAATTTTTACGAGTCTAAACTCCTAATATGTAATTTTATTTTATATTTCATGTATTTCTTCTTTTATTTTTGCTTTCATTGTTGCATAATACTCCTAGTTTTATAGCCGTCATGAAACATATCTTCTAGTCTTATTCATTCTCCATACATTCTCTCAATGACTCGCACATTTTCTCAGTTATCTAAAATGCCTTACCTTCCTTTTTGAAATATGAGCAAAAACTTTGTATTTCTCCAATATATTACCACTGTTTTCATACATTAATTGTAGAAGATAAATAAAAGGTCTAATTAGGAAATTCAATTTCAAAATGTTTAGTATTACGTCACATGCACTGTCGACGGCTTTGATAGACCTCTTTTAAATTGATTGTTTCTTTTTTTTAAATTGTGTATTCTGTCAAGCCTAACGTGATATATGATGATTTTATTCTGTACTCCCATGGTCTGTGTGTGATTCATATTCGATAAATTTAATGGGATCAGGCGTCTTATGAAGGAAGAATGATTGAACTATTTTCAAACTAAAGACGAAAGACTTTTCAAGTCAAAATAGAACCAACGATCTTGCTGATTAATAAACTGTAAAATCGTAGATCCTCTTTTCATTGGTCCGGGATTAGTCTAAATAACAGTTTCGTCGATTACAAAAGGGACACAAACTCGAGCAAAAGGGTGGGAACCTCTTTTTGTTTAATCTTTTCGAAGCATGAGCTGCTTTGAAACAAATTAATTTTTTAATATACCCATGTCTATTTCAAATGAAAAATTAAACTAATCTGAAAGAATTGAAATTTAAAAAATAAATAGAATCTAACTGCTATCTGTAACTGCTTCATGAGGATACGTTGCGCTTAACTATTACACCTTTGTGGCGGAAAATTAGAGTTCATATAAAACTGAAATGTCCTTCATATCCGTTGATCTCTAGGCAATCAAAGCTCGCCAAATGAAATTCCGTAAATCGTGGTATAGGCAAGAAGTTGCATTGGTCGAGGTTTTGGTAGTTTAGTAGTTGTACTTCAGGGATCCAATGACTAGAGTTTACGCCTCAGAGTTAACGTTTTAGTATAACAACATAGTAAATATAACCGTCAAGTATGTATCCCATTTTTTCCGATGCTTATGAAGTCCTGACAATATTTTTACTAACGAGGGAATTTAATGATTCAGAAATTTTTCATTTACGATTTAAACATTTCATTTTAATTATCAGCCCCAGAGAAATTCGTTCAGATTTTACTAACGTTCATCTCCCGTCTAGATATACGAAATATATTCGTGTACGCCACGGTGGGCGCAGAATGTTTTAGGTCATGTTAAACTGTATTTCATATTCTGTGCATTGTATGTATTTAATGCCTTTACATGCCTTTTCCTGCATCTCATGTTTCCTCTTGCGCTATTTTAAGCCATGCAACAAGTTTTGTAACGAAAGAAATACAATGTCCTGATACGAGAAAAAGCTATTGTTACGGAGGATACCTACTCTTACATCTCTATATGGATTTGTAATCCTATTATGACGGAAAAAGTTTTATCTTTAATTTAATTTACAATTCCCTTCTAAAACGCTCTTGTTTGAAATCTAATAGACCTCCAAACTGAGGCATATACTCCAACGACTTGTTCTTCAGTTTTTCTTGTTTTTTTATGTTTTGCTATTTCTCATAAACTTTAGCTAACGGAATCAGTATTTTATTGGGGAAGATAAGCATTTAAAGAAGACAGCACATGAAATAGAAACTCTCCTTACATCGGGAAGTGTAAGAATTATGAAAGATTCTTCAAATAATCACGTTGCTTTTTGACAATCATTCAAGGTTTAAAAAAATCTTATAAGATTCGTCTAAAGCATTACTTCGAATAACACACAGAAATTGATTGTGCATCCGCATGCAATGGATTCCCATTTTTATAAAGCCACACGTTGGTGGTCTTAGTTCGTTTTGGCATTAGTTTTTTACCATCACACAATGGGACGTGAGATTTAGTTTAAGATCTCGTAAAAACACAAGTCTTTTAGCGATGATCACCATGATACACAAATTGAAACCGGAACGAGAATATGGTAACGAACACAGGAGTAGCGCGTGCGTCTAGGAAGTCAGGATGTTTTTTTAACATTTTCCGAACGATTTATACCTGTGAATCCGTGTGTGTATGTGACATATTTTTATGGTTATGATAATTTTAAATAATTATCTGTATAGGATGTGTTTTCATATTTAATATGAATTCGATGAACAAATAAGATTCAGGCCTTAATTAGCCTAGCGAAAGTCGCTATTTCGGTCTCGTTACTTTCTTTATACCTAGTATAGGATAGTTTCAAATGTAGTCATTTCTGCCTCCACAAAGAAAACAATTCAGAAGACTGGGTGACCTGAGAACTATTTTTCTTCAACATTTAACATCACAAAAGAGCTGCCATATAGCGAGGGAGGTGTTTATGATTACCTTAATTAAAATGGTAAAAAGTCTGTGAAGCGCCATTTCATTCTTCATTTAAAATGTGACAAAAATGAGCTATTAACGAGGGACTTATAAACGTGAAACTTATTAACGTGGGAATCGTTACACCGGAAAAGAATAACACTTCCTTATTCCCTTCGCTATTTACTGTATAGCACTAGAAAAAAATATTAAACCTCGTTTGTGATCAGAAATTTAGTGTGTTCGTTTTATTTAAATTGGTTACCGTAGAAACGTCTCTATCGGCGTCAAATTCTTCTCCTAAATAGGACGATTTCCGAGTCAATTCCATTTGGGAAGAAAAAGGCGAATAACGAATTTAAGATTAATTGTAAGAGAAGATGACTTAAAAACCACTTACATTCCGCAGATTAGAGTAAAATAGAAACACTTTCAATGAGCATAAGTAACTGTCAATTTATAATGGTTTTCCAATATTTGGTCGTAAAATGAAAACTCATTTCGATGAATTAATGTGCTTGCCAAAGTAGATTTTTCAATATGCAAAACTAGGGCAGGTTTTAGCAAAAGCCTATTGGGTTGGAGTTCTCGCAAAAAAAATTAATGTATTCCTCAAACTCTTCTCAATACATTTAGTAATTTTGTTTTAATCGTTCAGATAATAATAATAAACAATGTAAAAATTCATATTCTTTTCTTCCTGAATGAGTGGAAACTAAATAAATGAACGTTGCTCTTTGCCAAATATCAGAAAACAATTGTAATAATAAAGCCAATATAATTTCTTGCCCCTGGTCAATTGCCTTCTAATTTCTCTCGGTGTAGTTTATTATTATCATTTAAATGGAAATAAAATGTACACCTATGCTTGCAACCCCTGTTATAATTACAAAGTATATTTTATTTGCCTTCTCAGAGTTATCCGTTCTAGAGCGTTTTGATGATTGATCGATCAATTAAATAATGATATTGAATAGCCTAATATGTTATTATTTTTCATAACCATGTAAATATTAAATTTATAAGTACAAAAATTCCCAAAGTAACGTTTCCTGAAAACGCATTTATTTAAGTTTTCAAGAAACGCTTAGTAAATTATTTTTATTCATTAGGTGTTGCTAACGGTTACGCAACAGGACATGTAAAATTAAAATTCTTACAAAATGACAGTTTTAAAAAAAATGAACAATTTAGATAATGTTTTCTTTAAGACTCTTATTTACAAGAAAACCGTACTCACTAGGGACAAAAGGGAACGCTTCATACCTATTTTAATGAATCCTTTTTTTCCTGAAAAAATTATTAAGGGTAATATGTTTGCAACAATTGTAATATAATTCTCAATTTAACAGTTAATTTCTTTGCAAAATTTTAAGTATTAACTGAATAGACCGGTAGAATACTAAAATGGCTATATTAAAATTTCTATTTCCTTACGGGAAAATATTTCCTTCACCTAAATTATGTTAATTTATTTGGTAATCTACCGGTTAGGATTGATTTTGAATGGACAAATCTACCAAATTAATATTTTGTGACTCCTAAAAAAACACAATCCAGCACCCTACTCTACATCAAGTCCCTCTTCATCTCTGTGTATTTCCTTCCTCCCTTTTTCCAGTCCAAAATCCCTAACCTGTTCCTGCCCTTTCCTCATTTGCCTAACATTCTCCCCTCTATCGCAGACTTCAACATCCCACTGCTGATCAAAACGCCATTCATCCATTTTTCTTACCTCCTTATGATTTCTCCCAAAAATCGCCTTTCCTAACCCACCATACCTAACTCTTCCTCATTTGTTTTCATTTCGGTCCAGTTCACCTTCTCCATTCTTCTCCACACCCACATTTAAAAAGCCTCCAATCTACGTCTATCCTTCTTCTTCAATGACCACGTTTCCGCTCCAAATACCTGCGCTCCATATCAAAGTTTTGGCGATTATTTTCTTAAGATTCTTTCTCAACCTTCTTGTCATCAATTCCCTCCTCCTTGCGAAAGCGTTTTTCCCAAGTGCAATTCTTCTCCTCATACCCCTACTACTTTGACCATGTTGGTCCAAAACACTTACGAAATACGTAAACTGTTATGTGGTTTATTTTTTGCCCTCCTATTTTAATGTCAAGCTTAGCCTTTCTCTTTCCCGAAAATGGCATAACCTTTGCTTTATTTATATTGATTGTCATCGCATGTCCACCGCACTGACTTACCGATTCACTCAGCAATGCTTACAACCCCTTGGCAAACTGATACATTAGAGCTGAGTCATCAGCAAATACTGCCTATCCAGACTCTCCGTTCCCTACTCGCACCTGAGCAGTCTAGGACATACACAGGTTGCGTATTTGCCTCCTGTCCCTCCAATCTATTCCGATTTTCTGCGAGATACTCATTATTTTTCGTAATTCACTCTGCCCCTTTCGTAATTCATTCTACGCCTTTTCTAAATCTACTAAACAGGCAAATACAGGTATAGCATGTATAGCCCTGATTGTATTCTATATTCCTCTCCATTAGTGATATCATTACTGCAATGGCTTAACGCGTGCCTCTACCCTTCCTAAACCCAAACTGAGTATCCCCTAAGTAACAATTTGCCCTACGAGTACTCTGAATCCTTTTGTTGATGATCCTGAGAACAACTTTAGCTGCATGGGATATCAAACATTTTTCTGTAGTCCTCACATGATATGTATTATTCCTCCCACATTTTACTAAACCTCTTAGAAGTCCCACAGGAATGTTGTCTACCCCCACGGCCTTACTTGATTTCATCTCCCTCAATGAACCTTCTATTTCAACGTCGAGTATGTCTCAACCTAATCAATTTCCTTTACGTCTTGCTCTCCTTCTATGTCTAACCTTGTTGGCCTAAGTACTTACCATGCAGTTCTTCTTTATATTCCTTCCATCTCCCTTCGATCTTTTCTATCTGTATTAACTATTACCTTACCCGACTTACGTATCTCTAACAGCAGAGAACATCCCTTCTTATTTCACAAGAGTGATTTAACCTAGCTGTAGAGTGCACCAACTTCACCTTTCCTCTGTAAACTTTCCATATCCTCGCAATGCTTCTTCCACCATGCTTCTTTGCTTTATTTGTTGCCCGTCTCAATTTATTTTTTAACTCTTTGTACTTCATTTGGCCTCTGTGTTTACATTCTTCCATTTTCTTCTCTCATCTATCTTTCTGATCATCTAAGCCTTGATCCATGGTTTCCCTGTCCTATTCCCATTAACAGTTCCTATAGTGTCTTTTGCGGCTTTTGATATCTCTTACTTGATATATTTCCATTTTGCTTCGATAGTACTCAGCTCTTTACCTTCATCCATGATTTTCACTACAGCCTGCTGATACTCCTGCCTCATTAATTCATTTAATGCTTCCACATTCCATTTCCTAACCCGCCGCCCCTGCCTTATCTTTTTGAAACGGACGCTATATTTCAAAATAACTAAATTGTGGTCAGAGTCCGCATCCGCTCCCGGGAATCTATGCGAATTTATCACACTGTTCCTGAATCTGTGCCTAACCCTAATATAATCTATATGATACCTTTCTGAGTCATCTGTTATTTCCATTTCTCGTATACCTACGCCTTTTGTGGTGTCTAAACCGTACTGGTGATGACTAATCCATGCCTCCTGTTTTGTGCATTCTGTCCAGAGTTTTAAAAGTACTCAAACCTATTTTAGACACTCTTGTCTTTCTAAGGCCAAATTCTAACCGAATTACGAAGACGTTTACGCTTAAAACGATACTCATGTTCCTAAAAAGCTTTGACCATTCGTTATGCGTGCTATAAATCACTGTAGTCGTACCAAACGATGGTTTTATATGCAGACTCTTCAATAGAACATCTTTTTCATTCGTATTCGTGTAATTCCATCGCAAAATCCGTGATGTTACTACGAAGTAAGTGGAAATTTCCCACGTGACTGCATGGGTTATGAAGCACAGAGCTATTCATATGTAACTCAGACTTGATTTGGTACGTAACAGAGCACAAGTTTCCCGATGAAAGTCAGCAACCTTGAAGTTTTTATCAGTAAAAACCTTACCACTGAACCAACTTCAGATTTGGTGGGAATTTCAATTGCATTATTCATTTTGAATCGCTCGCTGTAAGCAAACGACAAGAGGCGCGACCTTCTAACCACTGCTGCCTGAGGTGTACTGACCTACTCTGTGCGTCAAAGCTACCACCATTCGGCTCCCTCTGCTTCTTCTGATACTACACGAAAACGGGATTAATTTCTGTGTGCGTGTGTGTTTGTATATATACATATATATTATATATAAATGTATATATATTTATACATATGTGTGTATGTATATTTATATTATATAATATTCATATATATTATATATATGTATATAGATATACACCAATTGGACGGCACATTAGAACACAAAAATATAAATAGCGAACACTTAAAAGGACACTCACAGAAATATTAAATTTTCGGCCTTCTTTAGGTCAGCTTGGAAGGTTTCGGGTGGAGGGAATGCGAGGACTGGGGCGGGGGAGGCGCTGAGTATGCTATGTGTATATGCACACACACACACCCTGCTGCATTTGTATACATAAGGCATTACATTTCATAAGAGTTGACAAAATCATTTTTGTATTCACTCATGCCATTGGATTAATGAAACGTTGCTAAAGAGCTTGCATTCGACCAACGGGTACGACCACGAATTTATGTCGTGCGGACATTATTATCAACATGCCAATCACAGCCGATAGCTAAAACTATATCACCATATCACCGTTCCACAGTTTTTGCATTAATGAACTTAAAGCAAAGTGATCCACAGCACCACCGTGCACCATTAGACCTGGATCACAATAGTTGATCGTGGACTTCTTCAAAGGCCTGCGATCAGCTATTCAGAGGCGCACTGTGAACATCGACGGTGACAGAACGAAAAAAAAAAAGGTCATTTATATTTTTCTTGTTCCTTTCGTTTCGTTTTTCCTTTTTTTGTAATCCCAGTTCTTCTAAATGAAAAATTGTAATGGAGAATTGGCAACAAATTACCCCCTCCCTTAACGTATACATTAACATGATTTTTTTGGAGTGATGGTATTGTTCAGTGTTATAATTAGTCGATGGAGAAGTTCAAATAAGAACCCAATTATTGAGAAGCATTAGAATCAAATTTAATGCAATCGTATGCACATCGGTATTTTTATTTCATGAACATCATTAAACTATCACTATTTAACGGTCCATCTAGGTATTCACTGCGAAAAATAGACAGAACAGAAGATGCATCACTTGGTAAACTAAACGAATTTATGTACTTTTCAATCTTTCACCGTGAACTTAATGCGTCGTCCCCCGTTTGCCCCGATGAGCATGTTAGCACACAGTTTGTCGGCTCCAATTATGCTAAGGTTAATGTGAGTGCTTATCATAGCAATGACTTTCACCAGTAATCGAAAATCGGGGTAATTTGCGAGTGTTAACTCAATCGCGGAGTGGGTACTTAACACGCGAAAATGGATCCGCCGCGTCGGAGGAATCTTGTGATAACACATGCATCATCACCATACCCGTGTGCGCGCATGCTTACCGGAGCACGCTGGCGTAATTGGATCGGCGGCGGCGTAAAAGTTCTGTCACATGGCTGTGGGAAACATCAAAGAAAGCATACATCAACTTGACTCATTGCCAATTTGCCGTACATGGAATGGTGCAGTCGAGTTCATATCCAACACGGGGGATGGCGGTAGGGCGAGGGAGGGAGGGTGTGCAGGGAAGGAGACGGATTGGAAAGGTGAGGCATGGGAGAGAATGTGGAATGAGGATAGGTGAAGAAAGAGGTGGGCGGGACGGGGGAGGTTTTGGGAAGGGGAAGGAGTGGAGGCGGCGGTGGTGGAGGAGGAGAGGGCGGCGGTGTGAGGGGCTGCCGCTGGTGTGGAGAGGGGACGGGGATGGTTCGGTAGGCGGGAAGAAAGTTTCTCTCCGTCACCAGCTTCAGCCTGTTGAATAATTCACCACGTAGAGGGGATGTGGAGGGGGGCAAGGGGTGAAGGAAGCTGGGGTGTGCGGGGCCCAGTGGGGTAGTCGGCGGGTGGCAGTAACTCCAAAGAGAAGAGAAAGAGAGCCTCTCTCTCTGCACAAGGACGCTCAGTGGCGGAGGCCCTCGTCGACGACTCCGGTAGGCCCACAGGCACGCCCTCGGGAAGGGGGTCGGAGGAGTGAAGGGAGGGGGGAGACGGCGTAAGAAAGGAATAACCTGAAAGGGAACGGGGAAGGGGCGGAGATATACTCTCCTCTTTCGGGTGTGGGACGGGGGAGAGAGTTGCAAGAAATAGACAAAGGGATGTAAATGGAACAGTGCGTGGGGGGGGGATGGATGGTTGGGGTAAGGAGGTCGGAAAAAAAGATTATCCAAAGTTTGGCAACAGGAGGAGACGGCGGGAAGTGTGGTGTTTATGGAAACAGGCGTTGATTGGGCGGGAGGAGGTAAGGTTATGGGGTGGCACGGTGTGGTTTCAGGTGGTGGCGTGGAAGAGGAAGGGGGAGAAAGGTTGTCGTCGGGACCGTCTGGGGATGAGGGTGTGGACGGGAATTTCGGGGTAAAGTCCGAGCCCTGAGTGAGAGAGCGAGTGAGTGTGTGTATGTGTGTGTGTGTGTGAAGAGGAAATTGGTGCCACCCACCTACACTCACTCGTGCATCCATCTGCATTTCATCCGCGGCCATCGCTGCGCCGATGAGCCGGCATGAATTTGGGCCACGGGGGTTTCCCCTTTCATGATGGGTAAGCTCCTTCTGAAGGGATCTCTACTCCTCTTTCCGCGTCCTCGGAAAACACACAGTCGCTCACTCACTTTGCCTTACTTTTTTGAGTCGGAAGACTGAATTCTGTTTTTTCAGCTCGAAAACTTTCCCCCGTCGACTCCACCCCGTGCCCTTTTCCATTCTGAGATTTCACACGCAAATAACTCGAGAAAGAGAGAGAGGGCTCCAAAAAGATAAAATAGCGTGCCTTAGTTTCCCCCCTCTCTCTCTCGCTCTAACGCCATCTCTCTCCTCCCCACTTATTTCTTTCTCCGGTAAGGGAACCTTGCTCCTTCTTCGCGATTAAAGTTATAGGATCATACTTACCCGACGGAACTGCATTTTATTTGCGGAGGTGAACCGTCTCCAAAGTTCTAGCCTGTCGGGTCGCACGAAACTGGCTGAAGTTTATTTATCTTGAGCCAACCAGTCTTGGATGGATTTTTTAAAGGGATTTTTCTATGTTCCTGGGTTCTAATACCATCTAGAAGTTTGGAGTTACGTTTTTATGAATTATTCATGCGATACTGGATAAATGTTGAGAAATTATTTCAGCCACCAAAGAATCTAGGCCATAACTAATTACAGCGTGCGTACGGTCTTACGACAGGATTGAAGTGACGCTAGTTAATTCTGCTCTATAAATCATCGTGATCAAAATTGTGTATCCGCGAAACGAATCAGCGAAACGTAGAGACAGAAAATGCTAAACAAATAGAGTTTAGTACGGTGTCTCTAGAATAATCATGTGTCCTTTTCTGCTAGTACGAGTAGCATAATCTTAATTTGAATTGTTCCAGGCAGATGCAGAGGGGGAGGATCATAATTTTTTAAAATATGCAAATGGCTTCAAGTCATTTTTCTAAACTCACCATTATTTAGAAAAGATGTATGATTTACAATGAATTCGTAATGACTAATATGTTGGACGTTGACAGTCTTGCATCTTTACTTTGAAAAAATTCCAAATGCGTTATTATCTTCAAGCAACTAGGAATTGCTGGGTAAACCTAGGAATTAAAATTTCAAAAGACTTAAAATTCTGTAAAAGATTACGGATGTGTTCCACAGGGAGCAAAATCAACGTAAATAAAAGAGAAAAGCACATTTAGGGCAACTAGATTCAAGAGTGAGCCATCAATATGCATAGGAACTGGAGTGAAACCCTTATAACATGACTTAACGTGATTACGCGAAGTTACGACTTTTACGGGTGCAAACGGTTGCCATAAAAGGCGTTTAATGCCAGAGACAGAAATTCGTGTATAGGGAAATGCTATAAAGTGAGTGGTATGGTATCAAATGAAGGCACAATGCAAAATAGAGAGCGAAAAAATAAATATATGTAGTGACGGTTTCCAGGCTATGTTCCGAAAAATAATTTAATTTTAGACGTTGACTATTGATCAAATAGCTGATAATTTAACACTCCACTAAGCAAACTAAAAAAGGGTGTTCCTTTTGAGTCAAGTAACTAAGTTAATATACTCTTTGACGAACCGAAAAAAATACATCCTATCGTTAATTCAACGTGCTTGTTTGTGTGCACCTTAGTGATAAGATAAGGGAGATAAAAATACAAATAAAATTGAGTCGTCAAGCCCTGGTTCTGAACATTTAATTCACCAATATGATAAAATGACTTAGCCTAGAGAGGTTGAAATTGGAACAATTGTACTGGACTTCAATCTTTCAACTCTCCTTTCTGTGTTTTAAAGCATTTTAACTCCTATGTGACGACTCAGGCAATATTTCTTGAATACTTTGATTCTTTGAGCTTATTTCCTTTTGTAAATTATTCTTTATTCCTACCACAGTGGTAAATACTAAGGTCGGACTTGGATGAGTGAGGATAGAGCTAATTCTCTAGCATACACACAAGCAGGGAAAGGTTTAAGACATTGGAAATTTCCTCCAACTGTGTCGAAATTCGATTTCCCACAAAGTTCGGCTTACAAGAAAATCTCACCGTTTGAAATTTTAATAAGATTACCCACGCCATCAACCGAGATATGAACCTGAGACAATCTTTTCAATGCCTGAACATTCTACCCACAACATAAGGACACATCCTTATACTTGAAAATGAACCTCAATGCATTATAATTTTAAATGAGTATTAATTGTGTTGGGTTTTTAAATGCATCTGTAAATCCTCAATTTTCATTTTTTAATACCTATCTGAAAACCGCTAAGTACTGGGAGGAGAGTTGTGGAGAGAGTGAGAAGAGAGAAACTAACTACGAGGAGAGTTTTCCAAATTTTCAAGGTAACAATTTATTTTCTAACGCTGACGTAAATATCACCATGCCTTCGGAAATATTACCTACCTCCTTCGGAGAATACCTCGTGCCGCAAAGGACAGTGACACAATCACGTGCCCTTCCTAGCATTTTCCATCTTTAATTTCTCGTCACATAACATGCAACCGCCGGCGTCACCGGTAAAGTTTCACGACCGGTTCAAAAAAAAAAGAGAGCATCGGATCCGGAGGGCCGCACGGGGCGGCGAAAAAGAGAGCGGAGGAGGCAACAGAAGACACGGGGAGGGAGGAAGGGAGAGAGGAAGAGGGTGGGGGATGGAGGCAAAAAAAATGTACCAAGATTAAAGGGCGGGAGCGACGAGGGTGGAGGTAGGGTAGGGATCAGAAGGAAGGTTTTCGAGGAAAGGTCAGGTGGAGAGGAAGGACGAGGAAGAGAGAAATAGAAGTGTTCTAGGAAAGTGAGAAGAGCAGGAAATGGATAACGTGGGGAGTAAACGAAGGAGACCAAGGCTAAGGATTCCCTGGAAGTCTCCGGCAAGGGTGAGGGGAGGGTTGTGAGGGTGCGTTAAGAGAGGGAAAGAAGACCAGAGGGTGGGGAGAGTGGGTTGGAGGGTGAAGGTGAGAGGGCGCGGTGCAATTAACTCGGCTGAGAAGCCATCGCCCTGCCCCACTCCACTTCCACTCCAGCGCAGACGTGAATGCCATCTGTAATTGGTAAATGGAAATGGCGTTATGTGTATGCCATCTCTCTCTCTCTCTGTCTCCCTCCTCCCCTTTCTCTCTTTTCCACCGCCGGCATCGCGAACCGCCTATCTCACGCCATCAACTTACACCCCGCTGCGTCACCCCTCCTCCCTTGTCCCAGAAATCACACCCCTCCTCCCTACAGCAAGCCCTACGTCGTTCTCGCTCCTAATTCCTTCCTTCGCCGCCTCACGCTGTCGACGTTGAATCTCTCTCTCTCTCCTCTCCCCTTCCCGCGTATCGCAATCCTTACGACCCTTCTCCTCGCCTCTGCTTTGATCAAATGGGCCTTTGAGCGATGGGTTGTATTCTGCGAGCAAGGTGCATGAAAATTGACACCGATCGAGCAAGATTGTTCCACCTGAAAAAAATGTCGCGGTGTAATCTGTCAAATCAAACGTAGTGTTTATATTTCGGCAGGACGCGAATGGAAGCCACCAAAGGAATGCTTGCTTCTCCATGACTCTTTCAACAATTTTTTCCAACTGGGATGTTAATTTACGGGCGATGACCCCCTCCGAATTTACAGTTAGCCACGTATTTCTAGGCAGCCAATGGGCGGTTACAGAAAAGGTACCTTCCCTAATTCAAATGTGATTTCAGCAATCCGTATTATGTAATGTAACGAGATCCCATCTAGATTCCCCGTCGAACAAACTTCGATCTATTGACAGCAAACGCGATAATGATAGGTTGGGATTTAGCGTGAACCTCGAGCTCCAGAAAGGTTGTATTTGCGATTTGTGCTATCTCCGCTACCATGCACTGTCCTCAGAGCAGCAGCGATCGAAAGTGCGATTATTATGTCACCGTTCAACGGCTGGATAATTGTCAACTGGGTACTGTAGGTGTTTATTCAACATACTTACCTAATATTTCAAAATTTGTATGTTTTAGATGGATTATAACCGAGTACAACGGTACCCTGGCGTAGAAATAAGCTAAATTTCCCGTTTTACGTTCAGCTGTACGGGAGCATATCATCTACATTTACATAAATACCATGCGAGCCACCAAAAAAGGTGTGTGGCAGGGGTGTAGCACCATGAGGGAAGGGTAAGGGATGAGGGGGTTGGGGGTTATCAAATAGGTGAGGAAAGGTGGGGGGAAACTGTAAAAGACAAGAAAAAAAAATTATTTTATGTATATACACATATATATATATATATATATAAATGTACATAAAAATGTATACACATACATATCTATCGATTCCATTAATTTTATTGACACGTGAGAGACAAGCCCTTTACAAGAGTAAGATTTACTGGATAATGTAATGGCCGCCGGAAGTATGGCAGAATACGTATGGCGATCGTACTTGCCTTTTCAATCAATTCCTCCCAAGCTTCAACAATTGACTCTCCCGGCTAAATTTATAAATACTTTCCCTTCTTATCCTTCAATTTCCATCATTCAAAAATCATATGAAAACACATTCGTATTTATGTGTGGCAAACCTGTGTGTGGCTGACATATTAGGGTAATTGTCAAAACGACTTTTACAAATTTGAAACTCGTTTTACTTTTATTACCTAATTTGGCTTGAAATTTTTTGTCGACACAAGTTTGTGGTTTTTAATGTATCATCAATTGCTTTCTTAGATCCGGCTAAAATATTCGAAAATCAAAGTAATTAGAATAGTGTAAGCATTAGTAATCAAATTACTTATCTTAGTTCACTTCAACTTGTACTACAATGTACGCTGATACCTTATTGAGGAATTATGCCGATAGACTCTTGAGAAAGCCCGAGACGCCCTTTCATGGGTCGTGGGCTTTCGATCTGACCTTTCCCCCTCCTACTTGATCGTATTCCATTACATCGTCTACCCATAAACCCGCCCATTTCGCGGTCCCTCTTTATGTATTCCCTCCAACTGTCGTCGTAGGTCCTATGTGTATAAGGAGCAGGGACGCACACACAAAATGTACACCCTATCACATATATATGTCTATATATCTACGTATAGTCCTAGCCTTTCTCCCTCTCCTCCAGCTTCGCACACTTTTGGAGCGTTCCCCCGTCTTTCCTTTTGAATCTCCCGAGGATGGATCGCAAAGTGCTTCCAACCGATTTGCCTTTTTCCACACTCCCCTCAGCGCTCCCTTTCTCACTCAATGTCCTCGTCCCTCGAAACCTCTTCCTCACCCCCTCTACCGAAACCTCTCTCGTCCACGTTCGCCCCTTCCCCAACCCTCATTCCTCCACTAACCTACTGCTCACTCGACAATCCCTGTTGAAACGCCCACCTCCGCGAGATTGCCCACGGCTATTGACATAAAGAACCCCCCTTCCCTCCGCCATGTTCCTTCCTCGCCACCCCCTCTCCCACCCCCTCTCCCCCTCGCTCCGCTACTCCTCTTACCCTAAAGGACTCCTTTTACAAATACAATTCCTGCTACCAAGTTTCAAGTTCCGTTTGTCTTTGTTATGCCCATGTTCCATTACACTCATGAAAACCGGCGAGACAATTACCTATACTGAAATCTTTAGTTTCGTGCTGTTCACAGGCATCTTGTCTGTGAAATTAAACCTAACGTGCATGAAATGTCCAGTTCTATTAGTGGTAATTATCCTTCACTTATTTTTATAGGTTTTATTGAGGAAAGCAACGAGATGAATAGGTCTTTGCCGTGCAGCGGTTCAGTTCATTTTGAAATTTCTGTCTTAAATGTAATAGGTGATTGCATCAACGGATCCGTGGCAGTTACATAACAGTTGTCGTTGCAGAGCTTGAAGCCATCGAGGACTTCGCGAGTTTCGAGGATAGTTAGTTTGCTTCCTGGCGTGGAAAGTTTTGATACGATGCATGCAAATATATACTACGAAGGTGTAGTTTTATGAAATAATAGGTAGTACTCAAAGAGATTGTTGATTGGTTATGACTAAAATTGCCTGAAATAAATGTAAAAGGTAGAGACTTTTGATATTTGAATGAGAAGTGGAATTTATTAAGTAGGTTTAGCACAGAAAAATACTAATGACCAAGTTTTAAATATGATGGATGAAGAAGAGAGGAAATTTTCAGATAAAATCCAGGGCGGGAGGAAAAGCGGGCGGAGGAAATATTAAAGGATAATAGACCTTGATAGAGGAGAGAATGTTAGGCAGCGTAGAGGAAATAAGAGAATAAGACTAGAATCCCTGCATCAACGAAGCATGGTTAAAAGTAAATATTATATGATATGCTTGAAGAGGATCTTACGAGTATAAGAGGATGCGAGGATGCATACGAGATATAAGTCCTTCAGCACACCTCCATTCGTTGAATGTTGTCTCATTATTTGTTGCCTAGTTTAATATCTTAGCCCACGATGAATAAATGCATTTTCAATTTAGTTGAATTAAAGGGAAATAAAATGCAGCAATATAACAAACTAAAAATATTTTTCGATTACATAATTATAGGTAAACATACGAATATAGAGTAATAAAAGCTAGGCATACGAGAAAAGATGTGGGAGATTAGAATGATTACCATAGTTCTAAGCTGTGGCTAATTTTTGTGGCCATCACGATATATTATTAACAAACTAAAGAAGATTTAAAAATCTATTTGGGATCATGAATATGCAATTACCATTATTTTGTGTCAAATGAGTGCCAACAAGTACTCAAGGTCCAACGGAAGCATCAGTTGATCTATGATAGGTTGGTCAAGGACACTATACGGTGCATACGTTTTTGGCGAGTGATAGAGAAAGAAATGGAATATTGTAACATTATATAGCCAAGCAAAAAATTGATATAAAAAAATAAAGAGTGAGTTTTCTGATCATAACAGAAACTGCATAACGGAGGAAAGGGGTAATGAGAAGCCATTGGAAAGCAGTCAAATGTACAGTTAGCCATAGTAGAGAGAAGAAAACGTAGAATCACTAGACTGAGGAAAGGAAAATACGTTTCTTAAGTATGTGTAATGAATTGGATTATCTGAAAACCAAAAGAGACTGAAATAGAATCTATTATCTATCTTCTCGGAATAGGTGCAGAAAAAATCTGAGGAACTCTTAAAACGGTTTAAAATATTACAAATCTAGTGCATCAATAAACACTAGGCATGAAGGACGATGTCAAGATGGCCATATTTAAAGAAGAAAAATAAGTTGAATACAGTGGCAATTGAAAAAAAAGGAGACAACAGTTTGACGAAAAGGAAGAATTTCGGAGATAACTGGAAAAAGAATAAAAAGACTTCTTTTATTGAACTCTTACAAAAAACTGAAAAAAACTACAATCGAAATTCAAATAATAGAGAATACATTTTTTTAGCAAAAGGAGAGTTTTCCTTAGTTTTAGGCAAATATTATGAAATAATTTAAATTACGACCGTAGATGAAAATGACGACGATGAAGATGGCAACCGCATGATGAAAATACTCTACTGAATAATAGTGAGTTCGGGAAAGTAGGAAATGGAATAATGCTAAATTGGTAACAGAGAGGGAAGCACATGCAAAGTTATGTTAGTTAGTGATTTGTTAATTTTTTTCTAGAGTAAATTACCTACCGATAATAAGAATAAAAAGCAAGATCAAGCATAAAAACGATATTTGCTTGTGCCATTCTGATTAAAATCTATCAGCAGTCTCAGCCGTAAAATGGGAAAAATCAATCGCTCAAACGAGAAAAAACGGTACATAGCATATGTATCATCGTCAGCATTTCAATCTTAGGATTGGTTTACTGCAGCTACTATATGTACTACTACTCTTATTAGAATTCAAGCCAAGGCTGCATATTTTAGAGAGAATAATGTGGTGGTTTCCCGTTGTCTTCCACATCGCAGTACTGCGGCCGATACCGTGATCTTCACTCTCACCAGAAGCTGTGGCAGCTGATACCGGCCCGACCCACTCGGTCTGCGTCACCAGTGAGTGCCTTGTGATCAAACTGCTGCCTTTCGTTATGGGATCATTGTGGCCTCGCATAAGTATGTATATACTTTATTCTACTTTATACTAACCGTACTTTTAATCTAGTATGTCACGTGAACGATAGACGATACGACGAGACGGTAAATAGCGTTGGAAGTCCTGTAGGAATCCATCGTAAAAATGATCATAAATGAATTAAATATGTAACATAACCAAAAGTTAAATTCTTTCAATGTTGTCTAGATAAAAAAAAGGTAACCAGTTCTATGGGTCGATCCTCTCTGAATTTTACCTTCATTTTTTTCATAGGTATATTTATATTTACCGATTCATATCAACGGTTAATCAGAATTTTTATTAATTTTTTCACTCAGTTCACCTGGACCCAAAACTCTACTTATCTATGCACTAGCTAAAACAAGAATCTCCTTAGAAAACCAATGTATGAAATATTTAAATAGCTACCGATTAATATGATGTGATGTCCAATCTACTCCTCCAACTTTACATCTTTCTCAACATGTTCATTTTCTGGAAATCCTTTTTTCCCTTCTTAAATCAGAAGTATTTCATACTTACATGCATCTACGCTCTTCCCATCCCCATGGGGTTTCAAATTCGGAGTTATTTCCCTCGAAATAAATCGGTTAATTCCTAAGGGATATATTATTTCAGTCCATTACTTTCGAGCAAAAATGTCAGTCCCCTCGGCTCTAATTTTTTTGATCGTCTTACTTTTCCCCCTTCCCCAAAACGAAACCCTAACGGTTGCCTCGGAGTCCTCTCCTGTCCCATAAAAGTAAGGCAATCCGGGATAAATGAACAGGACAGTGCAGTGTGGGTTGGGGGGATAAGAAGGCGGAGGGAGCTTTGAAGGGATTGGTGTGTCGGAAAGGATAGGGACGACAGGGGTGCTCTCTTCTTCCAAGGGATCCGAGCTTTTAGCATTCCTCCTCATCTCCTCCCGTCCTCGACTCTCCTTCGTCTCCCATCCCCATCCAACCCTCCGGAACGACTTCTGTCTCGGCGACCTGAATATAAACGAATTCAATCCCTTATTCGTGTTCGTGTGCATATAAAGGTGTTTATATATATTTGTAACTGTGTGTGTGTATGGCTATATACTATGGCTTATGTATAAATTATATTATATATATAATTCACATTAATGTATATATATATATATATATTATTCACATCTGTGTGTATATATATATATATATGTGTGTGTGTGTGTGTGTGTGTATATATATATACACATATACACACATAACTTATGTGGATGTCTCACGGACGTGAATAAGAATGTATATGAAGTTTACACTAGCAAACAAGTGTAAAAACACAGAAACACATAAAAAAAGAAAAGAAACTCACATGTTTTCGAATTTTCGGTGGCACAAGCCACCTTTCTCAAGGCAGTGAAGGAAGGAACACACACATACATATATATATATATATATATATATATATATATATATATATATATATATAGTATTTATTAATTGTGCTCAAGAATGGCGAGGAACCATGTACAAAATTAGGATCTTCGATGGATCGGGCTGACTTTTTCAAAAGAATAAAGAATATGAATAGTATTAGTTTTATGTATTATTTTATTTCATTTTATCCTTTAGTATAAACGAGTATTCTTTAATCTTCCAAGGTCTTAACGTTACGAATTGTGTAAGTGACCTCTCTCACGGAATAAGCAAATATCCAAATATTAACACATACTAGTATAAATGGGAACTCACATGAACGGATATGAATTTTTTCGGCATAAACTTTCGGTGATGGCGTACTGGAGTGTATCTACCATCCAGTTGACAGTGAGGAAAGTTGCAATCTCAATTAGTTATATTCTTATATATGATCTATAAGTACACTTAAAATCATTTCTAACAAGGTGCAAGCACACAAGTATATATAACACAAGGAGCACCAGATACATTCGTGGAATACGCAACATTAATTTTGCATAAACTAAGCCGTTGTCATGCGGCCACAACATCTGGATAAAATAGAAATTTTCGAATGATTAAATAAAGTTAAATCACTATTTTTCTGTCATTTGTCTGGAAACTATTTTTTCCACCCCTCAGGACCCATTCCGTTCCCGATAATTTAAAAACGGTGCTATAACTATATACTAGAGTCACTTATTACTAAGCAAACTGAAAGAAGGAAAGCAGAGAGGAAGAGAACAATGTAACAGATCACTAATCGTGAAAGAGACTGCTGTCCTTGACAGACCAAGAGTAAAGGATTTGTGGAAACATTGCGTCAATTCATTTTTTTTTACTTCCATCTCACTTCCGCATTCTACTCCTGTCATTCAAAAAAGCGAGGAACAAAACTGTTCGATTCTGGCAATGGAATGAGTGACGCAATCACATTCCGATAAATCTTAAATTCAATTTAAAATCCATGCTGCTGCTAAAGTAACGCAAAAAAATAAAATTTGTATTGGAAATGTAATGTAATCATTGAAAGACTCTCATAAATTGAGTAATGCATGTTTCTCTAGGTTAATTAAAATATTTTTTAATTGTGTGTCCCTTTGCTCTTTTTGTATTTGATGTTCTTTTCATGCCGTAAATGTTTTAATCAATTTCACCAGTAACTGAGGAGAAATATGTCCTGATTCGACTTATGCCGTGTACATAGGTTGGCACGTTTTTTAATTGTTTATTATTCATTACCTTTTTGGACCCCTCGTCTACCGCGTTTGGGTAAAATAAAACTGAAATATTGAATTTACACTTGATTGCTGAGAAATATCTATTCTATCACCAAATTTAAGCATCTCAGAGTAAAGCCAACGAGAACTTTGAATTCATCATATCGTTACTAATAGAGTTAAAATACATAAAGGCAGTCATAACGTTACCTTTCCATTTCCTTCGTCAATGTAATGATACTAAACTTTTTTTAAATAGATTTTACGTTTTTACTGACTTAAAATTCAAATCCAAGGTATAAATATGAGCAATATTGTGTATTCGCTGCTGTTACATGATATATTACCCTGACACCATCCAACGCACGGATTAAAACGATTGTACGTAAGCTCTCCCGACGAGGATTTTTTCATATTGAAACTCTTAATTGCATCTTCGACATTGCATCTTCGACTTCATTGCCTATGTCTGATAAAAAATAGAAAAGTGGTGTTTACCATTGGCATCTTATTTTTAATATTAAAAAAATTACTGGCGTAAATTTAATGAGTTAGTGGTGAATTTTTTAAATCATATTTATACTTTATTTCCAATTGATATCCATTCCAAGAAATATCTTAAATATTTTTAAAAGAAATGATAAAAAGAAGATATTTAATTCCGAACTCAATATTTTTTTATGTTTGCCTCTTTAGGACGAATTAAAGCCTATAAATTGATTGCAGTTACATGATGAGAAAGAAAAAAAACGGAGGAAGAGGAACGGATTTCATTTATCCGTTCATGTCCACGAGAATCTTTAACTATAATTTGTTTACTTTTTCATCGGATCTTGAAAGGTGAACTGAATTTCATGCTTTCTACCGCCTCTTCTTTTCCCGTCTTTCCGATCTATCGTTCTATTTGAACCAACACAATCGCGCTGTTTGCCCAGTGTTCCAGTTTCAAGGAAATTCCGGCCATCTAATGTTCGCATTGGTTTGAAAACCCCCCTGCCATAAATCCGGCTTCACAATTCAATTGCTTCAGTCCACGAAAATACTATATACGAACGGCTGACAAGATGGCATTTTTTTTAACCACTACGAATATTATGCACCCCATTTTTTATCATAATATTGGTCGAGTCGGACGGACGAGAAATACAATTTAGCTAGCGTAAAAATACATTGAAATTTATGTCATTTGACCTCATTGTGCATGGCACACTGTGTTCAAACAAGAACTCTCAAAAAATATATCTTCATGTGGTAATATAACTCCTGGTATAATTATAGAAATCATTCAAATTGATGAAATCAATTTTTTATAATCCAGTACTTTTCCCTATGCTATTTTTTTGCTCATTTAATGATTGGGAAAAGATTAGGACTTCATAGTCCCTTCATCCACCTAAGCCTTATACATTACAATGAAGATAATCGCAAAAAACCAATGCACTAGGAAAGGAGGAAGACCCACTTACGCGGGGATCGAACACACGATTTCTGGATTGGCGGGCAGGTTGACTCCCCGCCACCGGGGCCAGCGAGTTAACAATGGACCTCTGCGTGTCTTATGGATTAAAGAAAATTCAATAAATGTCTGGTTTACTGAGATTATTTAAACTTACGCCTATATAAATAATTAAAGACAAGTTATCAATATCTATTATACCTCTGCTAGAAAATTCAAGTTAAGAGAAGCATGAAAGGGATTCATTAAATATTCATTCCTAATTTGATTGAACTGAATGTACTCAGTAGTCACAATATTTTTACTCGAGAAGAACTGATACCGTGAAAGTGGTATTAATTTTTCTCATTAACGCAGTTTAGTCTCTTGTTTCTGATTAATCCATTGTTTGTCTTTCAACATGATGTACTTGCAAGAATATCTTGTATTTATTAGAAAACTTGTTTAGAAAGGTTGTGTTGGTTTCATTTTAACATAAGAAATACAAGGAAAGAGAACATTGGAAAAGTATAGTAAAATTATAAAATATTTTGAAAGACTAAAGCACTGATTGCCAGCGTCAAACTATCAACAGAGGTGACAAGATATTTCGTGGGTTCTTGGTAATTCTATATGCAGACCATCTGGCGAATAATTTGTCGAAGTGCGGTATCTTTTAGATGAAATATTAGCTTTCGCTTGTAATATTCCCTGCTATTTTAGGTAAAAACGAAGCTCTAGTCGAATTTGAGTTTCTCTCATACGACCTCACCAGTCATTTGATTTCTAAAGACACATTCTCCCTACTATAAACTTATAGAAGTTTATTTAAACATCTCTGGTACTTAGTTATCAAAATTTGTATGAAAATTTAACATCTAGCATTTTATTTGCCGTACAGATATTTATTAGGACTGCAAACATGATAAGGTGCCACATTTAATATTGATTTAAAAGTTATAATTTTATGTCAGCTATTTAAATCACTTGATGAGTGAAGCTTGTGCATTTGTCCTGAGCCAAAGGACATGCTATTAACCTTGAGTCGTGGAATCAGTCACTTGTTGGAATTCGCCTCTTCTTTAAACCACTTAAGAATAGGGGTATCGAAGAGACGGGTCAGATTGGATCTCAAAACTTTTAAATTATTTGTAACCTGTTGTTAATTTTTATGTCCTTGATAAGTTATTTGGAACGTGAGTTCCTCAAGAATCACATCTATGAGGAAAAATAGCAGCTTATGCATAATGCAAATTAAGTCTTCTTAATTTAACTAGCTCAGAATTTCCCTTGGATATTTCTCTTGTACCCTTTCTCCTGGTAAAAGATTAGGTCTATTTGCACTTTAAAGTCACACCTTAGCATCAGCGAAATTTTTATTTATTAGCAATTTTTTATTGACTCCCAAGACTTGGATAAAATCCTTTTAATGCTATATCAATTCCAGTATTTAAAATTCAAACTCTAACAGTGTATCGTACATACTTTTACATTTTGGGATGTCATCAAATCTGTCATTTTGGGAGGGTTATTTAGGCACAACTCATGAAAGTTATGACAGGGATTCTCTTCTTCACGTGCACAATAGTGATTGAGTTAAGGTTTCAATAAAATCGGATTCATCTCCATGCAAATGCAATTCTAAAGTTACTAAGTCTCTTTTCCTGCACACAATGGTGTATGTGAGCATAAACGTTGCTAAGACTTGTGAAGCGCCGCAGGCCCGATAAGGTGCTTTTCTCTTTAACCTTATTATTCAGCTCCGCACTCGGGCAGCCTGCCTACTGACGGCATTAAAATCGACGGCCCAGTTACGTGCCACTTCGTCTCCTTCTTATTGTCTCCCTTGGTACGGCTGTGAGTAGCAAGGCGTGTCTTATTGTCGCAGAATTTGCTGAACTTAAACTAATGCGGAGGCCAAAAAGTCATTTTTCGCTTTGAATTATATTTCAATTTTCATATTTAAAAGTTACTTGGAACAATGAAACCGTGCAGAAGATATATTTGATTTTCCTAGTTAATACCGGAACCCAAAACCCCAGTTGCTGTTGTAAAGGTAGTTATCGACACTAGTTTAACAAAATTACATAATGGAAACTCTTATTAGTTATGGTCAGGTCAGGTATTGAATTCCAGTCTTTTTTTAACCGAAAAACTTCCCCTTATTCTGGAGCCAATCCATGGATTTTTGACTTCCTGGAGGAACGTAGAGACTACTCCTGCAGCAAGGATTACGAATTTTATTTCAGCATTTTGGTAAATTAAAGGAACAATGATTATGCGTTTTTTATCTTGAAGCCAAAGACTTATAAGCCAGCAATAAAGACAAAGAGCCAAAAACTTAGACGATGGTTCTTGTTAACTGTTTTCAACCGTAGGCTTATTTGAAATTAGAAGCTATTGAGCTAGGGTGGAACGATATCTGTGTATTGGTTCGGCAGGCAAAAGATTCGTTTTCTGAATTCTAATTTTAGTGGAAGTCTAATTTATCCTTTGTTGCCAAATCAAAAACTTTGATGGGTGCATCCTCTCCTCCAACGTCCTCTTCTTGATTTAGGGGAAAAAAATAAACGAAATAACATATTTTTTAAATGTCTACGTTGCGAATTTAAATTTTGAGTATCACAGCTAGTAGTTTTCTCATTGCAGATACGTCTGTGTCTCTTTTCAAATAGCTTCGATGAATTTGACGTGATTTTCCAAAACATTTTAAGGATCCTAATAACTCGGTTTCATGAATTTTCAATTGGAAAATCAACGTAAAAATCGTCTTGTGACATTTTATCCCTTACCTCTACTATGATTCCAAACGTAGGGAAATAAATAATACTGTGAATGCCTAAATTGCTTCTTGAAAATTAGTTTGGTCTGCTTTCTGAGGAACTACTGGCGTCATTGATTGCTGACCCTGTCTTGTATCCTATGCCCTGGAAAATATCTCGCCCCAGATGTTCAAGTGCTCACCGCATGGAACCAGCGTACTCAAACACGAATCTTTCCTGGCGTCTTTAGCGCCTGAAATCATGAACTTGGGCGTGCTTTTTTCTGAGCTGTTCCATTTGAACTCCATTATTGCTCCTGAATCTCGCGTCCCCTCCTCCAAAAAAGGCTCCCAGTTTCCCTGCCCCGTCTCCTCCGCTCCTCGCCCCTTTATTTCATTCACTTCCCTCCCTGCCCCCACTTCGTATTCGAAGTCCCCTCCCCTCCCCAATCCTCCCTCCACATTTTTGTGTCCCCACCCCTCTCCCCTCCCCCTAAATCCTCTTTCATATTTTCGTTCCTTGCCCACTCCTCCACTCTCACCATTCTCGGGTCTGTCTTCCCCCCTGCCCCCTTACCCACTGCCACCAACCCCCATCCCGAATCTCCCAAAAGTGAAATCAACTTCCACCACCCTCCAAAAACCATCTCATTCCAGAGAACCTTCTTGGACACCTCATTTTCTGACGATTCTCATTCAAAATCCCACTCCCGCCCGTCTCCACCCCGATCCCCCTCCCCGTCTTTTTCTTTTGCTTCATTCCTTTCCAAACTTCTTTAAAAAAAACCCCTCTTTTCACCCGAGAACCTACCCCCACCCCCGTCCCCCGCCGTTCTCGCCCACACGACGTCGTCCCCAGCATTCAGGCCCGCGGCTGCAGCACGGCGATGCGAGGGAACTCTCGGCCCCGAAAGGTTGTATTATGAAAAGTCGAGCTACACTCCATGATTCCATTTCCAGCCCTTACCCTCTCTCAATCTCCACCCCACCTTTTCCTCCTCCTCCCACACCCTATTCTACCTCTGACTGCTCTCTCTCTTTTTCTCCCTTTCCCTCCCCCCTCCGAGTGCTTCCCTCAGCTCGTATTTTCCGCTTCTACTTTCACTTATTTTTTTTTAAGGTTTCGCCATACGGTCCCACTTCAATCTCATCCAGTCCGACGTGCTTCATTTTTTTCCTGCGCCGCGGGAATTTTTTTTTACCCTGACCGTTTCCCGCCAACAGTTAGATGACGCGAGTAAACGCTTGTCCAAGGTTCCTTTCCCGTTCCTTATTTCGTTGCGTGGATTTTCCTTCAGTTGCAACTTCCTGATTTGTCTGTCCCGAGTCCTTTTTCCAACGGATAGCCAGTCTACCTAGGTGAATCGATCTCCGACTCCGTTTACGGGTGAGATTTTTTTCAAGTTCGTCGAATGGTGACTTTTAACGGAAAATGCAAAATGCACTGGGAAATCGATTGCGACATTTCCAAAGCAATGTGGAATTGGAATCGGGTTTCTGTTGCTTGATTTTCTGATTGTAATTCTGCAACAAAATTTCGTGTAACTCTTTGAGGGCAGACTCGCATGCTGTAACCACAATCTCTTGGTGACGGTAGAGATAAGTCATTACCAAACCTTCCCTGAATGTGATTTCATTATTCATTACAACACAATGTGCTAAATAGATGCATAAAATTATAAAAAAATAAGTCTGAATTTTTAATTTTTCTCGAAATATTCAAATTCATATTTCTCGGATCTAACTTACGGAATTTTACGGCATTAAACGTAATTAAATAACTTATTCGTGCAGCATAGTGAAGTTGAGAATGTATTCTCCGAGGCACTCCATAAATTTTTATTCTTTCTGATGAATCTAATGAATAGTAAAATAAACTCATCCTATACGCATCAAGTTTAAATATAGTGGGATTAAATCTAAATTAATTAAGAAATTCAACTGAACTCGACCTTCTTTAGAATTTAAAAGAGGTTGTTTCAAAATATCATTTGAACTTCCAAAAAAAATTGTTATCAATGACATTTACATCATATCAGGGAATTAGACTGTAGGATTTTCTAACATGAGCTCACATTAGAGCGAATTCCATCCGGTAATATGATTTAGCGCAATACATGTACATTCCAGCAGATTAGTGAAAAGACTTATTAGATGGGCAATGCTTCTAAAATATTGAATACAAATTCAAATGTTGCATGATGAAATATTAAACATGACAAAATTGGATGACAATGAAAAGGCGTTTCGGGAAGTCGGTTGGAATTTTACGTTGCATGAAGCGCATAAGAGCAGGATTGACAAAGCATTAGAAATACAATCTACGATATCCAGTGTCATGTAGTGAATGTAACATTGTATACATAAAGGATGTACTACTATGTACAGTCAAATTGTATGGAAAGAGCGTTTCGACGCCTGGGATTCATTATTATGTAAACTATTATATTTCATTTCATTGCGTAGATACACCTACTACGGCAGGAGGAAGGGTAGAATATTTATAAGGCGTGGGATTAGGCTGAAGATGGTACGCCTAAATCTCTCTCTATGGAATTCTTCGCGGGGTAGGAAATTCCAATGGAAACGAAGGGGAGGTGGAGGTTAACGATGTTTCGCTTAAATCGCCAGACCTCTCGTGCGGAGAGGGATAGGATGGGGTAGTGACATTCAAAATCTATATAATTAAGGAATTGTTTTTTCTTTTACTTCCACCAGTTGATTTCCCAGCGCTCCTACGTACACAAGTGGCGTCCTTTACTCTCGACGAATATTATCTTCGCGGCGAACTTGTGATGGTGGAACATCTCCATCATTTACCAAATGGAATTTGGGACCCTGGTTGACTAGGCACTTCTATGTTTATTTATTCTGGTTTAAAATTTCTACGCACTTGCCCCGCATACACCCTGACTGCTTAGAAAGAGCCGCGTTTTATTCAATACACTCCATATTCTTTTGGGGTCATATTGGTCTTCGGTTTTGTTGAGCTTAACATTGATCGTGATTGCGGCTGTGAAATTCAATCCTGCATTTTGTCCTGGGTATGGTTTTAGCAACTTAGTATGAAACTCTCCTCCCAATAACTTGACTCATTTTCTACATATTCTATATACATGGTCCCTACGAGCCACCAATAGGTGTGTGGTAGGTAGTTCCACACTAGACATGCAACATCAAGTGTAAATAATATTCCTATATCTCTGTTTTATGTATACAAGTCCCACAAAATCCTAAAATATACATAGCTCAAACCACATTACTATCTCTCGTAGTTAAATTTTTCCCCTATGATTAATTGCGCATAAGTGTAACATGAACGAGGAAAGAAACTTGACATAATATTTATCAGGAAAACATTTTTAATTGTTGTTACGTATTTTCGTTATGTTGTTATCATTACTTTTTTATCATTAAATAAAACCCCTATATACCTATGTCTTTGTTCCCAAATAATATTTTCACTACAGCGGTTCCATTTGTGGGGAATTAACCCTATTAGTGATATTGTAACTTAAAAATATTAATTTATTTTGAAGATTGCCTAGCATTCCCTGAGGAGGATGACATAGGTGAAGAAAACTAACCAATTATTTGGCAAGGCAACTCGCTTCTTCACAAAACTCTTGATATACTAGCAATCAACGGGACGGAATATTTATTTCTTGATAATTAAGTGCTCCCACAGTGCGGCTATGTGCTCTTATATAAGCCACACCTGACGTAGATTTTCATTTTCCTTCCATATAATAAGAATCCACTAGCAAGGATGGAATGATACAGATGTGAGATAATTAAAAAAATTGGTGGAAACTGTTCCCAGTTTTGTATAATACAAACTGAAATCATCATTGAGTCTACATGAAATATTATATGGGTTATTTATTGATTACAAAATAATCGTCCATTACTAGTCCCCTGATTATAGTTTACCATTTTTTTTACTTGCACTTGGCCTATATGCACCACCAAGAAAAAAACACTTTGTTGGGCATTACAATTCCTTTAGCCGCAGCTCACCTGGGTGTTAGCATTTGCTATTTAATGAAACTGTTTCAGTATTTATACCTTATTCAAGAATCGGAACCACTGTCTTTGCGATATAATCGTTTTCGCGGCCATCATCCGATGTACATAATCCACAACTGAGTCTGCCTCAATTAATTCCCGCATGCGTGCAAATAAGCAAACAATCCCACAAAATAGAGCATTAATTGTAGCACAATTGCAATAAACTCACTCTGCACACAATACCATTTCGCGCCTGCCAACGGAGACCGAGATGATAGGGGGAGGGGTGGGGTGGAGGCAATAAGAAGCAGGACCTCGGCTGAATATCGCTTCTTCAAGAGGAACTACTCGCTTCGGTGCGGTAATAATTTCGGTTCCGAGCGCGGGGGCACAAAAGAGGGGCCGTTATTAAACCATTCCGCTCGACCGAAATTCAGCACCCACCCCACATCCTCACTCTCCGCCCGCGGCCGCTTTGTCATCAGCAAAACTCCCGCGATGACATCGGATTAGTCGCGTGTGTTTGCAGCCGTTGATTAGTAATGCGGTTTTAGGCTTTGCGGTGCGCGGTTCACTCAGCGAAGCCCAGCAAACAGCAGACGGCCGCGCGATACGTCCCACGCTGTCCTCCTGAATGCTTCCCCTCCCTCTTATTCCCCTCCCCATTCCGCCATTCCCTCTATCACCTCAAACTCCGCATCCACTCTCCCTCCCGAATCTCCTCTCTCTCTCTCTCTCTCCTCCCGTCCCCCTTCCATCAAATCTCACATACCCCAGTAACCCAGCCCCCCCCCTTCCCAAACCTCCCCACCCCCATTCCACTCCGTGCCCTCAAACCTCCGTCCCGGAGGCAGTGACTCATCAGAGCAGGTTAATTCCGGGAGCAGATTCCAGGGTGAGCTGTAGAGAGATGGATGGAGGATGAGAGAGCTACAACCCGCGGGGCCATGGGGCGCACGACAAGAGAATGAAGGGTTGCTTTCCTGACTATATGGGAGGGGGGGAGAGATGTTTGGGGGGAGGGCCAATTGAGAAGTTGGCCGTAAAGGCAGAGGGGGAACGGAGGAACGGTGATAAAGGAACGAGGGCGAGAGGAAGGGTGAAGTGTGTCGAGGGCAGAGAATGAATCTTGAGGGAGTTGAAGAGAGGAAGCGGTATATGATGGGGTGAATGGCTTGCTGGGATGATGGAAGGGTGTCAATGTAGTCTGATGTGGGAAGTGGGACTAATCTAGTTTAGCAATTAAATTGCTCGATAAATCATTTTCGACCATCGTAGAAGTCTAATGCCCTCATTGTCGTTTTATTTTTTTTTAATATATCATTTAGGATTATCTTCATGTCGTACATTATTGAATTAAATCTGCATAATGAAGCCCTGTCAGAACGAACAGTTATATTCCTTGAGAGCAATGAAAACGATTTTCATGATAATTTTGTTTTTGGTGCTGAATAGTTCTTGAATCCAGCCAGTTTCAATTTTTTTTACAAGAGCCTAGAACAAGGAGTCGTTAAATAGACCAATGCATAGTAAAGGGATGTAAATTACATAAATGTTTTACCTTTCTCCTGGACTGTTTGGTACCTGAGAAATCAACTTTAAGGGAGTTCTCTTTAAAAAGCAAATGAATACGCGCGTTGAAATCAAACCTTTCCAAATTAATTCTAAATTTGTATCAATATAAAATCAATAGGCTGATTTTTTTTATCGGAAAAATGAGGGTTCATTATTAACACCCAATTCATTATAATAAAGGAGCATTTTATATCATCGATGAAAAACATTCAACATTTATGAACGTGAATAATTAATTTTCGCGCAATAAATACATCTGTCGGTGCGTTTATATATTGGAGGAAAATTTCTATACATTTCAATAGTCAAGAATTCTTCTTTCTAGGAAGATAACCAACCGCGATAGTTCTCCTATATTCCACTGCCGTTGCTGCGGCTATAGCCGAAAAGGTGCTCAAACATTATACGTTATTGCTTGAAATGGGTCCGTTTTCCATTTAAGTGCACGGGACAATCGACTCGTAGTAATAATTTAGGATAGCTAAGGCACGCGACTACTACAGCCATTTATGGAGGATATGACAGGTAGGGGAATGAAGTGTGGAGAAAAGCATTCTTTTTGTTTGCCAAGTTCGCCAAGTTTGGCGACCCATCCGATGGACGTCGCACTAAATTTGGAGTGCTCTCCAAACGACGCTCACAACTGAAGTACCGTTCGGCTGGAAAATTCGCCCCAGCTGGAATTCGAGTTTTCGGTCCTCGGTATATTACTCACCAACTCCGTTTTCAAAGATAAGAATGATGCCTGTGTTAATATAATACTGTGATTATTTCATCTCTTATTCTGGAATCATTTGCGCAATAATATTTCATAAATGCCTGTCCCTAAAGAACTAAATCCATAATTTAAGGTAAAAGGCTACCCTCTTACCCAGGTGTCAAAAATTTTGATATTCGACCAACTAGGATTTTATGAATACATTTAATTAGTTTCACAATAAGATTTAAGTGAAGCAGGAGCTGTGATAACCATCTTATTGCTCTGTTACTTTCGAAAAAGTATAGACAAGTGGGAATTGAAGATAGCGGGAAGGTTTTAAATAATCTACGGAGGGAGTCTTACAGCTTCTCACAAAAAACTTGCCAAGCTTTATGCTTTATTCTATGAATTACGTAATTTATTTGCACATTTGTCCGTCGCTCATCCAAGCAAAGCATTACTACGTCAACCTTAAATATAGAGGCAAGAAGGCTAATGTGAGGCTTTTATGCATTCTTTTTCTACATATTTCTTTTCAATTTATTTCCTTGACATTTTTTATGAAAGTACTTCTGCCTTCTAATATCGTTTTACTGAAATTTAGGCTTTTAGTTAAAACGGTATTGAGTATGAAAATAACACAGTGGTCTTGATTAACTTCAGCCGTTGAAAAGCTTATTCAAAAATTACGTAAAATAAACCATTAGAATCCAATTCTTTTTATTTCCGGTCGAAGAGTTAAATGTTTATAGGTGGTAGCGAGGACGTCTGTCATCCCCTTGCTTCTCTTATTCTATTCTTGGACTTCCCCCATTGTTCTCTCCTCTCACAAATTCTCTCATTGCAATATCCAAGCAAATTATTGAACTTCAGAATTAATCCAATTAATTTTTTCTCCTTCTACTCGGTAGCATCCATACACTTCTCCTTCAGGTCTTCAAGACTCCCTGTGGAATCAATAGCTGCCTCTTTGAAGGACGCCCTAATTAACTGTTTCGTTTATTAATTTGATTTTCATATATATATATATTATATTATCGTCACATAAACACATCAGTATCAATCATCCTTTTTTAGATTCCAAACAATTCTTATATATAGGGATATATTAGTTTCACAGTTGTCAGGATAAAAATTGTGTTAATCAGTCAGACCTGTCAATTAAAATGTTGTGAAGTGTTAACCAAAATATCAAAAACTCTTTGACGCGTCAAGAAAAAAAGGATTCCGTGACGAAAGCGAAACGATTTTCAAAATTCTGAAACGCAGAACCGCTAATAACCTCAGTATTGAGACGTGGTGTGTTCTCACTCAGGAATTGTTTAGGGAGTGAGGGATAAGGAAAAGAATTGGTTTCATGAAATGGAGGGAGGCGGGAACCCCTGAGGACGCTCGTGTGGGTACGGACGGGAAATAAGGAAAGGGTTCGATGAATGAGGGGACGCGAGAAGCGGAGATTAGAAGAGGAGGGTTCAGATAATAGTAGGGCCGACGACAAATTACCCAGGGCATGGAAATTGGAGGAGATGGGAAGGGAAGCTGGGGGATAACGTGGGAGAGAGAGAGAGAGGCACGGGGTTATTGTTGAGGTCGCGTTTGCCGGGGTATGGAATGGGGGTTCATATCTGCAGTTTTGCACTTCACTTTCCCTTCGTCCAATTTAGTTCGATGCCCGCGGCGCAAGAGCTCATCAGTGCCAACAAAAGCCTTCCTCCAAAAACAATATGGTGGCATCGTGGGAATCGATTACCGCTTGTTCTTTTTTTTCTGGGTGACGGGAAAAAATGCGTCTCCCGCGTCATTCCTTCTAACCCCATCCCCCATCCAGTCCTTGTGGAGGCGAACCACGGAGGATTTACAAACTAACCTGTTAATTCTAGAGATTCAACAGTGAGCAGAAAAGTTCTAAAATCGAACACAAACCGATTCAGTGTTGCGTGAGAAAGATGAAACGAGAAACAGACTAATGACCGAGCAGCGAGAGGCAGTTCAATTTGAACCCAGCATCCATTTGCTGTAAAAAAAAACAACGCAATAACTACAGATGACATCCCTTCATATTTAAAAAAATAAATTTTCATACCTCTCATACAGTACTTCATCAAGCAGAAGGCGGCATCCTCGGTTAAAAACAGTATAAAATAATAAATAAAAATACAACGAAAAACGTTTTTCTTTTAGTCGGTTAATGAAGGAAATTTAAACGTCTTCCTTTTGTTTCAGTAAATAATAAATGAAGCCAAAAATAATTAAACCAACTGAACAGTCCAAAGATAAATTACGGAACCAATGCGAAGAACTTGCGGATTCACTAGATGAAGTTTCTTTTCTCTGAATCGATAAAATACAAGTATAAGTCGGGCCATCGGGTGCATTATTAGTATCTGATAAGGTTTGAGCTCTTGTTAGAATTAAATATATTACAAGCATATAAAGATGTTCATTTTGACAAAAGGTACTACTCAATGTCTGATATGCGTGAACTGATAGATTTCTTCCGAATTTGAATATGTATCATTTCAATATGAAATTCGTCTGCTGAAATTAAAACAATTAGAATTATCATGTGGTAATATTATAACATTTAATTTAATACACCTTCCTACAGAGAGCAGAAAATATATGTACGAGTATAGCATGTATTCTGGCCCCTAAACTCTTTCACGTTGGAGTTCTAATACTTATGCCCAACTTCTTCAGATCTTTTGATAGCCGATTATGAGACAAAAAGGTATTGTTTTTAAATTATTTGCTGTCAAAAACTTTGAAAAATTACCTAGGGGAAGGTATACATTTTGTATTGATAAAAATACTGTTCTTAATTTTAGCAAGTTTAGCAGGCTTTGTGTAATGTTGCCTGTGCCAATTTCTTCATCTCCCAAAAATACGAAATCTGGTGAATAAAGAATGATAATTTTTTAGGCATATCTTTACTTTACCGCTTAATAATCGACGTTTATCTCGAAATGGTCGCCATCGGATACCATGCACTTATTCCAAATTTTTTGCACCTTGAAAGACATGCCCGAAGCCTTTATTTGATAATTACAAAATCATCTCGTCACCCGTCACCACTGCTTCCGATGATGAAAAACGCTTTCCACGTTGGCAATTCTTCACAATGGGGAGCAGGAAAAAGCCCAATGGGATAGATCCGTACTGTAATGATGAGAAAAACTATTCACTCTGCTTTTTCGGAGTTATTCAGGAACAGTATTTGCGATGCGTGACCATGGATTATCGTGGTGCAGCATCCAGCCTGTTGCTATGGAATGTGGCCATTTGCGATTGATATGGCCTTAGAGAATCCTCAGTATATCCCTGTAGTGCGTTTCATTTGCATTTGTGAGCAGTGGTGTGACATGCTGATTCACCATTTCCCTAACATCATAAAGGGATTTGAGAATAACTTTTCCTGAACTGTGGCTTTTTTCGTGTTGGTGATGCTAGCGATTTCCACTCACAGTTGGGAAGCTTGCTCTTAAGATCAATATAATGTAACCGTGTTTCATCGGTGACAACCTTTGAAAGAAATTCCTCATCTTTAAATTCAACTGCAAACAAACCTGTGAAGGAGCATCCTTTGGTTTAAGTGTGAGCATTCTCTGAACCCGACACGCATAAACACACGTCATGAAAATTTTGTTTCCAACGCGTGGGTATCACTCAATGAACCTTTCAATTATTCTTACGGTGCTCTAAATGTTGTTTGAAGATCTTCTCTCACAATGGTATCAACGGTACTGTTTATTTCCATAACAGTAGGGACTGGAACTCCGGATCCCTCTTCCCATGGGATTGATTTTCTCTCTTCTGTAAACATTTTATTCTAACAGTTTTATAGGTTAGAACGGACTCTCTAAAAGGCTCATATATCATTACAGAAACCTCGGATGACGATTTGTTCAGGTAAAAGCAAAGGTTCCATGCAGCGTCGCGTGTTATCACCATCGCTACCGTAAGTGAAATGAACTTTAAAACTTGCAACGGCTGCCACTGGCCCAGTGCTAAATTAATGTAATTTGAACCTCGTGTGTAATATATGTTGAGCCAAAAATGCCATCATAATCATCTTCTAAAGGCGGAGCTTTGCTTTTCAGCCATTGGTCTCTCTCAATTGCCGTTCTTTTCAGTCCATTGTAAGCTGTTACTCTCATAGTACTTTTTTATATCCATAAATGTATGTATTGTTCTTCCTCTTTCCTTTTTTCTATTATTTCCCTCTCCATTGTATGTTTCAGGAAGTTCTTATATCTGAGAACCCGTCCAACATTTTTAATTTTGATTTTTCTTTTCTTCATTTCTTGCAAAAATTCCTTTCCTCATTAATTTTTCTCAATGCTTCTATGTTTCTTTTCTTGTCCGTCCATCTTGTTCTTGTTAGCCTTTTCCAAATCCACTATTCGATCATTTCCGGCTGAGCCTTTTCCTTCTTTCTCAACGTCCAAGTTTTACATCCATATCATAATTTACACCAAATAAACGTTTTTGTAAAGGATTTCCTAATTTCCAATTTCATATGTTTGTTTCCTAAGAGAATATTTTTTTGTTTTTACGTCTTTGCCTACTTTGGCAAGGCTATCCTTCGTCTCACTTCAAAGGTGCATCAGTTATCTTTTGCAATTACAGTCCGAAGATAGAAGAACTCTTCTTCTTGGCTTATCATTGATTTCCCTATGATTAAATTTACAGCGGTATTCTGTCCTGATTATAGAAACTATCATAGCTTTGGTTTTCTCCAAATTTATTTTCAGTTTCATTTTTCAAACCTGTAGACAGTGTCCTGAGCATTCTATTCATATCTTTGCCTGATTCAGCCATGGTCACAATATCATCTGCCAACCTAATGCAGGGTGTCTTTCTTCCATTTATCTTCTTAAATCAATTGTTTTCCCCTTCATTATTTCTATAGCCTCTTCAATAAATAAGTTAAATAGATACGGCGAAAGAGAGCAACCTTGTCTTACTCCCTTTCTAAGTAACTAGGTATGCCTTTAATTTTAATAATCATTATTCTATCATTTACCATATATGAGCTAGATATTTGTTTAGCCAACTTGAAAATACCACACTCTTTCCCCTCTCCGACCTCGCATTACTTTGACAGCATCACTACTGATTTATGCATATCCTATTCACCTGGTTTCACAAATTCGCAGTATATCTATATCAATATCTTGCATTACTTCCTTTTTTCTTCTCATTAATCTGCCTTCAGCTAGGTTCTAACATTCCAGGATCCTATATCTTCCTTACTCACTCTTTTTGTTAGAGGAGGGATTTCGTTTGATGATGACCTGAGATGACCCTTCTCCTGCCGGATATTTGGTTCCAAAGTCCAAATTAGTAATATTCGTTTGTATACAATCCATAATCCATTGTCCATAGCCACATAAACACGAGATATCCAAGAGGATCTTTAATGGAGTGGTTCCTCCTTGCCTCCTCCATACTATGCCGTTGGCTATCTTTGTGGCTCCTCCGAATTTAGGGATTGTTTTTAGTCCCTGGGAAAAGAGAGTGCCCCATCTCCATCAAAGGATGAAGGAGAAGATTTATACCGACCTTTATTTGGTCTCCAGTGCCACGCTAGCTTCACTTAGGTGCCCATCCGCCGCCACGAGGTGTGGTTGGATGTTTTTACTTCATTGAGGAGTGAGACCTGAACGGCATTTCTCAACCCCTCCAGTACTTTAGGGCACGTCAATGATGTAACACTCATTTTAACATTTATGCAGTATAAATTATGAGCATAACATTTTTTTAACTTTTTATTGAATCACGTCCTAACTTATATTAATTTCAGAGCATAAACAGAAACCATTTAGTGTACTCTTCTAAAGAGGAACAGTGTGAGGAGCTAAAACAAAATGCCCCGTTGAACTCCTAAATATAAAATTTTCCGAGTTTCGTATATTCGAACGCAATCTGTTATCTATATCCCAAACCTATCCGGAAGTGTATTAATTTAATTTTACACCCTTTCTGTCAACTTTAAAATGAGAATTTACCATTCTTTCCCCTCAGCGCGTCATTATATTCATAGAAATTTGAGAATACACTATAAAAAATTATGTTGATGTTCTGATTTGTCGCTCCAAATTCTCAGGAAATGTACTCGTATATAATGTGGGAAACTCCTAATTAATATGCATTATATAATGTAGTAGTCTGATGTTGGTATTTTATGTGATCAGTACCAGTGGGGACATTCACATGTGTTTATGATTTGGAACGATTAGGTAAAACTCCTTTTCTCTCTCATCCATGAGAGAGGTGAAACTCGACACATACGGTCTCAATTATGACCATTGGATTTTCACCTTGTTTCAATGCAGTTAGGGTTATAAGATGCCTGTGTACGGAATGCCTGCAGTTAATTGAAAATCAATAATAGTTGAGTAAATATCTTTTCTTTATTTACTCTATTAGGACAACTAGTTTATTTCAAATTTAAGATATTTAATTTAGTGGAGTGTTACTCGAAATGACATTATAGTTGGACGAACGACCAACCGATAGCTATTAATTTCCATGTAAGGAGAAGAATTGCGCTAGGCAAGGAGGCTTTCTCAAGGAGGAGGGAGTTGATGACAGGGACGTTGAGTAGGGATGTTAAGACAAGACTCGTAAAAACTCTGATATGGAGCGTAGCTATGTACGGCGCGGAAACGTGGTCGCTGAAGCAGGAGGATAGACGTAGATTGGAGGCTTTTGAAATGTGGGTGTGGGGAAGAATGGAGAAGGTGAAATGGACCGAAAGGAAAACAAATGAGGAAGTACTAGAGATGGTGGGTGAGGAGAGGGGTTTGTTCAGAGAAATCCTATGGAGGCAGGAAAAATGGATGAAAGGCGTATTGAGCGGTAGTGGAATGTTGAAGAGAGTAATAGAGGGGAGAATGTTGGGCAAGCGAGGTAAGGGCAGGAACAGGATAGGGATGTTGGACGGGATGAAGGGAGGAAAGAAGATGAAGAGGGACCTGATATAGATTAGTTTGCTAGGTGGGGAGTCACAAAATGTTTATTTGATAGTTGTGTCCATCCAAAAACCTACCTTAAACGGTAGATTACCTAATAATAATAAGGGTATCTTTACGTCATCTCAGCGTCAATATTTAAAAAAAAAATTATTTTATGATGTTGTTACAATAAGTAGACAGCTCTCCGGTAATCCGTAATTATTATTTAAGTGTTATCTTTGTTTCCATTAATCTTAGAGCTATTAAAATGTCAACTATGTAACCTGTTATGTAACGTAGTATAACTTAAATGAGAGTGGCGAAAAATTTTACCTTCCTGCGGATGCACGAGACTCGTATAGATTTTTAAATGTTATTAAAACGCATGAAAGTATAGTATTTAGGAGAGTAAAAACTTTTGATCTTCGGATTAAATACGAGGAGGTGCCTTAAACTTTCAATTATTACTAAATAATAATAGAAGTATAATTATAATTTTTATTTATTATTCTTAAGACTTCTCTGTATAGTCCTTATCCAGATTTATACGTGTATATTTCTTCTAGCATTTCTTGACCTTCTGAAGGCGTCATTATCGAACTCAGCAAATTGCGCCAAAATCAATTTTTCCACCTCTTGAATTACCTAATTTGCGTGGTCTCATCGTCGTGTCACTATTTCCAACCCCGCTGAAGTTTTTTGAGTTCTTGGGAAAGAAAGAAAAAGTTGATTGAGGCGAGACATGAAATTAGGGCGGATGTGGCAACATTTCAAAGTCACATCGCTTTGATTGCTAGTCGCGCCGTATTTTCTTCTGAAAAGTAGTTGGTAGTTATGCTGACACCTTTGACATATTCTGTTCTTCGTGAATAATTTTCTTTATACTGCCATTACTAAGGTCAGTATCATCCATGATCAATTATATAGTTGCTCTTCAGTTTAATAGAAAAAAATACCCCCCTTTCTTCATTGTGGCAGCATTTTCCTCCGTGAGTGATGATTTTCATTTTCTTGGATCGTCTGTGAGGGAAATTTGGTCAGTAAGATTATTACTTTTTCACCTTACAATTGTGTCACATGATAGGCTATCATTTCCATAAGTAGCCATTATTTCCTCCTGGATTTGTCGGGCAGTGTAACCTTTCAAATGAAGAAACTTGATCACACTGCGAGCCTATATCTTCTCCATACTGCGAGGTACTTCAATATACGGTCTCCTGAAATAAAAGCACCAACATTAATAGCTATAATTTACCACATTACTTACATAAGGATTAATTAATATGCAGAATGAATTTAATGCGAATATAACGGTTATTTCTTAGTAATAATAACTTAAAAACGATATCCCCACGCATTTGTAACCGGAAAAACATCCTTTATATCCTAATTTTACCTATATGTCACAATGTAGATTCTACCAAAACTTTCCTGCACTACTAAAACTAGAATTTCCAGAGACGTGGTAATTAGGGTGAAAATCAGGATAAAATGTTTACATTTAAGATAACCTTGTTTAAATTTGGTAACATATTGATATACATCAGAGAGTGAAGCTAAACTATGTGAATATTAGTATTGTTACATTTACAACACAAATAAAATGACAAAATGTTTCTTTTATTTACATATATATACTTTAATGCCTCAACCAACCTTTTCACCGGAAGGGAGATACATACACTTATATGCACACTAATATACACACGCATTTACTTAAAAATAAACCAATGAGGAATACAATAGGTGAATTACACGCATATTTACCGTTTCTCAAAGTAATAGGGACGTAAGGAGAAGAATTGTGCTAGGTAAGGAGGCTTTCTCAAGGACGAGGGAGTTGATGACGGGGACGTTGAGTAGGGATGTTAAGACAAGACTCGTAAAAACTCTGATATGGAGCGAAGCTATGTACGGTGCGGAAACGTGGTCGCTGAAGCAGGAGGATAGACGTAGATTGGAGGCTTTCAAAATTTGAGTGTAGAGAAGAATGGTGAAGGTGAAATGGACCGAAAGGAAAACAAATGAGGAAGTACTAGGGATGGTGGGTGAGGAGAGGGGTTTAATGAGAGAAATCCTATGGAGGTAGGAAAAATGGATGAAAGGTGCATTGAGTTTCAGTGGGATGTTGAAGAAGGTAATAGAGGGGAGAATGTTAGCCAAACGAGGAAAGGGCAGAAACAGGATAGGGATGTTGGACGGGATGAAGGGAGGAAAGAAATACACAGAGATGAAGAGAGACCTGATGTAGATTAGGTTGCAGGATTGGGTTTTGTTTGGAGTTACAAAATATTTATTTGATGGATGTATCCATCCAAAAACCTACCTTAATCGGTAGATTACCTAACAATAATTATTGTTTCTACCAATTCAGTAGCCATTTATTACTATCAATTTATAAGCTTTGTTAAATGTTACTGAATAAATAATATATATATATATATATATACGTAGGAATATTATCTATCATAAACATTTACTATTCTATGAAAATTACAATGTCATATATTTGTTTAAAAATAGCAAACAAAAGTAAAATATACTAAACATCTACAAAGAGAAGAGACAATATGGTATGCAAATCTACTGTCGTCTGATAGGGTTGTAGAATTGATGGCCTGTTGGTATTCCCACGTATTAATGAGATTGTAAGACAATAGTTTACGAATAAAGACTAGTGAAAACTGGGAAATAAGGTACTTTTTTATTAATTAAATCAAATTTGAGTGAATCAGTGGACTTAAAAAGAATGGAAACAAACCTTAATATTATCCATAACTTTTCATTAGCATGCTTATTTTGTTTAATCGGGAAATTTTATCAATGGTTTGGTGCAATCATTAACTGAGTTGTGTAGAAAATTTCAGAAGGAAAGGAAATTTCCAAAGGGATTTCCAAAGGAAAATACTTTTAATTTTCACCTTGTGCGTATTTAACCTATCACATTATCGTCAATTCTGATTTCTGCGTAAATTTATACTGATGAGAATTAATTTATGCAGCTTATTGTTAACATTTGAATCACAAATATATTAGCCATGACTAACATAATCTTGAGTTTCCCTTAGGTTATTCTTAAATTTTAGGTATCACACATTGTGCTAATGATTTCTTAGTTACTAGTTCATTAACATTTCTAAAATTATTTTGTTTAATTTTTCATCTCTAGCTAGAATTTTGGAATGATCTTGAAAAGTTTTTATTCAAAAGAATATTTACGACCAAATTCAACAGTAAATATTAGTACCATGAAAGGATCATTAACAACAGATACATGAACGAAGAATACAAGATGTACAATCCTAATTAAATAAACAAAATATTTCCTCGTACCATTACTATGTATCGAAAGTGTGTCTCAATAATTATATTCCGGTAAAAGTAGAAGCATGTTTGAAAAATATGGCTCATCATGCTATCTTGTATCCGTTTACCATAAAATTTATAGTTAAAGGACGAATATGCCACATGTCAAGACCTCAGGAACGTTTTCTATATATTTTTAAAACCTCCTTCTGAATTATTTCCTCCTTCGATTTTGGTGCCTGAATAATTCTCTTCCAATTGTAGTATTACAGTGTAAGTTTCAGATTTTCCAATGACCGCCTAAAAATATTTTGGAAAATACTTCGAAATCAAATTGAACAGAATTAATTTTTGGCTCAGCGGAATTCACACTTTTTACTCAAAAGTTGGTAATTTAACGTGGCGTCAATTTCGGTGTTTTTTCCTCCGTTTAGCGCTGCGTCGAGTTAATTGACAATAAAAATGCAATTGGACGGTAAACGTGGGGATCAAATGCAATCCTCGTAGCTACATATGTCGCTTACGGGTTGGGTCGTTGCCTCGCACACAGGATGTTAAAGTGAGGTTTATTGGTTCGACAAGAGCAAAAACATCTGTTAGGATGTAATGAGACCTAACTATCTATGTGTAAATTATAAAATTTCATTAAAATTACATTAATTTCGTTTTGCATTTAATAAAATTAACATATCGACACTTCTCACATTTAACATAGGTACACGTGATACACTAATTAACAAATAGAAGTTCATGAACAAGAATTCAGTGAACCACTGCCGAATTTCGTTTTCTGCACCAGTACGCACATCTGTAATTTTTTATTTTGCAGAAACGGAAGTTTAAAAAAAGTTTAAATACATAATTTTTTTTAATTACTAAAATTTTTGTCAATTCTTTCTCATTAAAAACTCCAATACATGTACGAGAACTGTCATACATGTACGAGTATCGTATTGCAATTATTCATATTTTCATTCAAATACTGTGTAAATATAGTCCTAAATATGGTTTCCTCTTTCTGAACCCAAACCGATCATCATCTAAGTAATCATTTACTCTCTTCTCCATTCTCTTAGTGATCATAAGTACCACTTCATCTATTTCTGAAATCAATTTTATCATTCTACAGTCTTCACGTACGGTTCCTTTCCCTTTTTTTGGATAGAAACTAAGATTATACTGACTAAATCTTCCCGTAAAATTTCTCCCTTATAATTGTAAAAAATTACCCCGTAAAAACTCTTCATCCCACGTTTTCCTATACCCTTAAATAGTCCCACGGCATATCCATAACCTCAGCGTTAGAAGATATCAATTCCCTTAATGCTCTTTCTATCTCTCTATCAGGTATGCTAGGATCTAAGCTAACTCCATCTACGTTTTACTCTCTATTAATGTCCAAACTTTCTGGCCAAACGTTCATAAAACCAACCTGGTCACCCACAGCTGGGCTTAGCACTAGGTGTGCTCGGCCTTTATCAGTCAAACCGACCTTCGGGTTGATAACTGTGGTTTTATATATTCACATCTTTATGTGTGTCTATGGAAAAATAGACTTTGGTACAAATTTACATTACTTATTTATTACATGTTTTTTTCATTTCTAGTTTCGTTGATAAAATTCGGACAGTGAAAACTGAATCTCCCTTTAAGGTTCGAGCTGCTGCATACTCTATACTTTGGCTCATGCTCTCGGATTTTTTTCCTGTGATGATGCATTTATCAATACATGACCGTAAAGAATATTGCATACTTAGCAGGATAGTTTTCTGGTAACGAATTATCCAATTATCAATGCTATTCTTAACCATTTAACCTTGCCGCGGAAATTGCTTGGAAAAGCAATTATTTCCTTGCCTTCCAGAGATAACGATGCTAAAACTACATCAGTTGCATTGATTAAAAAGAAAACATAGTATTCGCCAACGGGGTTTAGATTGAAGAGACTTGGCTATAAATGTTCACTTATGAACCACAAGACTGATTTGGTATACAATTTTAATAAATCACCAATTAATACCCAACGCTTTATAATATTGGCATACCAGAAAAGACTCATGATGATATCCCTGATACTCTAATTTTTTCATTATGGTAACTTTGAGCCTCAATCACTAACTCTCCACATTGAAACCAGAAGCATCCATCAATACAGGAATATAAGAATAAAGAATATAAGTTGAAGGTCCGTGGCTCAAGTCCTCAAGAAAACTTTTGCCTGATTATAGTTCACATACTTTCACCCAGCAGTGAAACATTGTCAAGGAAGAGTAGAGATAAACGGAAGTTTAATGGTCCGAAATTTATTGACCGTTGCACAAAAATCGTAAGTCATCATGAAACGAGAGTCTGGTCAGCGATATTTATATTTCTTGAGCATGATTAACCTGAACCTAATATGAACGGTCTAATATGGCTTGTAGACCGTTTCATTGACAGTTGACGGTAGAAGAAACGATTTAAGTTTCGCTCACAATTATTTTGAGTTAAAATAATTATTTATTTAAATTTTGCATCCCCAATATTGAACATTTAGCATATTAATTTCTAGGGTTTACATCGTAGTTTAGCAGTTCTTAAGTCTTAGAGTGATTTGAAACTTAGCTTAGTTCGTGTTGAAGAAACGGTTAAAAGTTCTGGTGCACTCAGAGACTCACACATTAGTGATTAATTTCCTCAGATATGAGATAGATTTCCTCAGAGTTTCATCAGAGATGCTAATACCCCGGTTATAAATCACACCGAAGGCTTATCTTGGAAACCACCTGATATTTAATCGATTACATGTTGATTTTCGTCCCAAATGTGATGCTTTGAATAGTTTTTATATGAAGCTGGTGTGAGATGTTGCTCATCCAAAAAGAATACGCCACTTGAAACTATGATTTTATCGCTAAATATTTTCAGCATTCTAAAAATTAATTGCAACCTTTACGGCTTGATACTTCGTATGACTGCATTTATCGGCTCCATTCTTTTATATCTGATGCACGATATAGTGACCTGTCATAAACCCTAATTCTTGCCGATTGTACCGCTTAGGCTTTAACTAAGTTAACGGAAATAGAACCCTGCTATCCTTGCCGCCCGTTGATATTGTTATTTTTATAATCCTGTTTTTTACTTTCTCCTTTTATTACAGACTTTACAAGATTATTTTAGGGATCAAAAGATATTTTTATCTCATGTAGACTTGAGCCACAGGTAAACCAGAATAGTGCTGGCGTTCGAAGAATATATCATTTACGGCTTGCTATTGTATTATAGTCATTGCATTGCTTCATCAAAAGCTACTATCATTTCCATGTAACAAAAAAAGACTAATGTTATTTTTAGAGGCTGCATTAATCTGGTGCTCAGTCATATTATTTTAGTCGATGGGTATGTAATATGGCATCGGGGATCTAATAAACTGGCCTACGAACATAGTAAGTTGAAGTGGCTCATTCAATGATCAAACAAACAACTGATCAAGCCAAGTGTCTTTGATAATGATCTCTCTAAGCTTGGCTATTCCTCTTCTAAATTCTTTGTTGGAACGGTAAATATATTATTTTCTAAATGAAAATACATACAAAAAAATTTTCCCATTCAAGTTAAAATGAAGCTTAGGAGCATTTAAACATATACTATAAGTTAAAAATATAGAATTAAATATTACTAAATTTAGAGTAGCAAGTAGTATTATGACAAATGGTTATGCCTAGATGAACAAATATAGGGGCCGTGAACATTTTAAACAGTTCATATGTCTGTTTATTCTCTTCTGATAATTTCGTTTCCCATGAATATTTTTGGATGGAACACTCGATTAGAGAGATTGCAGAGGAACCTGCTCAAGTTCAATTGCATGAATGCATAATGAAATCTGCTAATATCAAAATAAGGATCTCTGTTTACCTTCAGTCATTTTATTGGCTGAAATTTGTGTGAGCCAAATTTCAAGTCTCATATCTTGTTATTAAAAAGTCTAAATACCCCAATATTTACGAAACTGCTAAATATTTGTATGCGATATGTAAAACGTTTTTTCTCGCGAGGAGCATTTGCCCAGGAGCATGAAAAACAATTAAACATAAAATTCCAACAATTAAATATAAAAATCCAAGAAATACATAATGAAACAACTAAAAGATCAACTCATCGTGAATCAGGTTGGATGCACATGTCGCACTGCAGATAAGATGGAAAAAAATACATCAAATCTCAAACATAAATCTCTTTCCTATCAGTGTAGGGACAAGGCATCATATTCAAAAAGGTTAAGGAAAGATATCCAGTCCCGAGACTCTCAACTCCATCAATCGCAGTCTACGATGTGGAAAGGTCAACACAGTATTCAGGTGTTCGAAAAGGTGAGATCATCCGGATGAACGAGGAACGCGGGAGTTACGTCAACCGAATTCTCTGGTCAGAGAACGATTTGCTCAAACCCTTCATCGTTAGGGTTTACTTCTCGATGAATAGACATATCCGTAGACTGTCGCCGAGCTGTTCAGTGGATTGGATTAATTCTAGGTCCATGTCGGAGAATGTCGACATCTTATTGTTATTGAAGATGAAAAATATCTTTGAAAAAAAAGGAATGTACATATTTCAGTTTTGTTTATTTTGATCTCATGCACGACATCCGGTAGCCTTTTGTGCTTAAACATCCATATTGAAATGGCTATGAATGTGACATCGGAATGAAATATGATTCCCACAATTTTTATTTATTTTATCTTTTTAGAAAAATTGAACGCTCATAGAAAAGGAATGGATTAGGATTATAATTAAGTTTTAAACTGTGTGCAATGCTGGCAATTATTCCATCCCTTTTTTCCGATCCCGCTTCTTTTACCTAACCTGCAGCTATCAAATCAGTGGTTTGATCTGTGAGGGGGAAACAATTCTCGATCCTCTTGCGTATGAGATGGGAAAATCAGGTTAGGAAAGTTGATTCTTCTCCCTGAGCCGCCTGTGCTATTCAAGTTTTCGTATGAGTTACTCGGAGATGAAGCTTAACGTTATCGTCTATCGCTGGTTTATTTTACTAAGTTTAAAAGTTCAGTGCATATCCCAATAAGAAAGGAATTCATTTTTTTACTTTGATACGCACTTGAGTGCAGATAGGCCATTCTCTTTTTTTTGTCTGTGAAAGGAGTAGATTATATCAATATATACAGGGTGCGGCAGTATTTTTGCTGATTTTAATTAAAATTAAATTGAAATCAGGATACTACGCTGCTATACCCTATATATACGTATATATAAACCATAAACATAGTAATCAACCGGGAGGTCAGTTTGGTAGGTGCTGGTAGAGTTCACCCAGTACTAAGCGTGTGAAATTAGCGAGTGAAATTCACACATCAGGGTAGGGGGGCCAGTTCCTTTCCCTGTGCCGTTTATGGTTTCCCAGGAAGATCCGGTTCCCAAAAAATCACATAGCTTGGGTAGAGCTGTAAGTGCCCACAGTGACTTGCCCGGGAACCGAACCCGGACCCTCTAGTTAGTAGTCCACCGCTCTACCCCCCCTTTAATATCGCAACCCACAATACACATATTAATAATTGTTTAAATAATCGTCAGTCTTATTGTTTGCTCCCCACATTCCATTTACATCGAAAAGTGTTGAAGCACATACGCACAAAGCCACAATTTTCCTGGCATTGTTAACTTCTCGTTTCCGTAACAATTCTGAATTGCTTTTACTAAAATTGTGTATCCGTCAGTGTACATCACATACATTTGCGAGTTCAACTCGAGTCCATATTTCTTTTTTATGCTAGTAAACCGTTATCTTGACTGGCTGGTTAACTATCGAGTGCAATGAAATCATAATGCAGATCTCAACGCCTCATTAGCACAAATCAGCACAGAGTGCTTCCTAACATGTTTACAATAACATGCATGAATAAAGGACACATTGATTTTTACAAGAAGAGTGAGTCAATTGCGTAACATCCAACGAATAAGCGTTAAAAAAGAATAGGTTCGGGCTATAGTATTCCGGGCCGAGTATTCTACGCCGTTCTTCGATTTTTTTGCTCAGGCATCACGCTTTTCCACGTACAATTCTTGAGTAATATCCCACCGGTGGCTAATAGCAGATATAAACTCAATAACTGCACGTCTCCCATAATGACGAATACGTAATACACCCAGTAGGATCTACGAAGAGCAGTATAAATGCCTTCAAATTGCGCGCTCTCGTAGGGAGACAGTTTTATGGGATCGTTCCCCATTATAAGATGAATTAAAACATCGAAATCACCGATTTCCGATTCCGAAGTCGATCAACTCGGAAAGGGAGACGCCGAATGCCATGTTGAATCGAGGTCAGCAAGTGGTGCGCGAGGCACGCAAGCAGTGCCATAGCGCAGTAAATTTTTGCCTTCGCCCTTGCCGTACTTCTGAAAATAGCGCGAAGGCCAGCCCGGATAAAAATCCGTCCGCCTTACAGGACGAAGGGAGAAGGATTCACTCCCTTTTATCGCCCAGAGAGCACTCGATATGTGAGGTCTTCGTTTGGCTCCATTTGGCTGGCCTCTGCCTCTGCTGATAACCACACTTCCTCCACCTCCATCGCTATCTCTCTTACTCTTTCTCAGCCGTTTCGGAATGGACTCGTGCGCGTAAGTGATCCCTGAAGCCCACTCACCCACCCTTATCCTCCTTCCACCATGCCATCGTGGTCCCTTTTCCTCCCCTCCCTCCCCCGTTCCCTTCAATTCTTTTCCCTCTCCCCCACCTCTCGAATGATCCTCTTCCATTTTCATCCCACGCTTTTCATCCTTCGTGCCTTTCTCTCCGTCCGCATTGCAGATCCAAGAGTGAGTAGTTGTGTACATTCTGCATATCCGCGGGAAATTTTGCTCTCTTATCGATCGCAGATTATTTCTGTCCGGTACAAATAAATTTTTCTCCTAGTCTCACTTGACATGGGTAGCAAATCTATTGTGTCATTATTATCACTAAAACAGCATTGATCCGGTTCAAACTCTACTCGACAGGTGATTATTTCGGCTTGGTCTTCATTAAAGCTGTCTGGTGTAATATTTTTGTGTAGACAGATACTCCGGACAGTCGCACATCGCTTAAACAACAAGGCCACCATGCCTCGTTTTATTTCTGTCTGCATATCTGTAAAGCTTATAAATTAGAAACATTACATCTGCATCTTCATAAATAACCTACGAGCCACCGAAAAGGTGTGTGGCACGGGGTGTAGCACCAGGAAGAAAGGGTAAGGGATGAGGGGGTTGTGGTTTCTCAAATAGGTGGGGGGAACCTATAACAAATATATATATATATATATATATATATATATATATATATATATATATATGTACACACACATATCATACATTCATATCTACGCGCAGTCCGTAACCTGCACGTTAATACTTATTGTGTCGAACTGACTCCTCCGGGATTGCGGCTACAAGCATTCTGCTCTCTTATCGTTCTAGGAAAAAATTACATTTTAAACCTGTCAGTCTTGCAGTCTCTCTAATCTTACATTCGTGATCCCTCCGATCGTAATACATTGATGTATACAGGATGGATACAGATGGTGGATATAAATACAAAGAGGTATTTTTAACACCAGAGTACGTACCAATCCATTCACGACATCTAGTTATAATAAATATATTATATATAAAAGTTCCTCTAAATTTCCCAAAGATTTGTTTAAATTCAGCCATGCATTGTATGCTAGCTGCGCATTTTTGTGCACGTGAAATATCAGTCAGGAAGAGTTTTTATTATAAATTTGGCCAGAAGATTTCGTCGGATCAATGCCAGTTCCATCCCAAAACAAAGGGAAAGGTATGTTAGGACTATGGAGCATTACGTATGACAATTTAATAACAGTGTATGTTATTAAGATGGTATTTAAAATCAATATGAAAATGGAGAGGAAGTCAAATGCTTAATTACGCACTGATCAGTTAGAGGTCGGATAGAAGAGAGTTGTGATGCCATGGCATTAACGAGATCACTTATAGAAATAAATATATGAATACAATCAGGATGCAATTTTTCATTTCATGTAATTTCAGGGATTTTGAGTTGATTGATGGAGCAAATTGTGAATAATTAATGAATTTGTTTAAAAAATTACGAGTAAATTTGACGGATAGGTAACTAATTCACACCTGTATGTGCCTCAGATTTCTCAGGTACGAGTGATGGATGAAGAGTCGAAATACTCAGTGTTAGGCAGAAGAGTGAGCGAGGGACCTTTACTGTCACCTCTTTCTTTTAATAAATATTCGATTCTTATATAGGATAGGCTTAGAAAGAGCTGGAAACAGGAGTAAAAATAGGTGTGAAACCCATAAAATTATATGGTTTTTCAGTGAAACTTCTTTAGACTAAGATGTTCAAAGTATGAGAGGCATCATAAGAAAAATTGCCTTAAGCAAAAAGTTTTGCGAAAAGGAAGGATTAGATGACAGGGACATTGAGTAAGGGTGTTAGGGAAAAGACGAATTATAACTTTAATATGGAGCGTGATCTCGTACGGTTCACGAAATTGGCCATTGAAGCAAGATGATAGGAGTAGATTGGAGATAGGAGTAGTCCTTATGAGATGTGAATGTGAAGAAGGATAGAAGAGGCTAAATGAATGACAAGAAAAACCAACGAAGAAGTGCCATGCATGGCGGGAAAGGAAAGAGAATTGTTGAGAGAGGTCCAATGGTGGCAGGAAAAGTGGATGCAGAGCATTTTGAAAGACGATCAAATTTTTAAGATATATGATAGAGGGAAAAATGTTAGGTTAATGAGGAGACGTAAGAAAATAATTGACATATCAGTTGCAATGAAGGAAGGTAGAAAGAATGTTGCGTAATATAAGAGAAGATTAATCGGGGATTTATTAATTGTTCGGGGTGTCAGTGTATGTTACTAGGCGAGGCTAAGAAATAAAGGGGTATTTAGATTTTATCCATTCAAAACCTAACTGAAACAATGGATTTCCATTATAATAAAAATATATTAGCTTTTCTCAATACTGTACGTTTGACAATATGTTCATCTTACGTTAAGTTACATTGCTATAAGGCCAGGAGGAGACTAAATTATCTTATAGTAACAAAACGCATATAATTTCCCTTAGCATTATATTGTAAACTTGAGTATAAATCTATAGACGTTGTGTTAATACGAGTTTCAACCGAAATACCTTACTTGGTGAGACTTTACAAAATGAGCGACTTTTTGTTTTCCGAAAATACTGTAGTTACTCGTGAAATGTCTAGGTAATTATTTTGTGTGTCAAAAACACGCTCATTATTGAAACTTTACTTCAATACAAGTGCATGTCTCACTCAAAGTGAATTATTGAAGCAACAAGAGTTTTCTCAGAAATGAGAAAGGTGGAGGCACGAATATTAACCAACATTTCATAATCATCCACGTCCCAAACTTTATGTTGCGGGCTTTGGGGGTGGAAACTACATGGGATGAGAAGAGGAGGCCAGAAAGTTTCTCTCCTTGGCGTATTATTCCTCATAAGACCTTATTCGTCCAACACGAACGTCAAAAAAATGAAAACTACACGGCATGGGTGCCTCATTTAATAAGGCTAGGGAGAAAAATAGCAACTTCAATTCCGCATTGAAATATTATTAGTTTGATATGCTTCAGCGAATTCTTTTGCAAGTTATTAGGGATGGTAGTACCAAAAGGCAGCTCTAGTGATACTGCTGAACTCGAGTGGATGAGACTTGATGGGCGTAGCAAACAGGATCGTACCAGCGAAATAAATTAGATGAGATAATATCTTAGCCGCTAACGTTGACAGCTGGTGACGGTCATAGAAAACTTATTCGTATTTAGTGAGATAATTACAATAGTAGAATTAGTAAAAAAATTAAATAAAAAGGAGTTGGTACAGAAAAATGATAAAAACTATATTGATGGATCCCTAAAAAATCATGGAACACACTCGAAAAGCTTTAAAAAAAATTGTTCAAATTAAGGCGACTGTGATTGATTTATAAGAAGTAATTGGTAGAGATCCTCAGAGAAGGGACTTTCATAAAAGGAAATAGATTGTATTGGCACTTTAAACCCGATTCTAATATGAATAATGTGATAATGAATGTGCTTCGTGATATTAAATTGTGTTCCAAGAAACTGCGGGAAATACCGTGACAGTAGCTTTTAACGTAGTCATCCGCTAAGTGTGCAGTACCATGCACAATTTCATAACGTAAAACTCATTCGCCCTGACCGGAATTCGAACCCGGACCCCTCGGGGTCCAGAATTTCAGATGAAAGTGACATCCCTCGATGGCTATTTTATAAATTATTGCACGATAAAATTGTGCTTTGCTTTTATCCGACCCACATGTAACCAGTAGAAGGTACAACACTTTCAATAATGTGAAAATAAAGATGAAACTTTTATTAGGGTTACAAATGCTATTTTCAATAGGAGAGCTACAATGATAGTCCAACAAGCTTAGAGGTTGTTTAACCATTAAATATTAACGTTTAGTTAATAATAACGTTTTAGTTATCCATCAAATTCACAGCGTCAAAGCGTAATGGAGATCCGTGATGGCACCTGAAATGTTCCTGTTATGTTCGGAAACCAGCATTGCATTTGTAGGCGTGTCTGACTGAAGTCAATTAACTCAATATTTCCCGATGTTTGTACACATTAAGAACCCTCGGACACTGATTAAATATTCTAAGCATCGAAATGATGTTTTTCCACAGCAGTACTCAACATCAGCCAATCTGATCTCAATTTTGTTTTGACTTCGGATTTTACAGAAAATTTTTTTCTTAAGAGAAGCATTTTACTAGGTCTTTCCCAAAAATAAGTCATCGTCTTATCGTCATCTTATTCGACTCAAAAGGCGTTATACACCCAGAGTTTGTACCTCAGGGACAGAAAGTGAACTGTAATTTTTACATGGAAGTCCTCGAAAGTCTGCGGCAAATAATTCATTGCGCCAGGAAGGAGATCTTTGCCAACTGGAGGCTTCACCACGACAACGTGCCATCCCACACCGCTTTCCTTGTGACCGAGTACCAGGCCAAGCATTAGGTGGTAACGCTACCTCAGCCGCCCCACAGCCCCGATTCCACACCTTTGGACTTCCTTTTGCTCCCATGAAGAAAAGTAACCTAAAAGGTAACCATTTTGAAAGGAAAATGGTGTTATCTTGAAGAAATTTAGTACTTTGTACTTTTATCTGCCGATTGGATTTTTTTCCGGATTTATTTTATTAACTTTCGGGACAGACCATGTGCTCATGTTTATATTCATTTTTCAGCATCATGGTTTTTAAATATAATAAAAAATTATATCGCATGCATTTTAATGAATCTAAATTCAACTGAACTGCTATTCCTACGCCGTAATTAAACAAATGCTGCCGTTTTATCTCAATCATCAACTATGCAAACAAGGAGTGAAAAGTTTCAAATTACAAATCTAAAAGCATCATGGCTTGCTGGACTTTTCAAAAAACACGCAATACATTTTATTTTCGTCTGCGGTTAATTTTAATATTTGGAAACATTGGAATTCTATGGTTAACCGTTACGTGGCAATTTCACGCGATAATATTTTACATTGCGGATTAATTTTATTTGATTTTTTTACGATTGATAATCAAGTTGAAGTAGGTAAACAAGCGAGTGGCTCAACTACCGTGAAATTTAATTATCATCGTTACTGAAAGCTTGCCTACCATACGACGAGGAGTCCCTCGAAAAGCGGCTCATACTCACCTCTCAACCAGCTGCCCATTTATTTGGTTCGCTGACGTCAGCTGCGAACGCCTCAGGGGATGAATAAGAACGCTATTTAACCCATGGTCTTTGACACAAGCGGTAGGCGTATGCCTTGGAGATATTAGTGGAAGCTGTTTGCTTCCGTGCCTACCGAGAAGAGGGACTAGAAGCTGCGGACAACTTGGAAGACTATTGGGAGTGACTCATAGATAGGAAGCTAAGTGAGCAACGTTGGAACTGATCTACTGATTTTTAAAAGATTAAATCTTTAAAGGTCCTCTCAAAGAGCTCGAAAAAATATAATATTGGTTTTGAAAGCTTTCAGAAAGTGTTCATTACTAATCTCTACCTGACGAAGTAACATATTTTTGCCGTTGTTTAATGTCTATTGAATATAAAAGATGAAGTGGTGTCTATCGGGTAAAATTGGTTGTTTGCGAAAAATCCATTGTCATTCTCAAGTTTTGGGACACCCAAAATTTTTAATAATTTTAAATACATGTATAAATAATGGAAGACTAACTTTGCATATTCCAATAGGATTTCATTGCAAGACCATATTATTAGGTGCTAGGTAATATCATGCCGATGATGGTCGTGCCAAATAAACATTCTAGTGAAATTTGGGTTATTTTTGTTCATGAAGTTATTCTTCCCTCATGCATTCCTAGTACGAAATACTTCTACCAGGTAACGCCTGAGACAGTCTTGTAATTGACTTTTAATAATCAAACCACTTTACTTTTCCACATAAACTTTTTAATTTTTACAACCCAGGTTTCGTTATAGCATAACATCATCAGGTCTCATCAGAACAAAACAGTTTCGTGTTTAACGGCAAAATTAATAAAAATATCAGAAGCTCTGAATTTTGCGGAAGTTACCCTTGTTAAAGCAAGGGTTCCAACCCCAGTGATATTTGAATTGTGTTCCTCCTTAAAAGTGTTTGTAGAACAAAACAGTTTCGTGTTTAACGGCAAAATTAAAAAAAAAAGAAAAGTGGTTTGATTATAATAATGGAAAATCTTCATACTGACTTTTAATAATTATTAAAAGTCAGTATGAAGATTTTCCACCAAGTTACGCCAGAAACTGTTTTATTTAGTCTTGTAATTATTAATTAAACAAGAAAATTGTTTTTTTTTTCAATCCGTACACCAATAAGATCATCACCTCGAGTTATCTATCCAAAGATTATTTAGCTGCATGTTTTTATTCTTCGCTCTATTCTTATTTAGGTATTTGATATTACTGAAGTTCTTTAATCACTCGTCTTATTTCGTGTAACCCTCCGAATATGCTTGAGATATTCTTTTCTTCTTTCAGCTATAGTTTTTCCTCTTTCTTCTACAAACATATTCAGATGGTTCAAATGCTTTAGAATCTATGCAATGGGTTGGGTTTACTCTTCTTTACAGCATTTTCTGGCTCAATTTATTTGTCACAGTATTTCTTTGTTTAACTCCTTTTCACCATGAAGATATGTTTTAATGGTTAAGAAAGTAAATTTTTTTGTACTCATTATTTTTCCTCATGTTTTTCCAATGATATGGCCGGTCCCCTCCATGTACCTACAGTCAATGTACCTACCGGACTGTCAGGCCTCCCACCGGGTATAGAATTCTTTCGTAAATAATCGGTTGCAGTGCCTATAGTTTTTGTGAAATAATCTGTGAAGTGAACGGATCATCGCGTGACATAGCCCCACAATGCTGTCGCTAATTGATTTCCCCGAGAGACATCCCTTCCACGAACCACCGCCGATTTCCCACGAAAAATATTTATCGTGTAACGCACCCGATTCTGTCATCTCGTTTCTTATTATTTATTTTCCTACCCGTGGAAATATTTGTTCTCTCCCACACTACCCCAGCACTGCACTTCTTCCCTGCCCTCCCCGCACGCCCCCACATCGAGGGAAGACGTCATGGCCCGGCGTCGGGGACGGGGAGCGGGAGGAAGGAGGGGCGTCCGGAACAGGTGGGAAAGGGTACCCGTCCGGGAGTTCGGGTAGAAGACGACGAGAGACGCACGCTGTGATGTGGGTTAAGGAGCGAGTTGGCGGGCGGGTGGTCGGAGTGACGCCGCCGCCGTGGGAAAACCCGGAGTCGTGGGAAGGGACGAGAACGGCGACGGGCAATGAAGGACGGAGACGGGAAGAGGGAGAGAGACAGAATGTGTGAGCGATGAAAGGGGAGTCGTGAGAGAAAGAGAGAGAGAGAGAGGGGGAGGGAGAGCAATAAGGCGAAGAAGAAATGGGAAGCATTAATTATCGCACACAAACAAATAAACAGAGTTCCGCCTCCTCCCAACTCCCCGCACCCTCTATGTCCTCTCCCTCTCTCTCTCCCTCTCTCTCCCATCCCTTCACCCCCACCCTCTTTCCAAACCATGCGCGCCATGTTTAACTTGCTCCCACAAATTGGAGGAGTTAATTGGGGTTTACAGAGTTGGCGGGCGAGGAGGAGGAGGGGAGGAAGCAGACGCTGAAGAGAGTGGGAGTGTGCGGGGTGGGCTAGCGGGTGGTGCGGCGGGGAGGTGGTGGAATTGAAGAGTGGGAGGGAGTCTCCTTGTACAGTTCCCGAACCCTGGCAAGCGCACGCAAACACATATAGGTACACAAGGTGGAAGAGATGCGAACGAGAGCACACGGGTGCAAATCCCTTGTATCGGCAGCGGCGTGGGGGAGGGAGGGACGCCCGGGAGAAGGCGAGGGGCCGGGCGTGGGGGTTGGGGCGTTCCAGAATGGCGGGCCGAGGTTGAGCATGCGGAAAGTGGGGAAGGGTGAGGAGGGATCGGGGAGGCTGCCGCTTCCGCGCCCAGCCACGAAACGTAAAAGGCTAAGGAATAGGAGATTTCCGCGGAGAGTTGGAGGCATGAGAAGTGAGCCAAAGAGCCCCTTCTAACGTCTGAATATATAGCGCACTCCACAGTCTCCCGTCGGCGCCCGATCCGAAGCGGAAAAGGCGTCTCAAAACTTTTTAAGCGCCGAAAAATCGCCTAAATCTGGGTTATTTTTGCGTCTGCGTAATATAAAAATGTAAGCTCAAGAGTCAAGCCACATATACTACTGGATATTAATGTGTTCGTTGCTTAGAGAAAATCTCCGGTGTTGGCTTAAAGTCAATAAATCGATAATAGACATCAATATTATCGTCTCTCAATTTGGAATCAGGTTTAAGGTTAAACTATTTTTTCTAGTCTAAACTTTATTATTGCTTTCCGCAATGAGAGTTTACGTTTGTGGTAGCTTTCCTTTGTTCTTTCTGCAATTGAAAAGCTAAAATATATGCTTTCCATTTTGGTTCAATTCAACCTAATTCTCATCTTATTTAATTAAAAATCACAAGGAAACCGCGAAAATAAGGCATAGTAATAATTTACGAAATTGTCACAAAATCTCATCACTTACAAATACAACAGAAGTCTATTACCTTCATTTATAACAGCGGGTTTGATTTCATTAAAATATTTGTAATATTTCTAAATATCCATGGCCTTCCACCACCTGTTTTTTCAAGTAATATTAAAATGGTTAAAACATTCCAAAATCTATTTTCAAGACAATACATCTATTACTTTCAACGTCCACTCACGCCTTGGCTCAGTACAGCTTAAAATTCACTTTCTAAGCATCTGTTGAGGCTTAGTACCTTTGTTAAATAGTATAATATACGTATTTTAAAGCATAAATAATGCAATTAATTAATGATTTTGGGGTTTTATGGTCCGTAAAATATATCAAAGCACACTATGTATAATTCAGGTAATTTAGAGGTCCTTCATATTAAATTTCAAGTATACTATATTTCCCGGAATTACTTAAACGAGGTAGGTTAGCCTCAATTTGTTAAAGTCTTTGGTCAGTGTAGCGTCTTTGAAAGATGCGATACTTAGTGTACTCTTACGTACCCTATTTACTCCTCGCTGTACCTCGTTATCATTTCAAAATTTTTTAACCCTAGCTTTTTTCACCATTGTTTTCGATAGAGGACGTCTGGGATCTGCAGTTGGGAATTCATAACTGCGGGTAATTTTGAAAAATCTAGTTAAATATAATTGCTGGAATCAATATTATTATTATTTTGAAGAGAATTTATTATTCAAAACCTTATGCCTAATAATATTATTTAAAGAATTACACACAAAACACAAATAATTTCATTTAGTTTTCTTGAAATTAATTTGTAATATTTAAAATAACTTAGTTCGCTATATTATTAGTTAAATGCGACATTCCTTTAGTAATTTAAATGGCACAGGGGCTTTGCCTCATTCTCGACTAATTGTTCGTTTTACTGATTTCACATTTTTTTCATGTGAACTCAATTTTAAGCCAAATCACCATCAGGATGTACGAAAAATCCTTTGCATATTAATGCAACATAAGAAAATATATTTCCTGATGTGCAAGGAGAAATAAACTTCAATTTTTGTTCATACAAAAATATTCAGATATGAAAATCAATTTTCAAAAGTGTTAGTAAACAGCTATTCTTCCCTTACACCCAATATCTCTTAAAATTCGTGCACTGCCATTTTATCATACATTTAAAGGCATACGCTTATCATGGCATTTCATGTTTAAAATTATACTCAGTAAAAACATCATGGGTTTAGTTAGTTATAGAAGGGTGATCCCAGAAGTACCCGACTCAACAAAGAAAATACAAAAATTTTGGAAAAAAATGTATTTATTTTTCAACATAATCTCCTTTCACTGTATACACACTTCCCATCGATGCTCACTACGTTTGATACCCTTTATATAATAAGAACTGTCTTGATCCTCAAAATAGGCATTAACTGCCAACATCACTTCTTCACGGTTGGAAAATCTTTGACCGCCGGGCCATTTTTTCACGTTTGCGAACAGAAAATAATTTGATGGGGGATAAACCTGGTGAATAGGGTGCATGACATAGCAATTCAAACTTTAATTCATGAATTTTGGCCATTGCAATAACGGATTCGTGAGCTGGTGCATTGTCTTGATGAAACAACACTTTTTTCTTAACCTAATGCGGCCGCTTTTGCTTGATTTCTTAACTTGCTCAAACGTTGCATTATGTTCACATAATACTCACCGTTGATAGTTTTTCCTTTTTCAAGATAGTCAATGAAAATTATCTTACGTGCATCCAAAAAACCGACGCCATGACCATGTCTGCAGATGAAACGGTCTTCACCTTCTTTGGAGCCGGTTATCCCTTTTGAAATCATTGTTTTGATTGTTCTTTTGTGTCGGGTGCGAAATAATGGATCCATGTCTCATCCATCATTATGAAACGGCGAAAAAGTCTGTTTGGTTGCTGTGAAACTTTGCTAAACACTCAATTGAAACATCTTCACGACTCTGGTTTTGCTCGAGTGTGAGCAAACGCGGTACCCATCTTGCACCCAGCTTTCTCATGTCCAAAATTTCAGTCAATATGCGATGTACCGCACTTTGGGACTACTAATGATCTACCAATGATGACAACCTAATGATAACTACCGATGGGATGCTCGTCTTGACAGCTCGTACGGCCTCGTTTAAACTCTGCTACCCAATATTTTACTGTTGTAAACGAAGGAACAGACTCACCCAGAGTATAATCCAGTTCAGCTTTTACATTGGTTGGGCTGAGGCCTTTGAAATAAAAGTACTGTATCACATAGTGATGACCAATTTTCTCCATTTTCACAAATTCACGGACAACGTTCGCCATTGATGGCTGCCAAACATATACTAAACAATTTAGCATCTTCAAACTTGAAACATATGCCATATGGATTGTATACTTCCTAATAGACTGATATTTTTTCAAACAACTACCGCCATCTCTAGGTCAGGCCGGATACTTCTGGGACCACTCTCGCATGCCTTTAGATATTATTCTAGTTGAAACTATTCTAGGAGAAACACAAGTTCCGGGTATGACATACATTTATGAGAATATTACAAATAGTACCAAGCGTCAGTTTCGTTCCCAGAACCTTCCAATCCTTTATTAGCTGCTCCCCAACTGGTGCACGTAGCTTCCTTAAATATTCGATGGTCAATTCGAGCCGTTGCGGTAATTTAGTTCAACCTCCAACGCTTTAACTCACTCCACCCTCCTCTCATGCTCATAAGTTACCCCATCACAATGCAGATAGGGGGGGGGGGAATAGCGCAGCATAGCTGGGATTCGAAACCCCCCAAACTTTGGGTCAGCTTGAAAGTACACGCAAACTCTGTCGTCCTTTATTCCAATTATCCGCTGGTGTCATAACATGGCATGTGCCGGTGCGGATATTGCGAATGTCGTGAGCTCTTAGCGAATCACTCCGAATTTCGATTGCGCGTCGGGAGATAATGGACGCGGGAGGGTGCGGGGAGATGTGGATGAGGGCGGACGGCAGCTTTTAGACCGGGAGGAGAGGGGAGTGGCTGCCTGTTCCTGTTGACGGAGGATAAGCGGAGATTCGAACGAAGAAGCGCTTTAGGGAAGAGGAAAGTGTAAAGGGAAGGACGTTAATCGTCCGACACGCGGTCATACGGACACGAATTCGGACCGAGCGAGACATTAAACTAATTTGGGAGACGCCCACCAGGAGGCATGCATTTTTCAAACGTCGATAGCATTAATAGACAATCACTATACTAAACTGTCCTTCAAGCCTCTGTGATGACTGACGACAGAGGGCGTTAGGTCATCAGTCGTTAAGGAAAATTTGAATTTTGGCAGTAACTTTTAGTGGAGGATTAGAAAGAGGTTTAACTTTGGATGGTTTGCATTTTTAAACGTCTGGGTGTAGTATTGGACCACATCCGAACGTATTCAGGTACTTCCCTGTAGTTCGTATGATCAGTTAAAGATTCATTAGCAATTATTTCGAAAGTTTAAGGCATCTCGTTATGGTAATCTAAATATTTCATCGGATCCGTGATGATCAAATTTGCCAAATACCGCATGAAACGCTTTCATTTGAAAGTTTTTGATTTGAAGGATTTTATTTGCCAATAAGTGCATGACAGCATTTTGTTCAGGCTTAAGGGGGAATACTCCTGAGGTGCAGGTTTATCGTCATTGCATTTATTTTTTCAAACAAATTTTTTCGACGAATGTATTATCAATGCATGTTATTTTGTGATGAAAACTAATTTATGAAAAAATATATTCAATATCATTATTATTTCACTTTCTAGATAAATGTTGATATTATTCTGACTGCTATCACTGCTACTTTTCTGACACTTGAGTTCATTTGCTCCATTCAAATGAAATGTTTCCAATATGGAGTATGTCGTAAATATAAATGATAAGCAAGTGTAGCGTTTCCTGGCATTAACAAAACTTTACAGGGCCACAATTTATGGTGGTGCACGGCCAATTTTTCAACTAAAATCTATCATGACCTTGATGATACGTTGGCACCTAATCTGGAAAGTCATGTTGAAATTGAAACCAATGTACTCAATGTATCTCTTCTGTTTCCTCTGACACAGTATTTATACGTAATCTTGTTTTTTAGATTCATGGAAAAAGCTGGGTAATAAAATATTAATCCCAACGTACGCCATTGATATTTGAGCATGATAAAAGTTTGTGGAATGCTTTAATAGTACTGCGTCTGTCTTCTCATCGGAAAAAAATTGGAACTTGTAAATTGGAAAAACTAGAATCTTTTGATAATCTAAGCCTTTGATGGCACAGTGTCACGATTTCAATCACATCTCGAATTTGAAATCCAACACGGTGAAAAACGAAACATAATAATGGAAATTAACTAGTTCAGATATTTTCCGCTGAGAATGGTTTAAGTTGATCATTTATTATCAAACATTTGTTCATTAAATATCAAACTTTTCCAAGTTGAATCAATTATTCCCAAATTATGTATTATCCCCTAGGGAGAACAGATATTACTGTCGCATCTTTAGTAATTACTTCTCCAACGACGACCATTATCGATGGTAAAAAGTTGGTAAAAGATAGGATATAGTAAACAGCAATTGGTAACTTACGAAGGTAAAACATGAATCACTATATCAAGAATTCCCAATTATGTTCTGTAAGTATTTACGAAATTTCGAATCATATGCTCCATGTTTAACAATGGCTCACTTTAAAAATTGTAGCCAGACACCACATGAGTACCAGATTAGCATGACCGCTTTTAAGGTTGGATTGACACGTTTGTTAGATCAATATGTTCCCTTAGTCAACATAACTAAAAATGAATACACTTATATCCCCAAACCAAGATGAGGGCCGTTTAACGTCCACATTGGCTGTACTTTGTTCCTCCCTCATTGGAGGTTAAGTAAATCCGCTGCGTTGGGCTCTCACGTGCTGAAATAACCTGCTTTCACTAAGGCATGGCCCATTTTCTTTTACCGAGTCATGAGTTCCCTAGAAGTGACAATACTAGTTAGGGGATTTTCATCTTTTAATTCAGACATGCTCATGCAAATTACAATTTTACGGAACCGTTCCTCCAATCTAAACTTCTGAGTACATACTTTAAATCGGCTTTGGTCTGGACCTCGTTGTTGTTTGGTATACCTCCGTCCTGCGTTTCCTCGGCCATGAAAATCTGTATTTTCAAGTTGCTTGCTTGGTGCATACAGATGGTGCACTTTTCTCGGTATTTTTTACACTGAATAGAAATATGTTCGCGCACACTCGAATGCGACCTACAATCAAGAACATAGTCACCGCTCGTTCAAAGGCAAAACTTCATTTACTATTACTATTTCCTTAAAATTTTACATTTTAACTTACAAAAAAATACTTAACTACAAAATAAAACACTTATTTTTTGTGCTATCGCTCTAGATTTTTCTTCTTTAAAATTATTCCACAGCGTTTTGAACATTTTCCACTGTGTGCTTAAAGGACTAAAGGTCTACATCTTATATCTGGATTCCAGCGTGTTTGAATGTTCACAAGTCTCTTGTCTAAATTAAACCATGCGACTTACGTTGCCATATAATTGATGCTGTTTCCTTGCTGCTACTCCAAAATTCTCCATTAGAATAGTAATCATGCAATGACGAATTTTCAGAATCGTACAATCAAAGCACTTTTAATAAAGTATAATTAATTTAAATAAAGGGAGAAAATTAACGAATTGCAGCCCTTTCCTAATATATTTCAAGCAGTTACATGAATTGCAATAATAATGGATAATATTTAACTGATAGCACAGGAAGTTTTGTGAAAAATACAACTAATTTTATGATGCACTTGAACAATATTAGCAATTATCTCATTTACCAAAGCAAGGAAAGTCATATCCAAAAGAATGTTTCTTCAAAACAAAGAGTACTCATGATTAATAGTTTAACATCATAAAGTCACCATGGAAAGAAACTAAACTACTATATTGAATGTGTTTTCGAGATAACTTATCCAAGTTTACTATCATGCCTTTTGGTAATTGTGCTCCTAAGTTAGAATCAGCTTCGTCTACAGAAAAGAGGTAGGTAATCAGTGTTTTATAAATATTAAAAATAAATTACAGAGCGTACATCGATCTTTGAAGTCAAAATGCATTTGGAATTCTAGCTGGGTTTCGAACGCTAAAATACTGGATCGCGCCGTGCCGCAAGCACGCTTGTAATTGCAGGCAGCAAAGCTGGTCGCTACGGGAATAGGTTTATAGAAGTAGTTATCGTTATCCTCAATTTCATAGAACTATTCTTTTTCCTCAATATTGGGCAATTTTAAAGTATAACTCTAGATTGAAATGAAAGGGAAATTTGGAGAGGATATGTTTACTAAAGTTTACTCTGCCCATAGCTTTGGATATTAGTACTACTGATGGGACCGCTTAGAAAAGCTAAGCTCAGTAGAAGTCATTGCCAATATATTTAGATAATCCAAACTCCCGTGGACGAAGTTTCATATAAACAAGCTTAAAATCTTGACTCATCATCTCTAATCCCCTATAAAGGTTCTCATTCAGGTTCTTTTTCCATTGGTTCTCATCAATGAAAGTCTTCCAATTTTCTTGAAGAGGTATGAATAAATAAACAGTCATCCATATCTAAAGAACCACATTTTACAAATCGGTGGAACATAAGTGTTGTGCGAGCGAAACGAGATAAAAAAAAGACCTCCTGTCGATTGGTTCCTCGTTCAATACCAGGGGCAATACAGCTTGGGACAAGATCAAGGATTTCTTTTGGTAATTTATTACATTGCTATTAATAACTCTATTTTCTATGCAGTACAGTTTGCGGAATGGTGCCACAAGTTCGTGGGAGTTTTACAAAGCCTTTCCCTCAAGTTTCATTGCAAAAAATGTTTTAGAAATGAAATCTCATTATCCACAAGGTAAAATAGCAATGGCAATAACACGATCCATCGTCGCACTCCTGGTCATCTCGACCCTGTTCCCACGTTGCATTGACTGACCAATCCTCGGGGTATTTTGCGAGTACATTCCGTCACTTGACTCTACAACCTACCATGGGAACGTCTGCAGCGTCATCTAAACATACAAGTATCCCAGAAGTTGCCTCGAGGGCATGTGGTGGAGGGTTTTAGGGCACCATCCGTTTATGCAAAAATAAATGACTTAATAATTAAATAAACATGAATATATATATTCTCATATATGCAAAGATATTTGCACCTCTATACCTATCTGCATCATGCAGCACTACATGCGTTTAGCTGGGTAGTGACATTTTGTTTGTTTTAATTAAAAATACTGGCGTACCTGAGTCCGATTTACAAGTCTTGTACATGCCTCCTGTATCTATTAGTTAGTATCGTGCAAAGGAAGGATGAGCACTTGAATCTGTCTGTGTTGGTATTTATATCTCTGATTTTAACGCTATGATCAAATATACCAATATAAATGCCCTGGATGAGGCAGAAAGAACTCGATTCTCCTTTACCTCTCTAAAACTCTTAGTCTTTCCTATTTTCTTCGTGAATTAAGGGTATCCGATAATAATACCTCCAATAATGTCTGATTATGTCAACCTTTAAGAAATGCATCGGATTTTTTTTTCGCCTTTTCCCATTTCTTAATTAATATTTTCCCCAATGGATTCCAAATCCCGCGTACCCCAAACGCGGCCTTACGAAAGCGTAAGGACAACTAATCATATCAATGCTTTACCTCTTCCCACGACCCGTCTAGTGAAACATAGTGTCTTTAAGCTTGACCCACATATACTTCTAACGATTCGGTTCAACATAGGGGAAGGAAATGAATTGAACCCCAGGGAAACGTGCGCCACCTGTCACGGGCCGCCGCACAGAAAGCATGAAGGCTCGAATCCAGGACTGAAGCACCCACGCCACGATCGTGAAGAAGGGCCGGAATGGGGGAAGGAAGAGTCATGGAGGGAGTTGAGGAGCGAGAACGGAAGTTCGGTGTTCTGCCCGACCGCCCTCACCAACGCCTTACCCACGGGGAGGACCACGACGATCCCGCTGATATCCTCCCCCTCCTCCCCGAATTCTACAAAGGCGGCGTCTTCCCCATCGCCTTCCCACCTCTTCCCCCCGGCCATCGACGCTCAAACCACCCCATCCTACGCCCTCCTCCCCTTGCCTCGAACTACCACCCCTATTCCCTATCTCCCTCTCTCTCTATCTCCGTGTCTCCCAATTTGTGCCTTGCCTCACGTTCCAGGATAACACTGGGCCATGAATTATGCAAGCGTTTTTCGTTTCCACCACCACCTACTGCGTTGTAACTCCGCAAGGGATGTTGTTGGGAAGAAAGAGACGGGGGAAGAAGGGGAGGGATAGGGGGGGGGAGAGAGAGCGAAGAAGGAGGTGAGGGTGTGTGGGGCCCGAAAAAGGATGTTCGAGGGGTAGGGAGTGGGAATGAAGTCGAGGGATGGGACGGGAGCAAAAAAACATTGCCTAGAAAATGAAAGGAGGAGAAGGAATAGGGCGAAGGAAATTGGAGGGTGGAGGGGACGAGAGAAATTGAGACGACAAGGTGAGGAGGGGACGCGAGAAGTGGAGTAGAGACACCGGTCTTGATGCAAGAAAATTTAGGAGGTTTGGGAAGGTTTAGGGTTATCTTGAATACGTGGATAATTATATTCCTCATGGATAGAAGCATTGTTCCTAGTTTTGGAATAATGGAAACATGCCGAGTTTACTTTGGCCTCTGTACAATATATATATATATATATATATATATATATATATATATATATATATATATATATATATATATGTGTATATGTATGTGTGTACAATGTGTATGTGCATGGGTACAATATATAAATATGTGTGTGACCTAGTGTCCCCCTTCAGGGCTAGAGGGATGGTTAGACGTAAAAAAATGTAGGTTTATATGAGTCAGAAATTCAATCCGACTTATGATTACTCCAACACCCAGCCCAAATACATTTCTTTCACCGCGACGGTGAAAGCAATGCACGCATTGCACGCCACAAAAAAAACTTAAGCACACATCCACAAAATATATGTTTCAATTGAAATTTTAAGATGGGAAGAATAACAAAATATATTTTCTTCAATTATCCAACATCCAAACGAACATCAAATACACTATTTTGGAACTTAACAGCAAATTCATCACGATTATCAAAAAAAGTAAACTTTTATGGAATGCTATGCCTTAAGGAAAATTAACGATTAAACATACGTATAATCTCTTTAAACAAATTTTGTTTCATTCTCCGCTAAGGGAAGTTACTGTCTTCATTTGCTAAAATGTACGCTACCATTGGCGTCATTCGTGAGAATGCTTTTATTTTTTATGCTTTCCGAATGACATTATCAATTGACACCCCTCCCAACATGATCTGCAGGAAAATTGGAGTACCGTTTTGATTTTTTGGTGGCAAACTATACGTCTGGGATTCGGAACTCATCTTATTCTACACTTAGCATATTTTTTTACATGCTCTTGGCTTCTGAAAAATCTCGATACTCTGTTTCTCCTACCTTGTTTAAATCCAACAAACTACTTAAACGGAGCGTCAATTGCAACATCGCCTGTGCCAATCAAACCTCGTGTAAAACTTTCAAAAATGCTTTCAAGCACTTTTTTAATGTATCTCTAGTATTCGCTTAAATCAGGATATGGCTTTGTATTGTCTTCTAACCTGCTTACCATGCTTTAACGATTTTCTCAAACCTCAATATTACACCTGCCATCCACGAGTTTTGAGTATACTTGTCTGAACCCATGGTTCAGGATATTGCCACTAACGCTCAATGTATTTTAATTTAATCCTTAATGTGATTAAAATAAGTGATCGTCAAAAAATATTTACAACATTGTAAATTATAAAATAAATATTAATTCTTAGAATAGGTTAGGCATCGATTGTGTGAACATATGTTTAGTTTGTAGTCAGTCCTCATAAACTAGCTAAAAGATGTTGTATAATTATAATAATAACGGAGGAACCCCAGCCACAGGGTGTAGCTATTGTGACTTTTTACCGATTCATCTAATCTAATCTCTCACGTCCTTTTCCTTTGAACTGAACTTTTATTGGTCTCTTATCACCTTTCAACTCTACAAAACTTCTCTTCGCTGACTGGTCAGACGGAATCCGGTTGTGGCTATTCCGTACGGGTCCCCCATGAATGGAGACTCAGGCGTAAGCCTCAGCGAAATAATAGTGATGTCCCTTGGCTTCCACGGCAATTTCGACAGCTCTCGCCAGTGTTTGGTTACCATGATCCGCGGTTTTACGCTCGCTGATTCCCGTGATGATCCGGTCTCAGACTCAGTCTGCCGCCAAGGACTGCTAGAGTAATAACCAATTTGCAAACGCCGCTATTCCCGTTCCATCTTGCAAAATTAAAAGATTCGAATGTATTTTACTTAAGCGTAAAATGATTCTTAATTAGATCAGTCGATACATTTCATGTATTCAAATCCGGAAGTCAGTTGAACAAGCACTCACAATCGTTACAAAGGCCTCTTCCCTAAGTTATTCAACAGGATCGACCACTCTTCTCCAGGAAATGTTAACTTGTTCCCTTGAAAATGAGTACCTCAGCGTGGAAGGATACATATTCCAGTATGAAGAGTCGATAAATGTTTCCATTTCCCAGCAGGCACTTGTCATACAGAAATCGTGAAATGTCATCTTGCCAAATATTTTGCGTGATTTCACTTGAAATATACACTGCGCAAACATTTTAAAAATATTAGATTCTTAAATTTCTCTCATTGACAATTTATAATATGTTTTATTGCCATAATAAGTCACCCTTGTTTATTTTTAATCAAAATGAATGTTCAAATATTGTCATAAAGCATCACTTGGACCATTCCGCCCAAAACAACCACTATCACGAGATGACATTCGTCACTAGGTAGCCAATAGTTGTGGGCAACTTATGCCGTTAGATCATAGAATTCAACAAACAACGGGGTGAGATTATATTTTCGAGTTGCATCAAATGTCTGTGTCTGTTGATTTTTTTACTGTTACGTTGACCGATTCGCTTGCGATAAAGGTTTTTTGACATTTTACTTCTTTAACACCTCATTTTTTTTATCGATAACCAATGAAAATTATTGTGACCTACTTCTCCAAGGTATTGTCGTAAACATACAACTCTTGGAATTCTCCCAGGGTCAAGGCTCTGGATTAAATCATTTAGATCAGAGTCCCATTTTAAATTTTCTAAAGATAATCAATTAAATTCGTCAAAATCTCTATTTGTTAATAGTTGGCTCATAGTACGGGTTACTTTAGTGATGTATTTGTTCCAAAGTTATATATAATCTTACCACATCAGATGCAATACTATATAATAAAATACAATATACTTGGGACGCATTCAAGTTTAAATTAGTTCAACAACTAATCTTCTTAGGATTTAGAATTTTAGAAAATCTTTTTTCGATTTGTTCGTACATCCATAGAAATTGTCTTTGCAGGTATATAGGTACTTAACCTTTCCAAGGACCTAATAATACAAACCGCCATGAACAGATGAAAATTAGAATTATGTACAATTAATACGAGTATATCACTATTTTCGTTAACATTTTGCCTTTATTTCAAAAAACCTTCATCATTTTCCGCTTCCATGCATATGTTCATCTTTATTTTTTTTATTTTCAGCTGCCATTGAGGCTGAACTGGATGAAAGGTCTCCAAAGGGAGATATCTTCTTTACTACCAATAGGTAATTTCTATTGTATTTGATAATGGGCAACCCTGCCTTACACCTCTTCCTAACACTGCCCATTCGGACTCTCCGTTCCCCACTCGCCGAGACATGTACTCGTACAGGTTGCGGATTAGCCTCCTGTCCCTCCAATCTATTCCTATTTTCTGTAATATACTCATTAGTTGTTTCCAATTTATTTTATCAAAAGCCTTATCGAAATCTACGAAACGGCAAATACGTCCTGATTTTATTCTATATTCCTCTCGATAGCATTACTGCAATGGCATCACGCGTACCTCGCCCCTTCCTAAACCCAAACTGATCATCCCCTAAGTGATCATTTGCCTTATTCTCTATCCTTTTGTTGATGATCCTGAGAATAACTTTAGCTGCGTGGGATATCAAACTTATTGTTCTGTAGTCCTCATATGATGTATCCTTTATCTTTTTCGGAATAGGAACTAACACTGATCTCACAAAGTCTTCCGACCAGATTCCTTACTCATAGATGCTACGAATCAGTCCTTATAGACTCTTCCTCCCACATTTTCCTAAATATTTTAGTAGTTCCAATGGGAATATTGTCTGCCCTCACTGCTTTATTTGATTTCATCTCCCTTAATAGCCTATCTCATCGTCGAGTGTGCCTGAACTTAAGCTATCCTCATCTACGTCCTGTTTTGCTTTCTACGTATATGCTTGTTGGCCTAAGTTCCTTACCATACAGTTCTTCTATATATTCATTTTATCTCTCATGGATCTTTTCTGTTTCAACTATTATCTTACGCGACTTATCTCTAACTGTTAACACAGATCTTCCTTTCTTACTTCCCGATAATGTTTTAACTTTACTGTAGAGCGCACCAATTTCACCCTTCCTCTGTAAACTTCCCATACCCTTGCACTGCGTCTTCCACCATGCTTCTTCTTCTTTATTTGTTGCCAATTTATAATTTAAATATATATATATATATATATATATATATATATATATATATATATATATATATATATAGACACACATATATACAAACATTCAAACACGAAATCCCGCCAAATGGCGAACAAACATTCATTCACATAGAAATAGGTATAAGGAAAAGGGATTAGGAACACACATGAAGGACGAACACAGGACAGGGGGAGAAAGCGGAATCGAGTAGATCACAAGCGCAAAAATACTTCCTTGATCAGGGCTTGAACACGGTCAAGGAAATATTTTTGCGCTTGTGATCTGCTCGATTTCGCCTGCCAAACCTCTCCTGTGTTCGTCCTTTGCATGTGTTCCTATCTCTTTTACGTATATCTATTTCTATATGAATTATTATATATATATACATACATAATATACCTATGTTTCATCAAAGTATGAAAGGAAAGATTTATAGCATTGGGGTTCAGCTCTAAAATGCCTAAAGGATTTTTAAATAGCTCCAGTGCTTAAGACTAATAAAGCATGTCTGAATAAACTCGGTAGGCACCTGCCCCTGAAAGTAACAGAAAAAAAGTGTGCATAAAAAATTATCTACACTATATAAAATAAAGGCATTTATTAAATGATGGAAGGTTAAAGGAAGTTTATCGTCATGTGGCTTGTGAAGTCCCTTTAACGAAGCAATTATTTTAACCGAGGATGCGGTCGTGAGACGATACAACCTACGAGACGACTCCAAGCAAATTAGAGCCCATCGTGTGTGGTCATAGGTTAACTTTATATTAGTTGGGACTAACTAAGGTATGCAGAAGGCAATTAGTGATTTACACTTGCCGACCAACTAGAAAATGAACGTCTCGCCGAATGATGTTTCAGGCTGTTACTGAATCCGTATTAGCGAAAAAGAAGGCTAGCGCAGCAACAAGCCAACACGACCCTACACTCCACGTATCCGTGCACAAACTCATTTGTGCCGATGGAATGTGCTCACATGAGATTTCGTGTATTCCTCCGACAACACTTACTCCCGGTAACGAGGTCGCGCCAATGAGGCCACCTACCCATCCCCACGCGGGATATCGTTCTCAAGCGCACCCGGTTCAACAAAATAATTGAAGTCTATGAAAGCGAATTTCACTTCACATGCAGTTTTCTCTACGTGCGGTAAGCCCTATGTGTGGTTAAATTTATTGCATGGCACAATTACTAGCAGAATGCTTCACGACGGGTGACCATTCGTTATAGAGTACATAGGAGATTCATATCTAAAAAATTCGATGTATTATATTTAAACTATATGAATTTTCATTGATGGGGCGAGACGTATTGGCATCTAAAAGGTATTCACTTAATTTATTTATAAAAAGTAGTTTCTGGCGTAACTTAATGAAAAATCTTCATATTGACATTTGAAAATTAAACAACTTGACTTTTCCACTTAAAAAATTGTATTATCACGACCTAGGTTTCGTTATGGTATAACATCATCAGGTCCTGATAGATGTTATAGATGATCAAGTCCTGATGATGTTAACCATAACAAAACCTAGGTCGTGATAATAAAAAAATTTAAGTGGAAAAGCAAAGTTGTTTAATTCTCAAATTTCAATAATTTATTTATGTTCATCTCGGAAAGAAATTAAAATCACATATTCTGCTTCTAGGCTTTTTTATGTTCAACATTTTTAATTGTAGGTGATTTATCAGTCATCTTCTCATAACCAATCACCACTGGTAATTTTAATTCTATATTTAAATAAAACGAGTCTAATTTGTCGTGTCCCCTGCAAGAATGCCAAACACATAGCAAGATGCCACAAACACACGTATACGTTTGTGCATGCATAATTATTTATATATGCATTCATTCACATGGAAATATATATAAAGAAAAGGGATTGAAACACATATAGAGGACGAACACAAGAGAGGTAGGGAAGGCGTAATCGAGCAGATCACAAGCGCAAAAATATTTCATCGACCGGGACTTGAACACCGGACCTTTCGACTTGCCGGACCGATGTTCTAATCACTTCAACTATCAAGAAATTGTAATTTGCACTAAGATCTGCGGGTCTTTTATTCAACCAATATCCCCGATTCTTTGGCCAAGAGATAACGTTAGGAGGACTCTAGTCTGACCTGAAAAAGCCCTAAGAGAAGGCCGCAAGTTCAAACTTTCTAAAATATGAGTGTCCTTTTAAGTGTTATCAATTTTTTTTGTGTTCTATTTTGCCGTCCAAATGTTATATATATATATATATATATATATATATATATATATATATATATATATAAAACCATAAACACAGTAATCAACCCGAAGGTCGGTTTAGTAGGTGATGGTAGAGCTCACCCGTGTACCAAGCCCGACGGCGTGTGAATATTCACACATCAGGGTAGGGGGGCCAGTTCCTTTCCCTGTGCCGGTTATGGTTTCCCAGGAAGATCTGAAATATTTGGATGGTTTCTGGAGTTGCTCCTCTACTCTGATGAGAGAAGCGCACCAAAACATCACAGATGTGAGAGTTGTCCAACGGCAAGGCCGCCATCTTCAGATACAAACATACCCAACAGAGTAAGAGAATATAATTATAAGAATTTTCAGATTCAGTTCAATTAATATTTTCTTCACAAACAGTTTTGTCTGGTAAAGAGTATTCATTGAGTATACACCGTTTTTAACATTTTAAGGGTTTATTGTATAATATTTTGCACATTTTAAGCACAACACAATGTCCCCAAAAACCCAATTGGTTTTATGTGTCGATTTGACAGATGAGGGTAGAGCTCGCCTGGGATTAAGGCCCATGGCCTATAAAATTCAAATTGATTTAATTCTATACCCGGCTTCTAAGGTTTCTGTGGAACCAATAAAACCATAAAACTTGATGTTAAGTGAGGATTACCAGAACCGTTATCTGGGTATGAAATCGGAACCATCCGATCTGCAGTCTGGCTCTCTACCAACGCCAACACCACGGCGCCAAACTAGAGTCTTCCTTGGGTAGATACAGGAATTTTAACTGAATTTGGGATAGAGTAACAACTTTGACTCACGGTTTTCCTACCCACGATCCTGGTCCAAATAATTAACCTCCCATCGCAGATTTTCGTGATCCTTTATGCGTAGCGTATGACCTCAACGCCAGAGCACAACCAAAGAAGCAGGGCACCCCGAGGACGCACAAGGTACACGAGCAAAGTTTACTTATTTATCTTACCCGGAGCAAAGTCCACACGTTTGAAAAATAAACAGTGGTCAGGGAAGGAGGGAAAGAAACGGTTAGTTTCATATTCGAAGCCAAACAAAAGAGGAGAGAACGGAAAGAAAACAAGAACTGGTACCGCAAACGGAGGAAGAGCGGAGCCGCCCGATTTCCGCCGCCGGCGCGACACGCTTCGTCGAAGGGGGATGGTGGGAAATGAGCGTAGTGAGGGAGGGATGAGGACGGGGTCATTGGGAGGCGTGGACGCGGTGGGAGAAGGGGGGTGGGACGGTGCGAGTAGGGATAGCAATGGGCGGATGCTCGGTCGCGGCGGTAAATCCACCGCATGGGGAGCGCCCGCTGTTGAGAGCACCCGCGGCCTCCAGGTGGCGGCGGGACATGGGGTAAGGAGGGGAGGTAATCAGAGTCCTCCTCCCACTCCGCGTGCGCAGCTCTCCTACCCTCTCCCCCTTTTGGAATAATGAGTAACCTTGCCCCCCTCGCGTCTCCGCTACCCCGTTCCAACCCACACACACTCCACCACGCGACTCGCTAACCTCCATCCGTACTTTTATTGCCATTTCACCGTGTTCAAGGTGACTTTTTTTTATTCCTTTTGCTCTTTTGGTCATTTTGAACAAAATTACGAGGTTCCTCTGGACCCGAAATCGGCATTCCAAGCTCCGATGTACCCGAAAACCTGTTATAGTTCTGTTAAAGGATTTTTTTCCCTTTGTTTTAGATTGCTTTCTCTTTCGTCTTTCAAAGTGGCGCAAGCATTAAACCTGGATCTATGGCTTGGTTCTATCCTGGTATAGTTACTTAACCTTGTAGATACAGAACTCCGGAGTATTCTTTCAGTATTCTGTAACAGTGTATTTCGTGTGCTATTGGCTATGTTCCGTTTTAATATTTACTAAATTGGTTATTACAAGTCCTTCTTCAGGCTGATTACTTTTGCTCAAGAGGAAGAAACGTTATGGCACTAATCTGACAGAGTTTGACAAGCGAACATGGGAATATTTAAAATATTCTAAATCACTGATATATTTAATTCATTACAATATCCTTGCCGAAGTTAATTTTCCTACCGTTCATCTTTGTCGTTGAAAAGGGAAAACAATCAGGTTCTCCTTCCGATCTCCAAAAATGGAATAACTTTTCGAAACTTCTTTTTAAAAATTTGCTGTCGAATGGACATTGTTTGCATTTAGTTTTCTGATTTTATGTATAAAAATTACCATAAAGTTATTATTCATATTCTGCTATCAAAAAATGTACCTTTTTATAAGCGGCTTATTAGCAAAGTATGTTGTTTCATCTTCCATGTTTATTATTATCGCACGGGTACGTAAAACATGAAGTACGTTACAGTGAGCTCTTGACCCATCATAGAGGTAGCCATTATGTTCTCATGCCATATTTCTCCACTTACTCCCTCGGCCCCTTTTCCATCTTTCACTCTATCCGATCCAGTTCCCCTAACCCCGTATCGTCCTTCTCCTTCCCCTGCACCTAATCTTCGCAACCGCCTCGCTTGCACTTCCACCGAGAAAAGAGCCTTCCCTCCGCATTAACTCAAGGTGCAGCGCGGAATCGAAGCGCCGCATTAAGGTCCTCTTCCCTTCTGCTTAAACTGTTTACGCGCGTAACGAAGCGGTAACGAGCGGCAAAGATTGTGCATAAATTCTTTAATGAAATCTTTCTCGGTTCGGGGTTTGACTCGATTGATCCTTGTCCCCATGGGTGGTCGATGGTGCTAGTTTTGCCAGACCGTCGGCTCTTTCTTTACCAAACTGTCCGTAATTAGCACGGGATAGGTCACGAATGAAACTTTAAGAAATAATATTTAGAAAAGTAAATGTATATTCAGAGGTATTAGATTTCTTACTGAGTTTTTGGCGTTTGTTTAGTTACTGAGACTAAGATATTGAAGACACAATCATCGTGGCTTATCAACCAGAGGATTGATTTGTATTAGCCCTGTCAATCTTTTTATTTCTTCAAGAGTTCCTTTTGTTTTTTCCTTTTGCCCGATCTTTGTATTTCATTTTTCGTGCGCCGTTGTTTAATTCTTTCCTCAATGTTTCTCTCATGCCTTTCGGGAATCAATTTTGCCTCGGGAAAATCCCATTTAATTTTCCTCTCCGCGTAATTCTCTTCAATAGACCTTTCTCTTCTCCCATTCTTTGTAATATTTTATTTGCTGATATGTCCCTACTCTTTTCATTTTCCGCGTTCTTCTGTGACATCTAATTGACATCATTGCTGATTTTCTCTGTACTTCTATTCCGTCCTTTATGTTTCGTAATCTTAAAATCGGTTTTCGGTTTTATAATGCCTCTTTAATCCAATAGTTAGTAATAGCTAACGTTTACTTCACATGGAGATAACCAACGTCAGGCTTTATAAACAAATAATATTTCTCATTAGTGAATGTGAACATTTTAACCGTAGTGACATCGGCGGTCAGATATTGAGAATTATAACTCAAAAAATTTTCAATTTATCCAGCGATCATAAAACTGAGTTTTGAAAGCCTCATATTTCATTAGGGATGGTTTACGTAATATATACTAGTTACTTTCTATTTCCAATCGAATTGTTTTGCTGAAATTAGGTTGTGAAATAAAGAGATTCAACGCAAAATGAAATAGGACTAAGTGTGTGTGTGTGTATATATATATATACATATATATATATATATATATATACATATATATATATATATATAAACTTAGACAGTAACACACAGCACGAGAACACATAAAAAGGAACACTCACAATAATATCTTGATAATTTCGACGGACTAGAGCTCCGTCTTCTTCGGAAGATAAGATATGACTCAGAGTCATGAGTCCGTGTTACTTCCGTGTTACTTCGAAGAAATCATATATATATATATATATATATATATATATATATATATATATATATATCCAATAATTGAATGCATATTTCTTGGCCAATTGCATCGATCAATACATAAATACCAAATATAAGAGTACAATACGTAAAAAACGACGGTTCGAGTAAAACATAGACTTTTCTTGTGTACTTGGATAAACGCTTAAACGGGGTCAAAATATCATATTTTGCAGAATTTATGATAAATTTAATAATAAACTTTATTATGAAGCATGGGAATTTTGTTCATGAACACCGGTTTTAGTTCATAATTTACAAATAAAAATACTGCCTAATAATTAAACTATTACCTTAAGTAATGCAACAATTTCAGAGAGTAAAAATCATTCGCCTTGGTCAAGGCGAATAAAATAATGTGGTGTAGGCGGAAAACAAAGAAAGAAGTATGAGATATAGTGGTAAATGAAGGATGTTGGCTGTTGGGGACAATTTAAATGATACCAAATTGGATGAAGAATATCAAATAAGTCGGGAAGTGGGAAAAAATAATCATCTATGGAGAATTGGAGACAAGAAACCAGAAGGTATGAAGATTTGGATAGGGAAACGATAATTTTGAAGAAATTGTGCTAGTAAGAACCCTTCTTGAGGTCCACTATGTTTTTTATATTACAGAAATGCTCCAAATACTCACGTTGGATGGCTATACACTCAAATAAATGCTCACGGTATTGAGGGAAAGTCAGGCAAGTGATCCATTTTCCCCGCTTGTGCACCGCCACGGCCTCCGTACCGATTTAATTAAATTTTAAAATTTGTCTAATCCCAAAAATGAAACGCAAGATTGTATACTCCTCAGATTCATGCATATTTATACCCGGAGGAACGATATTTTTGCATGTGAAGCATAAATTAAAATCTGTCAATATAATCGGGAAATAATGTCGGTATGTGCGATGAATCGGACGGGAAATGTAGTTCGTATCGATAGTTGAACATTGTAGAAAAATTATGAATGCAAAAATATGATGATCCCTCCTGTTGTGAAATTAGAAAAACATTTTTAACTACATGCCTGGTTCCAATCGCTGGCGATTGTCATGTTCCTGTAAAATTTCTGTGAATTTTAATTTTCTGTTACCACCACTCTCTCACACACTCTTCATGCGACATTAATTATGCGAATTGCTGCCACGGGTTCGATTCATTGGTGATCGCTGGGAACTAATCCCACCAATGCACGAATTATCCAGGTCTCGTTTCATTTCTCTTCCCTCGATGGATGCATTCATATCCACCAATAATATAGCGGAGTTTCATATATTATCCCTTCATCGACGGATGGATTTTCTCAGACTAACATTAAAATAATTAGTACTCAATAAATAAATAACTGCCGCTCATTGAAGTTTCAATGATGAAAACTTTATTAATGACTTTAGTGAAGACCTTACAATAATCTCCGAATTAATTTTTTTTAATCGGTAAAACGTCATAGCTACATGCACAAATCATCATCAAATGTTCGAACTGATGCACATGAATATTTTTTTTCGAATGGAAGAATATGAAATGTATGGTCTTTCAAAATCTATGGGAATCATTGTTTTAATTAATTAATGGCCTTTTCAAATGCTTAATATCACCGGCGTAATAAAATGACTGAGTACATTACACGTGGCTGAAACATTTGTTCTCTATGATCATAGCTATATCCAACATTTATTTATAATGCATTCTTTTAAGAATTATTTTAATATTTTTAATATCAATAAATGCTCTAAAGTATAACTTTTATTAGCTAATATATTGTCAATAAATAGATTTTAAGAAATGTCATGCCCATAGACACGATCTTATTTTTCAAACCCTGTATACATGGAAGTCCATTCATAACCGTAGTTTCTTTGCCACATCTGGTGGAATATAGTAAAAGATTACGTCAGGAGAAATTTCCACTCTCGCCTATTGTTGTCCTCTTAATTTTCAACAACCTACAAACTATCTGGGTATCATTTAAACCCTCATAGATGGATAGTGAAGAATATTTAAATGGTGCCTCTACGGTATTTAATAGGTAGGTTATCAATTATAGTTTTTTTAAATGGTTTGGTTCATTATTCATAAATGCCCAATTTGCGATAAAATTTACGAAAACTCGTTATCGCGAAGTTCTAGTTTCACAAATGAGTACAATTGAATTCCGAGAGTAACATGCTCGATGATGAAAGGTATTCCCATCGCAGGAATTCATTTACTAATAAAAAATAATACGAACGATTATTACACTCAATCAAAAGGTAATTTATAGCCATAGCGGCAATGTACAGGATGCAAAAAACAAGTTTGGTGGGGATGGTAGAAGGTTGCTGATTCCAAATAGAAAAAAGTTATTTCCACCGGAAAATATGCCACGGGATCTTCTGTTTATCGGATCACATAGTTTTTTATCCATCGTATATGCGTATTCATTCATACGTAAACGCGTTGCGAAGATGACTATTCTCCTTAAAAATCCTATTCCAGACACACTTACCGTTCCCAAGCCCACGTCCACCTGTATTTAAATGTTTGTCCGTTCCATTTCCACCCCGATGCCACTGCTCGTCGCCATACTGGGTCACAGCTTAAAATCTGACGGGCACGAGGATCAAAACATATCCCTCCACCAATCCCGGTCCCCTTGTATACGACTCTCTGCATTCTCGCTCCATCGGGTGCGCTCCCGGGAAGGACAGGGAGGGCGACGGGGAGGAAAAGGGGGAGGGAGGATGGAAGAGGAGAGTCAGGGGTTTTCTGGGGGTGTCTCCACTCCAGATTGAACACACGCGCGAGGCGGAGATGTACCGCTGATTCCCATCCCTATTTGCATATCCAGCTCCCTTCCTCTCGCCCGCCGTAGAGTCGGTCGAGACTCATCCACCACCTCAAAACTACCTCCTCTGCACTCATACTCGTTCGCATTTCCTTCCCTCCTCCATCTCCGCTTTCCCTCCTTTCTCCCTCACCCCCCGCACCAAAAGCCACCTCCTCCGTCCTCTCACGCAAATACTCGCAAGGAATTCTCAAACTGTTCGAAGAGAGGGAGCTGCGCGTCGGCGGGAGGGCAGGAGGAGGGAGGAAGGAGATAGAGAGAGATAGATAAAGCTTCGGCTGAGTGTCTAACTCCATCCCGCTCCACCTCCCCCGACAACAGCATCCAACACGATCCATATACTAGTTTGGTGCTTCCGCGGTAGTTTTAGGGGAGAGATGCGGGGAAGTGGGTGGAGGGGAATTGAAGGAGGGGTTTGGGGAGAGGGGTGAATTCTTGTCAAGGGGTGAGCAGTTACCCCCTTACCCTGTCCCGCCCCTGCTCCCCACCTCAGACGCCTTGTTTTCAGGTTCGCGAAACTCGCCCTCAAACTTCTACCTCTCTCTCTCTCTCCCTCTCACAAGCTATCGACCTTCGACCATCCGTCGCCACTGGCCTTGTCTACCTACTCGGGAGGTGCTTCATAACTGCCGCAACTTCTCTCCCTCCCCATTCTCTCCTCTCCCAACGTCCTCCTCCTCCGACAGCCACCTCCGAAACTACCGAGTCCTCGATAATGACATGCGCGAACAAAACTGCATGGGACCACACTGCACTCTCCTCGCCCGTGTATGGAATCCGCATGACGCGGAATCACGGATCCGTCGCTAACGGCGTGCGTGAGGTCAGATCAAATGTCGGAACTCTCCAACCTTTTCGTTTGCAGCCGCTACCAGCACGTAGAGGTGGATATATTTGACCTGAGGCAATGGAAAATTTAACGGGGTGGGAGTTCAAGTCCTTGTATATTGGTGGGTATTTCCAAATAATCTAGATATCTATCGTTGTGCTCCATTCGAGGTTTGCGGTAACGATAGGTGGATGAAATTTGAATTAAATTGCGCCCAAAAAGTCTTGTGGTAATATACGAACCTGTGGGATTCGGATAACCCAGCAGCCATTAGACATTTTGGTTTGGCCTAAATGACATCTCTCCCTGTTCGGCGAGAACCTGCCTCCATTTTCTTTCACTTTGCCTTAAGCTAAACCTTGTTCGTGGAGCTAATGATAAGGGCTCATTTTGTAAAACACCACGTTGAGCTCATGAATATAATTAGTAAGATACTGATTGATTGGAAGTAAGAATCCTTAGAAATAAATTAGTAACCAGTGATAATATAATAATAAATAAATGAATCGAAATCATTGTCTTCAATGATATACCAAGGAATTAATTTTTCATGCATACGAAAATATTCATCTTTGGTTAAATAATCAAGTCTGCAAATTCCTGAAAAAATATTTTAAAGTGGTTTCGAACAAAAAAAATCGCTAATCAAAAAAGGAATCAATCAAAGTAAATTAATGCACGAAGTAAATAAGTATAAATCAATAACACTCTTGGAACCTACCAGGATAGGATATCAATAGTAGTTCTCTACAAATAGTAAAATAAATTAAATTTTTAGTCCAATTATGCAACAATATTGAGTCAGAAAAATAAGCTCTCATTTCAGCAAAGCCATTATTCTTTTACTACTAATACACGTGAGTAATTCAAAATTCGTAAAACCCGATATCTTTAAAATAAATAAGGAGCGATTCTTTAATGCTTATTCTGAGATCTACCTGAACGAGCGCTAGTACTACTTAAAGTAAATGATAGCGTCACTTCTTGTAATTCAGTTTATACTTATCTGCTACCAAAGAGTAACGTTGGGATACCCAGACCGTCTTCGACCTCGTGTTCGAAGTGGCAAAATAATAGGTTTTGAAACTCCACTCGTAACAGGGAGTAAAAATCACGTAGATCGTCCTTCTTGGCGAATTGTACAGATCGATAAATGACCCTGACCTTCAGTATGGAATCGTCCCTTGTCGATGGAATGCGAGTCAGTGAGCTTCAATTCACTCCATTGCTCCATTTAGGCTTGTTATCTGACCTTTGCCAATAGACTTTTTTATGGAGCAAGTTTGTTGCGTGTTTTGGAAGTACAGTCTTTGTCTTTTTCCACCGGCATAAGCTTGTCTCTATGGTTCCACAAGGAAAGTATTTCGCCATTTATCAAAGCAATGTGTAATAATTGTATATATGTCGTGTACATTGAGATTATTTACTAGGGCATACGTGTATATTATTTGAGCTGCGCACGAATACTACTTTTTTATTTAATCTCCCAAACTGAGCCAAAAACAGCCTTATTATATGTATATATTATTATATTATATTAGTCTTCTTAAGAATTTCATTAATTAAATCGAATGAATTCCGGAAAAGGTTCTAATTCTGGAAATTTTTTATGGCACTTTCACAAACTCAAAATTGACTGCACCAATAGAGATAACAGTTTCACGCCTAGGTAGTTTTGGTACAGCTGTTGAAAACCAACTACCGCTGTTTTGGATGACAACGTATTTAATTCATCTGATTGCAGTACTGTAATATGAATGGTTTCAGAAAATTATTACACTATATGTATTGTAATTATTACATTATATGAATTTTACGATAAATATGTCAGTACCCTTCCCAGTTAATAATTTTGAAGACGAAAATGGTCGCCCAATTGATTCTCCAGGTGGAGGCTTTTTAATGTTAACATCAGTGCAAGGTTTTTACTGAAAAGCAGGGATATGGAATGTTGGATCTAAATAACTGGCGGAGAGTCTGGAAATGTGATGTTTAAGATATACTTATGAAGATTGGTATATTAGTTTTCAGCCAAATAAATTGATCTGGGACAATTTACCAGTTGGGTGATGCTTTGACGAAAACGATGTTTTCTAAAGTTGACTATAAGATAGCAGGGGTTCTCATCACTTTGGATAATGATTAGGGAAGAGTAAATTCGGGCAATATAACGATAGAATGCTATTGGCATAGTTAAACAGAGGAAGGAGCGTCATGTGGCAGGAAGGTAATATAGATTTCTATGTTAAAAATAAGAAAGAGGAAATAGGAAAAAAAACAAATTAGCAACTAGATGAAAGCCCCCAAGATTTCAGAGTGTAAGAGGACGTCTCGGTAGCTTAAATGGTTAAAGCACTCGGCCGGATATCGAGGGATCCGGGTTCGAATCCCAGTCAAGGCGAATGATTTTTACTCTCTGAAATGGTTGCATTATAATAAAAACTCTGTTACTATTGGTGATGAACACACATTGAATGGAAGCAAAAGAGTTAAACGGTGTGAAGTGTAGGCAAATGGAGTTCTGAGACGAGTGGAATCCGGTTATTAGCAAAATATTCTCTTAAGAGTAAAAATCAATAAACTTAGATAATACGAGATGTAAGATGGACTTCGGTACAAAAATATAGAGAGTGTAAAATCTTGATTACGAGGATGTTGAATCACGAGCGCTCGGGGGGTAAATCAAAATGAAGAAATATTCAGCAAGGCCATCGGTGTAAACAGGGACTGAAAAGGATCCAATATCCAGGTAGGGAAAGTGTAAGATGGCATACTCTCATGAATGTAATTACAGAAGGTCAGCTGGTAAGAAGGAGAGCTGATACCTGCCAACTATGGATAAGGACGTATTTAAGAAAGACCTCATTGTAGGAATACGAAAATTTAAAAAGGGAAAAAATATGAGAAAAATTAGTAATCATTTGCCTCACTAAGCTAGTCAATAGTTTATAAATGCGAAAGAAAAATGGATTGAAACATGATGCGAATAAGTTGGGGCAGTTTCGAAAAAAGATATTCATTTATCGGCAATTTTTTTACCAACTTGCGAAGAAACAATCATTAAAAGGTAGAACCTAAAATATCAGGATGAGATTTTACTAAAAGTAGACGTGGGAAATTGATTATTGGAAATACTGTATCAAGGTTCAAAGTCACCATATATAATGATAGCGAGGTGGACGACAAAGGCCAGAGCCCAGTTAAATACAGTGAAAAACTCTAGTGTACATTTCAAACGTGAAAATGAAAGCGTGAGATTGTGAAATCTTCGATAACCACATGATGACGGTGATGCCAGAATACTAGCTATGAATTGATAGAATTACTGGTCTTTCATTTTTCTGTGATCCGAAAGTTCCTTTGATTTCATGTATCTAAGGAACTCGAAAAATTGTTCTGGTGTATTAATTATCAAAGAAAAATAATGAAACGGTTTTGAGATTAGATACGAACATGAGGTGGAGTCTAGATGCCAAGGAAGATGGATAGAGGTTGTTAGAATGTTTAACAGATCTTTTTACCTTTTTAGTAATAGCAGTTAATGAAGAATGTGACCGACAGCGGAGGTAAATTTCGGCTTAACCGAATGGTAGGTAGTTTGGTAGAGGAATGGAAGGAGATCTTCATGGAATGTGGAGAGGGCGATAAAAAATTCACTTTCTAAAAAATGCCAAGGGGTTGCACAATTTTCGGACCTAACTGCGTACTCCACTCCTCTATGCACGAAACCTCAAGCAGGGAATGGGATACCTGAGAAAAATTCTACCCACCGCTGAACTGCCTGTCTGCGACCTGGGCCCTCGGATTGGGTAACCAGTGCACCAACCCCCGCACTAATCCCACCCCCTCGAATTGAGCTCTCGTGGAAATGTTTTCATGACATTTCATTTGTGTGTAAATACTTTCTTATTAGAACCTAATATTGATTAATTTTTTTTGAAATTTCAAAAAACGCAGTCAAGGTGTTTATTTCCCAACCAGTACGGCTAAGTAACTGATGAACGTGTCAAAAAATGAAGATGCTGAATGTATGGCTTTCATATCTTTATTCGCAAATAAAAACGTTTGGAATGTTCTTAACGGATTATGAAATTTCATTGTTCATGGCAAATTTTGGAATTAAATCAAAATTACATGTGGAACAAGCACTGCATTAATCGTTATAACTGTTATGGATTGAGTAGGGAAAATAAAATTAGAATTTTACTTGCAAAGCGTATGAGTAAATTGTTTGGATGATATAGAGAGAGATCACATCCAGTTGGGTGGCTAAAGCACCGCTCATTTAATTTAGAGTTCCATGTTCCCTTTATTACACCGAATAAAACCCATGAATTTGAATTCAGGCATGGGTTTTATCTTAATAAATCTACGTCGTTATTTCTCAGTTAACGATGATTTCCCATTTCCATATTTTATCCAAGGTATTTTTAAGAGGTATTAACTGTTGAAAGCTGAACATAAAGAGTAATTAACATGAACCCGTAATGCCTTTGACTTATTTATCCTCAGAGATTCTTTGATGCAATTTATCATGATGCAAACCGAAATAAATTGCAAAATAAAATCGAAACTGAGGAATTATTCTTATTTCGGGAACTGGATGTTATAAAATCTCTAATTTCTTTTCTTGGGGACTGAATAGTACTCTGCCATTCTGCCATAACCTTGAATTCTCATCGACTACCTATTTCTTGAAGGCACTTAATATAAATTTACGATGGGATAAAAAAATGATGTTATTCGAAAACGTAGTATTAATACCACTTTCAGTGGGAAACACACAATTAATATAATCACGGCAGGGGATGAAAAAGAAGACCATACTAGCCTGGGGTTTTGCACTCTTTCGAGAAATTTTGCTGCGTTAATACCACTCGATATGATTTCCCTTTCTGCAGTTGTAACCATTCAAATAACAGAGTCAAATATAGTTTTACATCTTTAATACATGCATATAATAATAAGCTTGAATATTAAAAAAAGGATATTTAGTAACAGCCACCATTTTATTATTATTATTTGCGGCCACGCATTCTGAATTCGCAAGCTGAATTTTTAGGCGTTTTTTTTCCTGAATGTGTGTTCGTGAATGAAGACATGGAATTATAGTTATTAAATTTTGTGAAATTATTATTAAATTTCTCCTTGCCACGAATATGAAGTGCAGTGTACATAATGATTTACATTGAAAATTGATATTACTAATTGAATCCTTTTAATTACTACAGAGAAATTTTGTTGCTCACGTTCTGTTATCATAACCAATGGTCTCGCTACTCTCTCAATCACAAATTATTCTCGTACTTTCTCCGTGAGGTATCAAGGTAGTAGTTAGATCATACCAATATGAAGTGCACTGATCATAAATAATTCATATTCAAAGGCAATATTATTCTCAAAACTTTAATTAACAGAGAGAAATAATATGCTAATATACGTTTTAATCACGCATTCAAAATTACCGTTGTTGATATTACCATCCCCAAACTTTATGGACGTTCTTCGGTCCATTTAATTTTATATGGGTGTTCATAAATGAATACCTGTTTGTTTGAAACAAAGATTGGTTTTTTTTGGAATCCCACGAACGCATTCGAGCCTGAAGGAAACGGTTTAATTAAGTGTACAATAAGCACTTGCAAAAAAAGTCTCATCGAAATTATATTTATGATAATAAATACGTCTTAATTTGAAGATAAATATTTGAAATAAAAAAACGGAAAAATATTGGTGTGATAATAATACTCACAAGTAAATTTTATGGCTTCAGGCTTTATTTGATGAAGTTATGTTTCGATAACATAGGAATGAGGAAGGCACTTTTTCACTCGTATCACTTATTGAAACAGTATCATTATGTATCACGCTAACACATTACACAGCAATAAAATTTCTATTCATCAATTTCAGAGTGTGAAAATCATTCGCCGAACGATTTTTACACTGAAATTGTAGCATATGCTCGTTAACGGATGAATCCGTCAAAAAATTACAATTAAATTTCTGTATAAAAATGCATTGTGTCCTCTTTTTTATGCATATATTTCCAAGTGAACAATAAATGTTTGTATTATATATTCAGCGCAATAAGCATTGCATATTTTCCCTTGGAAAAAGGACCGTATCAAACCTCAAAAGGCACGTGTTCATTTAATAGATGAAGTCCTTGCAGCAAAAGGTATCAATTGCTCCATGACTTCAAGCATCAAACAATTCTACCTACTTTAAAGTGAACTTTGCGCATTTCGCATAAAATATGAGACCCAATCTCACGTGTGTCATGACTTTTTCACGCAAGAATACAGCAATTTGAAGAAGTTAAGGGAAAGGAACTTATTTCTAGTAAATTTCTCTTCTCCATTAATTTAAAGTGCTAAAGTGGATCATACATGGTGATGTCTTAGCTGTAATACATTTGTATTGATAACGAAAAAATAATTCATCTCCATTTTGGTATAACATGCGTCTTTTTAAAATGTACCTCGTTCCTTTCTGTTTCACTCCGCGTTTTCCTCCACCGCCATTCGCTCCTTGACCCTCCCAGTTATATTACAACGTTCATTTATTTTTTCCGCTCTCCCGTCCTTCAATACTCGGAAACTTTGCTGCTGCCATTAAGTCTTAAACCCTAACAAGAGCATCTTTCCATTTCAATACGATGCGTTCACCGATGAGAAAGCACTCTAACTGGGACGAGCAGGTGAAGGAAAAACTAGCATAATAAGATGGAGGTGAGGAAAATAACAAGAAGGTTTGGGCCATCTTTCCTTTCCCCTTGATTTGTTCATCGCATTCTTCGCCCGTTTCCGTCACCAAAATTAAACAGCCCCTTCCAATTTCACTCTGAATCCACCACAAGGGATTTTTTTCCCGTAGCGATCGAGAGAACGAAACTATCTCTACGCTTTTCCTCTCACCTCTCCTCTTTCCTTCTCTGTAAAGAGGTAGCGGGATAACGGGATAAAAAGGAGGTGTTTGGCAGGATGGGGGGGAGAGGAACGGAAAGAGGGTGAGGGAAAGGGAGGGATGAAAAGCAGGGGTGGAAGATTTTTCCTTTATTTGCGGTTTCCAAGGGGAAATATGCGCGTGGGACGCGGCAGCGCTTTAAGCGGAAGCGTGGGAGTTTTCCACAGAGGCGTTTTCGGAGGTGGGAAGGGAGGAGTGTAGGGGAGAGGACAGGGTAAAGAGGGAGAAAGGGCTAAAGGGAGGATTGTGGAGCGAATGAAGAGTAATAGAGAGTTTTCAAGCGAAAGGATTGGGGAAAGTACTCGTACGGCAAAAAGAATTATGAAGAGATAAGAACTCTTCAGAGCCAATGATGTGAGAGAATATAGTGATAAAGTGACCGGATTCGTTGGAGTAAGAGGGAGAGATTTTACATATCTGCACCAGGAATGGAGAAAGTTGTTCATGTTGATGATAAGGTATCGTGGAAATGAGATAGTGTTTGATGATACTTGTTCCGTTCACTGTGAGCAAGACGAAATCCCACCGTTTAATTCCGTGCTATGCAGCGCACCTTTTACCACCATAATGATTTTCACCGATGAAAAACATCTTGATTCATACGAGAATTCAATAGAACATGAAGTTTTATGCGAAAGAGTTGAATATTAAATAAGAATTGAGAGTTAAAATTCCGCGAATCCTCGAGAGTGTGATAGTGGTTATTCGAACATCACAATAGAATAGTAAAACGTTTCATCCATAGCAGAGTCGGTTTTCCGCCGAGTATATTGTATTAGTCGTTATATTTCACACGTGGATAACGTAAATGAGCCAACGAGGTTACTAATTAAATTATTTTTTCATAAACTGTTATTTTATGAGACACACGAGCAGGCACCCTCGAGAATAATATTGGAAACGAGATCACAGGACATCAAAAGTGCGAGCATTTCATCCGATTTCAAAAGTGAATATTTTCATATGGTAATATTTTCTCCTTGTCATTTGAAATTTAACAGAGAAAAATTAACACTTGACATCATAAATCTCTCGCCACAGAAAATATTTTACAGGCGTCCAATATAATACATATCATCCCTGTTTTGTTCCCTCGTCCGCTCGCACGTCATTCACGAAAATAAAATTTCCAATTTAACGGCAAATCTTTCCCAACTTGCAATTTCGATGACACCCTCTTCTGGCATGTGGAAGTGCAGCAAAGTATTTAAATCAGCCATTGTTACCTATATTTCATGCACGATTATCGACCGATGTTGGTAATTTTCAACTGACTCAAAAAAAAAGGTTTTTGGAAAAATTTCTGACCCCACTGGCGGCATGCTTATGTCCGCTCACGTTAACCCAGATGTCACTGGTTCGATTCCTGTCCATGGTAGGGTTTCATCCACCTAAGGTTTGGGTATAGGATTTTAGATTCCTCCACCTAGGGCCGCCTATATTCTTGAATGAGTTCACTGTAATATTAATGTTAAAATCCAATGTTTTGAGGAAAATTGAGGTTATTTTTGGATTAGCAATATGTTAGCCATTTTCAATACTGCCATTCCAGCTTTCAGATAAAAGAAGAGGAATGCTTAATTTAATTATTTTTATCAGTAATCAAGCAAGCATCCATCCATTTGATTCATCCTGATATTACCCGAAGCCCAGGCGAGAACCAATCATTATCTCACCTTGTTTTCGTCCGACTTCAAACGAAAGGGATCATTACAAAGACCTTCGGCATAATCCGCATTCGTCACAATTGGTACTGCATAATATGCTTCCCATTGGGTCGTAAATTTAAATTAGAAAATCAAAATTTCAAAGTTAGATTTTCTATTTACTAAGCTTATTGCTTCAATATGAATCTTCATATACATCATTTACGTCACGGGCTCAGTTGCACTAAGACGTAAGACGAACGCCATTGTTCCTTTTGCTCATGAAGGATATTGTATTCATGTTTAATAAAAATTTGCAATGGTTGAGAGACGGTTTCACAACCAGGTTATGAGTATTCATTTTGGGTATCGATTAAACGGACACTTTGGGATTATAATTTGAAAGATAATGCCAAGGATCTTTTTAGCCGCTCAATTTCATTCTACTCTTAACAGGGAGTCCAAGCTGGTTATCCACTTCCCCACAAAAAAAGACATTACTTTTTTTTGTAAGTTTTATCATCACTTTCCTATTTTTTCCATTAATTTTGTCCATTAAATTCACTTATTGATTATTTTCGTAAGGTCACACTTACACAACAACTCAAAAAAAAAGAACTTACACAGATTACACAAACACACTCGTTACCACCTCACACATATTTCCTTCGTAAGTAAAAAGGTAAACAAAAAAAGAACGACGGACTTTTTAGAATGCACGGAAGGAAAGGCCGATGGTACAGGGAATGAAAAGGAGGTGCATAATATATATACATACATATATTAGGAGCACCAAAAAAAAGACAAGAGAAATGAATTTATACTGCTGAGGAAAATGGAGAATCTACTGTTTGTATGCACAAGTTTAAGGAGACATCTCTTTCAGGAAAAATAGATTCATTAAGGAGCTCCCAGGGACTACATTTCTTTTTAGAAGGGTAATTGAGGTTTTCTTCCAAGGTATCGATTTCATTTGTCAGACAATTGTACTCGGGAGGCATTATAGTCCCAAAATCCATATATTAACAACAAATTGGACCAAACACAATTGTCAGGCCTCCCTTATAATTATCACTTGACCTCCACAAAGTAAAATAAGGTATGCACGATGTCAGGGAGGGGGGCAGGATGAGGGGTGGGGGATGTAAGACAATTGATTGAATAAGAACTACTCAAACTTAAAAAAGTGGCTAGGATCTATAAGGATAAAGTGTACTCCTGGGTTGAATTGAAGCAAGTGTTGATCTTCATTCCATTAATTGTGTCCTTAGAAATTTCAAATAACATGAATGTTTATAAGGTAAGGGGGAAAAAAAGAGAAATTTTATATCATGACATTCTCAAATCATATTTCTACAAGGAAAAAATATGATGATGTTAATCAAATTCGATAAATCTCAGGAATGATGCTTGCCTTCACATGCGCTGACTTACGACATGGCTTATTTGTTAGGAGAACGCTGTCACACACCTCTCATCCATTGGCTAATTACATAATTTTGGAGAAGAATGTAATATTTCCAAAAGCGAAATGGCAGATGACAAAAATGCCTTTTTGTTACATTTCTGGAGAAATTGAGATTCTTTCGTTCTTGATGCCGATCTTGAGATGAAAGAACGAGTTATTTAATCTTTCAGGAGAGTGCCGGAGTCCATTTCTCTTATTTTCCCGCCTCGGTATAATAAACCGATAAAAAATGGGGATTCTATAAGGAATTTATAATTCCTTGGAAGAAATCAGCTACTTATTTCATACAGAAAGTCTGTATTACACTATTTACCTATGGGAGCGTATAGGAAGTCTGGAACTTTTCATAGCTTTGATTTTTACACCGCCAAGTGTCATAAAATTTCGATGGCATGAAGTTATAAAAGTCGTCTCGTCAATTTAGCATTTACCCATGGGTTTTTCTCAGCACAGCTTTCCAAAATTGAAATTAAAATTTAGTTTAATATTCCTGAAAATCTTTTCAAGGTCGCCAAACAATATTCATTCCACCTACAAAACGAAATTCTTAGTAATACTATCATCTCAGTATTTTTTTCAAATCATTAAGTATTGCTTTATTTTTTTATAATTGTTAGCATATAATATACATCTGCCATACATTAGAAGTAGAAGATGTTCCAAAGATTAGTTGATATTTAATCGATTGCTGAAATCCGTTTTTTCTGATATAATGAAATTTAACCAATGGTAAAAACATTTTCATTGCAATTTAAAAAATAATTCAATGAGTTTTGTGGGCATAGTTAAGGAAAAATGAATCTGAAGTTAATTACCTAATTTAACGCTATATGATTGAAGAATAAATGTATTTTTTTAATTTAGTCGAAATTTACCTACTGCCTTTACCTGTTTTTTCATTTCATGTTATCAATTGAAATTAACATTATTTTAAACTATCAGAACCATATTTTTGAATGTTTTCGGACAAAATGTCTTCCAAAAACATAACGTATACAAGGATTAGCTCAAATATTTTGAAAATTGTAATCCTGAATCAAATACACGTCAATTTTGTCTGAAAATACTAAAATTTCAATTTTTTTATCATCACATATACATGTATTTATCTACCTTCAGAGCAGAATGAAGATGGTCCCTTGGTCAAACATGCGCGTTTGTGTATTTAAGCAGTAATTTCAATTATTCATGTCATATATTTACTTAAATACTTGTTTCCTGTTTATCCTTGCGGATAGAGCTGACAGAGACCTTTGCGAGTCGCAAAAAGAAAAGTATAGAGGGAGAGGCCAATTAGTTAATAAGATACTTCAGGGCTATGGGCAGTAGTTCAACAGAGAGTAATAGTAGAGATTCATAGATCAGTTCAGTTTCATCGATTAAAGAGTTTATATAAATATTTCAGGCAATTCTCCTGCACCCTGAAAATTTTTCTTAATTCTTTGAAATAATCCTACCTATTCAAACTCATCTTTAAAAAGTGGCAGCCCCAATTTGACTATGTATTGCTTAATTGTTATCTGCCGTTTTGTGTCTTGACTTATCCTATAAATAAAGCACAATAAGTTTACTGGTAACTGAAAGATTGCTAACCAATGATCTCACCAAAACACTTTGCAGGGTAAAATAATCGTATCCAGCATCGGTAATGTACCACATAATACTTAACGTCTGCATGCATTGCAGATGTTAACTGTTTAAATGGATGGCATGTGATATTTTACTTCTATATTATGTGTCAAGCATGGAAACATATCCCCATTTTACAGAAAAGATTATAAAATAATCTTTTCTGTAAAATGCAATAAAAACCGGCAATAAAAACAGCAATTGGTTATACTAATGCTATGGAAATTCTAAGTTAAATATTCAAGTATTAGTTAATAGACTAGACCAGGTGGAAGAGCTCACCTATATTGGAAGCGTTATGGACCAAAACGCTTAAAGCAGAAGGGATATAAGACGAATAATTGCGTTAGGCGAAGAGATTTTTATGAGAAGGAGAAAATTTATTACAGGAACGTTGAGTTCGGATGTTAAGAAAAGGCTCGTTCGTCAAAACTTTTATATGGAGCGCGGTTTTGTACGGCACGGAAACTTGGACATTAAAGAAGAATTATAGACATAGACTGGAGGCTTTTGAAATGTGGATGTGGAGAAGGAAGGTGACATGGAAAGGAAGGAAAACAAACAAGGAAGTGGGTGGAGAGAGGGGGGAGGAGAGAGGACTATTGGGAGAAATCCCAAGGAAGCGGGAAAGATGAGGCTTTTTGGACGGAATGGGGCATGCGGATTGAATTGATGGGTTTACTGTAGTGCCGGAGGTCAGGTTGTGTTTTTTGTTAGGAGAGGCAATTAATATAGTGTTGTACAATTACATAGGTCTTTGCCATCCAAAATCTACCTTAAGCGAAAGAATGCCAATAATAGTAATATACCAAACCATTTTAATAAATTATGTTCTATAATAAATAGCTTTTCCAATCGATTTACTATAAATTCGTTATCTGCTTAAGCTAATACGTATGAAGGCCATGTTTAAAATTCTCTCACATATGTTATTGATTTGTTTCAATTATCATGCAATGCAAATTTTACATTTCTGATTGTCATTTGTCAATCGATTCATAAGACTCTACTCTACTTTATTTACTTAAATTCATTTGACGCTGGTGATATAAACAATAACCAGTCCAACAGATATTTGATATGCTCTTTCTGTCACCGTTATCAGTGAGTGACGAAGCTTTTACGAAGACAAATCAAATGAAATAAATTCATTCTGTCCCCCTTAATAGCCTGTTGCTAGGGCAATAGATGCATAAAATCTCCCTAGACTCCGAGGAACAAATGATAAAATCGCAGTGGGATTGGGAGCAAAGTGAAAATGTATTGCGACGAGTTTAAGTGTATTTTAATAGAATTTGAATCGTTCATGAAAATATAATGGCAATATGGCAATGGCAAATGGACTGTTATTCATTACAAATCTTTTATTACAAAAAAAGACCAGGCGTTGTCCTTCTAGCCTTGTAATGAAGCATTCTTAAAGAATTGTTCTTATCATTCGTCCTTCAAGTATGCTGTAAGGCATTATGACAACTTTTTTATGCAACTATTCATTATTCAAACTAATGTTAGCGTCGCGTATGCATATTATGTTGTTAAGAACTGCCATTAAAATATCTATCAGTTTCCTTATGAATATTATATCCGCCATATACCTTTAAAATTGTCACAAATTCTTCTCTATACCGGCAATAAGAAGCAAATGAAGGCTATAGGGTACTCAATGGGAGTGTTTATACATTTTTTTTAGGTTTATGATTATTAGGTTATGATAAGATTAGCTGAAGTTTGATGATAATTTGATAATCGAATATCTGTATATTTTTGAAAAGATATGGTTCTTTCCTGCTTTACATTCAGTAACTATGTTTTGGAGTCCCATTTTGCGTATATGCATGTTGTTCCATTTTGCAACGCAATTGCATGAGCCGTTCCATTTTTCCAAAGCTTGGTTAAAATAGCATCTGAACTACTGTTTCCAAAATTTCAGGGAGAACCGCTAACCGAATATTGTAAATTTATCTAAATTTGGGCGTAGATAATAGTTATTAGAGGAGTAATAAATTCGACAAATTTCAGTCTGGAAAAATCAATCATGTATCAGGATTCAAAACCAAATCCTTCCATTTCTTCAGCTTAAGTGGCTAAAACACTCGGAAAAATCATAAGATCCTGATTCGAAACCCGATTACGTCAGTATATTTTTTGCTGTGAAAAATCCCGCAACTCTGTGTACACCAGCGGGTGGATCCAACGGTATTGCTGTTGCGATATCATCGTAGACTTTTTTAATTAGCCAGAGTGAGATAATGAGAAACTTTTTGAGACGTTATGCACATAATAAACATGTTGAAATGAACGTTGAACGAGCAAGCATCATTCAGCAGCCATATCAGTTTGGAGCAGTAGTCACTGAAAAACTTGGTATTTTTTCACAACACTTGATTTTACTAATTCTGCTTTCGCCGCATAGGCGACATCATTAAATGGGAAAATTCGTTTCTGAAACACGACATGTGGCACTTTTTGATTTTCATCGGTTAATGTATTTTTTCGTCGATTAAGTTAGTTTTAGTGGGCTAACGTATACGAGTTTTCGTACGTGCGACAGGGTGAGCCGTTTCTAAGGTATGGTTGAGGTGTCGCCTATGATTATTCAGTGATCATAAATACTTTCACTAAGCATAGTCTGAAACTCTTCGATTCCTTGAGCAGTTGTGATAATTCACTATTTACTCAAAGACAATTATATCAGAAAGGTGGGGATCGGGATGGTGTGGAGGCTATGGTGTACAGGCTTCCCACCTTGAAGGCCTGGGTTCAAATCCTGAAGACAACAAATATTTTTCAGTGGTATCCCGATCCCTACTTGAGGTGCTTTGTGGAGAGCACTTTGAGTGAGTACAACGTCCGTCGGATGGGACGTTAATCTGCGGACCCCTTGGCGCCTTTCGAGAGTAGGCTAATGCCGACGCCAGGTTTCTCTCCACCCTTCCTCTCCCATCCATTCCTAATGGTACAAATGACCATCGGTCGCCTCCAAAACAAAACTACTACTACTATCAGAAAGGTTTTTTCAAAACCTCAAATGTTATTCTGATAGCAAAATGGAGCCATGCATTAAACGTTTAATTCAACTCGAGAGACAAGGTTATTCAAAAAGTAAAGATCGCAATTTGGGAGAGATGACCATTGCACTTTCCAAACGTAAAATCTGAATATTAACAGCACGCAAATTATTTTTGCCGAAGAAATCCCAATCTACCAAAGCAATTAGCATTAATTTTTCATAAATCCCAATGTTTCCAGTGTCATTATCGTACCGTACATTAAGTTATCCGAACCAAACTCATGCGGAGGACCCACAGTAATTAAGAGATATAATGCCTAAAATTTCGCGTAATCCCGGTTTTCAATGTAAATCAGTCAAGTGAGCTCAGACCCTACGGCCTAAGGATTATAGAAACCCACAATAATTAAATCCTCAAGTGGCAATATTACCGGCCTCTGTCTGTATCTGCATTTTTTGGCACGATATCATGGCAATCGTAATTCCATCAAGAGCAAAATCATTCCATTTCTTCTAGTCAGCTAGTATTATTGATGATCTACATTATCAATTTAATGAGATCTTATTCCTTACCTATTTTTTATGTGAAGTAATTAAATCAATGGCTTTGTTGCATCGAGTTGGTTGGAATCGATTCCGTAATTGAAATGCTTTTAACCCATTTCACAAAGGAGGAAACGAAACTCGAAAAAGATCATTCTTAAGAACAGTCTAATTAGATTCTATTTAAGGCAATTTTTATCATTTTATCGCCAAAATAGACTTTTTCTATCTCGTTAAAGGATCTTGTACTAGATCCCAATATAAAAGGGAGATTAATCATGATCTGGTAAGTACCATTTGCTCACAAGCTTAAACTAAGTTCCTTAAAAGCTTACTGTGCCTAAGAATGCGTTCATCTTCAATTGCACTATGCCTGCAATACACATAAAAATATATCCACCCGTAATATCCGAACCGTTTTAAAGGCTTGCGATATTACATATTTGAATTTAAATTGATAAATTAGCAAAGCGATTGACTAAATGGAGTTAGGTAGCAGTACAATCCTTTGTCCTTCCATAATTAAAAGTCTTAGCACCGATTCCTCTATTCATTGGGTTTTGCCTTAGAAGGGCGGTTACTATATCATTGCTAGAAGAATTCTAAGATGAGCGACGACAATTTATCCATATCCTGAAATGTATGCATGATCTCAACCACTAGACTTAACATTTATAGTATGATTTTACTTACACCATACATCAGAAGAGGTTTAAATATGATAGCAATTATGCAATTTAGTTTTGTCCGCTTTGAATCTCCAAATAAATGGGTCCAGGAAGAAGATTATGAGAAAGAAAGGATTGATTGTTGGAATAAATTGTAAGAAATATTCAGTCTTTCCATGTAATACGTAATATTTTCTTACCCACAATCCATTCTAAATATTTGGTGTACGTTATGAGTCCGTTAAGAGCTTAATACAACTATGCCTTTTCTCACTTTTCTTTGGGAAGTTTTTGAGTTTTTAAGGAGTTTTCGATTAGCAATCATTTTCTAACATGTATCGCTCATGTTATCAGAGAAAACTGAAATCGCATAATCCTCTGAAATCTCTTTGCCCCAATTTGACCAGTTGCGTGTCCGCCAATTACTAAACATACTTTAAAAGAAGAATTTCACCAAACAAGACTTCGGCTCTGGTGGGTGAACGTTAAAAGTCCTCGCCTGCTAATCCAGCGGTCCCTGGCTCCATTCGCGCCTAGGTGGGTTCTATCTAGGATATGGGAGTTTATGATCGTACTGGTTGATATTTTCTTGTTCAATTCGAATTTAACAAACTGTTGCTTTTGGATCGTTGGAAAATAAATTTAAAAAGACCATATGGAAGATTTCCATAATTCTTTTAACACTTCTTTCATTTCTATGCACGACAATAGCAGCAAGTTTCAGCATTTCTCACAGTGCATGAGTGTCAAGCAACGTGATAGAAATATTAACTAGGTACGTCTTTCAATGCAGAGCCTCAATGTACATGCCAACAAAGTCATATGGTATAGTATGCACATTATAGCAACTTACTCTACTTCTGAACCACACAATAAAGCCATTGGTATAATTGCAGTGAAAACTAAAGATATTTTTTGGTACGCTACTCACCAAAGAAGAGTAATGGTGAATTTAAGTACACACTAAATTACTCATTTTGTATTACTTGACTACTCTTGCTGTTTTGCCTGCAACAGTAAAAAATTCAAACAGCCCCGACGAAAGCTTTCGAGGATGAAGAAAAAACCGATTGCCTTTTGGTAATGATTCTGAATGAATGAGAGCCAAATATATTTACTGCATTGTGCTCTGTTTTCTGAAGCATATATTTAATAACAATCTGGTTTATATATAAAAAGGAGGGATAGGGTCATGATGACTTATATATTTATCATTAATAAAACTCATAAAAGTATCAAACATTGAGCCTTATATCCACCGCGGTAGTAATTCATGCATTACATTTTTCTTACCAATCCGCATTTGTGATAATTTCAGTGTTTTTGCCTGTTTTAACAACGGTACTAATTTTGTGGCGGCCACTGGTAGACCCTCGCTTATTTCCAATTGAGAAATTCCCGATCGCCACTCGTTTTCACCGGGAACGGATAGTGCGCGAGGAGGGATCATTCAAACCACATTTCCCGGTTCGGAGCCGTACGTCGCCTGAATCGCTCCATTTCTTTTGTTCCGCCCACGGTAAACACATCCGCTGCGCTTAAATAGCGGTGCAGAAGCATCGTCCTGTGCGGATGAGATCGTGGGCGGGAGGGAGGGAAGGAGGGTCTTGGGTGGATACTCGCTGATTCGCGAAAAGGGAAGAGGAGGAGGACTCGGGAGAAGGAAATATGTATAAGTGGGGTGACAAATGTGGTAATGCCTTCCCTGGGAGAGGAGGTGGGTTTTGGTGGAGAAGGGGAGGAAGGGGAAGCGAAGGAACTCCTTCAGCCGTGAAATGGCTCTTCTTCCCATCTGAACATTCATCATTATGTCATTCCGACAGAATATCTTTTTATTTTCTAAGCAAAAAATACGGCTTTCGAGGAAGGAGACTTTGACGCGGGATGTAGAGCGAAGGGAAATGGGAGAACAGGAGCGAGGGTGGGTGGACGGGGAGGGATATCGCGAATAGAAGAGGAAGGAGTTTTTCGGAAGGGGTTTGAGGGGAACAATAATTCTCATCCTTAATAATTTCTCTCCAATTTCTCATCTCCCCGTCAATAAAAAAAACACTGCGTCCCCGTGCACTCATTTTTTTCTTGCTCCCTCTCCCTGTCCGTCCTCTGTAGTTGGAGAATTTTCCATTTTCTTTCGGCGGGTGTTAAAAATAAAGGAGTATTTGATCGCTCCAAAGTATTCTTCGCTCATTTTGGCTTTTTTTAACGCGTCTGCCTTTTTATTTCTGTTTTTTTCTTCTACCTCCCCCCTTTTGCCTTTCTTCCAGCCACTCTTTTCGACATTGTCCCCTCTCTCTCTCTCTCTCTTTCTCTCCCTTCGTCTCTCTAACCATCTCGCCGCGTCACTTTTTTTCTCCTTCCCCAGTCCGTAAATTCCGACATTCCTTTTGTTGGAAATGTTTGCGTCGTCATCGCGGTCTCGATGAAACCAGACGCCGCTTAATCCCCCATTCCCATTGAGACGAATGACTTTTATTCCAGTCACCCACGTTTCAACGAATTACTAGGGAAATCAAATTTCCAGGAGTTTATTACTTGCCACCTGCCATTTTGAATTCGAAAATTTTCACCGTCCCTCCGCGTGAAGACGCCCTTTGCGACTATATATCCTACCCATTTGCATAATCATTCATACGTCGCGACGCCCTGTGGATTGCTCAGTGGTAAAACTTACTTAGTTGAGAGGGCAAAGTAAAGTAGGCGTGCATAATTATTTTTTTGATGCACAGCGCGCAAAGGAATACTATTCGCAGAAGAAATATCAAGTCGAATTTAGACGTGAGTGAGTTGATTTGGCGCAAATCACTGTTGGTGAAGGATTTGGAATCGATTCGAGAGGCGGAAGTGGCATATGAGAAATTTAGGAGCATTCTGGTCACGCGTATAATAATTTAAATGTTTATTTGCATCAGGAAGCACAGAATCCTTATTTATACTGTTCCCATATACGGATAAATGAGGGAGAAAAATGTTTCGTAAGACCAATTCGAAATCGAGTAAAATAATGAGATCAAATATCTGCGTGGCCGATGAACTTTGCTCTCTTTGCTTGGTAAAAGGTGAAAATTTAGGCGTTCTCTAGGGATTCCCGTGACGTATGAAGTATTTAACGGTTGAAATCAATTATTGAGAGTACATGACGCTGAGAATAAAGACAGAATTTCATTGAATGTAAGTGTATTTATATTCTATCAGAGCCATGATAATCTCCATAAGCCAACAACATGTCTCTTTTAAAATAACAATCGAGAGCAAAATTTGGTCCTTGTTCTATCTTCTGTCATTACCAGTTATTTCTTTAATTTTTACTCGCTATATATTATTCAATATCCAACTGAATCACTCTTCATTTGAGACTTCAAATCTTTTCTCGGAAAAAATTACTTTTTTGTTTCTACTGAACCCCTGACTGCTGACCAACGGATTTTATATTAAATGATTAAATCTTTCAGTTATTAAAATACAAATCTGTACTTACTGATTTAAATTTTTTATGAATACTGGAAAAAACTCTGGTGAGATTTTACAAACACCAATGAAATTAAGTCTCCGAGAATGAATAATTATACCGTATTTTTTTCATTACATACATTAACTTTAACTTTCCCGTTGATGAATCAGGATGTTAAATTGCCCCTCCAGTCACTATGAGATTTTTCAGTTTCCACGCGATACTATCAGTTCCTCGAAAGCGATATTCATCCTTGAATAGAATTCGCTATTGGGTCTATTTCAACTTTCCTGGTAAAGTATATCATCTAATTGTCAAGGAATCCGCGGATGGCTCCAATCTGGTGGTTCACCAATGTCACTTGGTCGTAACATTCGGGAAATTCTTATCCGCCGTTGATTTCTTGACATATTGAGGTGATGTCGGCAAACTGCGAGTGCCCTTTCGACAGCCTACATTTTCACCCTATAAACAAAAATTTCGCCCCGCGAAATCACGATTATCCCCACCCCCACACCACTACACTCCTCGTGTCTTTACTCTCCATCGAGGGCGTGCGTGCTTTTTGGGCGCGCAAATACAGCCCGACGAATACAAACACCGAAAAGGGGAGAGGGATTGAGGAGTGCCGCTGTCCTCCATCCCCCCCCTGTCTGACTGCCTCCACCTTCCCCTGAATGAAAAAAAGCACTCCCTGGGCCTCCCACGCGAAGGGACCTCTGGCCCTCTTCCCACCCAACTCGCACCCCTTACCAACCCATATCTCCACCCACCACCCTCCAAACTCTCATTTAGGAAGGGATTTTATGCCCTCTGCCGCGGAGGAGGGGAGAGACTAGGGTGTAGAGAAGTGTAAATCCGATTATTCCCCATCCCTTATATATCAATTAGGCTAACATCCTTCCCTCCTCCCCCTCCAACCCTCTCTTAACTCCACTGGTTTTAATTCTCCCACCTCACCCATTCCCTCTTTGAAAACCTCTCCCTCACCCCCCGCCCACACGCCTCCAACCCCTCCCCCAACCACCATCCCAAGGGCCGCCGGCACTTGGCACAACCTTCGCCTTTTCCTTCTCCGCCAATGGGATCCCCTCGCATTATTTCCGATTCATTTGTTTCGAGCTTTACTTGCTCGCCCGTTATATTAGGGGATGGGATAGTTCTCGTGATTTACCTTTCCGTCCGTCCAATTCCGTGAGAAATGACAAGAGATTTTGGGGGAGTTGAGAGAACTAATTATCGTCCAAAGGAGCTTAAAATTCTCAGCAGTTTGCCGGAATAAGCAAAATTCTCGAATTCCGGAGTCGTTTATGTTTTAGACGTTTATGTGGAATTTGGTTCAACCCGGCCGTTTCTCGAATCTCATGCTACAAGGGGAGGGTAATTTGGAGAAGTTTGAAAGTTCCTTTCTTTTTCCCGCTCGTCTCAGTGGTGTGGATAAACAGGAGAAATTATCCGCCAGATAGGATTTCAAAAGGGTAAGTATTGAGCGTAGAAAGTCGAAGAAAGGGATTTTAATTATCCAAAATTTCAGGAAAGGAAGAAGCGGAATTTGATGGTAGTGTATTTTCTAAAGATTCTTTGAGAACAACGAGGAGAAGAGAAACTTGGGAGGCACATTTAGGAATGAAAAATTTAAAAGATTGCGTGTGAAGCTGTCAAATTCTTTATTACAAAGAATATATAAATTTCTCACTTCTGCGAAGATTTATGAAATTTTGGGTACTTAGATAGATTTGGAGTAAGGTTTTCTTTCACCTATGAATAGTTGAAACACTTGGCTTTGTATAGAAAAAATATGTTTTTTTTTATTTGAGACGCATATATATGAACTAGAGGAGAATATTAATGCTGCGAGCATCTGAGGGAAAATCTTGTAAGAAACCACACCGAATGAATTGCGTTATCCCATGTTTCCAGAGAATATAGGCAAAATGAATTCCTGTAGGGGTTCTTTTCATTTCTACTGCGAAACCAGTTTTTTGACGTTAAAAACCTTTCCTATTCCTAAATTAAGTATGCTAAGAGATAACCATTGACCATTCTTTACTGTAAGGATTACTCTATACAAGTATAATTATTTTTAAATATGTCACGCAATAAATATTGTACTTTACTTGGCTTTACGTGGCTTTAAGCAACCAAGTGTCCCTATTATTTGTTCAAGAGATGGCATCAGGGGGCTGTATCACCCACCAAAGGAGAAATAGACGACAAAAAAGAGGAAAAGGAAATGGCAGTATGTATACAATATATATATAAAATATATAATGTATATAACACACCGAAAAGAAAAAAACCCACACGTTTTCGAATTTTCGGTGATCAAGTCACCTTTCTCAAGTGAGAGAGAACTGAGGAGAAGGTTATTACAGGAGCTGGAGACGCTGGATGAAAAGAGGTGGGGAAAAGTTTGCGAGGGGAAGAGTTGAGAGGGGAAGTTTTAGAAGTGTGGCAACAATGTGGAAAGTATTGGGAGCGGAGGGGGGATGAAATTATGTGAAGATGGCGGTAATTAATGTCTGGTATTAATACCTGGCTCAGTCCAGGAATACAAGAGCTAGATAAACGCCTGCTCTTCTGTTTTGAGTTTGAGTGGAGGGACAGAGGGTGGAAAGGATGTTAAAATGGATACACTATAGCATTTATCAAAGAGAGTATTGTTTTCGGAGGAGTTTTTGGGGATTGGGAGCATCCCAATAAGGGAATAATTCTTGCATGAGGCCCGGTAGTTATTGATTCTAATATTTAGGGGTGTAGCACACAGTCCACTATAAAAGGCAGGGTATAGTTAGCTCTTCCGAAGGTAAACTATTTTGCTGGAAGTGAATGAGGTGTAGGGAATTGGTGGGAGAGAGTGAAAAAGCGGGTGGGAGAGAGATGGGGTTTGGATTTTGAAAATAGGACATGTTTTTCATCTAGGTTTATTGCAGGGAATTGTGGCTTTGGGACTGGTTGGGATTTAATAATAGTTATCAATATTGAAAAATCACGATGAGAAGCAATGATTTATCTCCTAAAAGACATGTATGAAACATAGTAAGAATGTAAATAGCATTCAGACGGTAGACGTAGTCAATTGACGCATGCAGGAGTAATATATACCAATAATATAATATATACCAATATATAATATGCAACGTATACGATGCCCACTTTATGTATTTATTTTCCATTAATAGAATATATTGTGATAAATGTCGGCTTATGGCATATATAGAAAATCGGTTAGTACGGTGTTAGTCTCCTTAAGCAATCTGGCTTGTTTATAAAAAAACTCGATACAGAGAATTGGAAGGTCTGGATCTTCTAAACTTGTGAAGAAGAGGTATTCGATTCGTGAAGATTTTTTTTAATTGGGTTCTATGAGTTATCAAATATGAATTTTTGAAGAAAGAAAAAGGGGTTTGCCCAATAAGAAAGGTATTTTACTAGGAGAAATGAATTGACAGTCACCTTTTCTTCTTCAAATCTCTTATCTTTGCTTCTCGGTTATCTCGGTCACATCCAAATATACTAGACACTAAATCCTTGTTTCATAAAATGGGTACAGGTTCCAAGTCAATTAGTGAAGAAAAGCCGAACTTCCAAGCCAAAGAAATCACACGCATAAAGCCTGCTATCAAAATGTAAAATTGATAAGTCATAGCATTAATTTCTAATGATAATGTGTTTTTGCTATACTTTCGTTAGGTCTGACTCAAAACATTTAAACAATATTTTTATATTTATATCTAAGCTATGAGTGATTAGAATACTATGTCCATTTCTTTTCAAAGTTTGTGAACGCTAAAAGCTAGGCAACATCAGTCGTAAAGGGGTAAGAGTTACAAAATGGCATCTACCAAATGAAAATATGGTGTAGACGTCGACCTCAGTAGATACATTTCCACGACGGCACTTTGCGACTTCCTGACCACCCATTCATTTTTGCTCAAAATGGAGGACATACGTTACACAGAAGTGGGACTAATTACTATCATGGACTAAGTTCTGCGTATCTATCTTTAGGAAGGAGGTGTTTTCGGTCGCTCCGCCCTCGCACATACGTATAGTCCACCGGTGGCATTTGGCTTACGAAGCAGATTCACTGGTTGCACTTGGCGGGGACTATCAAATCCCGAGAGAGTAGATTCCATAGAAATTCAGGAGGTGAGAGCCATGGACCCGAGCCATCCCCCGCTGCCCCTCTCCCCCATACCTCCCACCCTCCCACTCAGTTACTCGAAATCTTCTCCGTTCGCCGAACATTGAGCTCCAGGGCCAAGTCGTGATTGAATCCCCCGATGGATGAATTCGGTCATTGAATCTCCCAAAGTTCGCTACGGCAGTAACCAAGCATCCACGGGACCATTCATGAGGTAGGTGGCCGTGAGAAACTACTGACTCCCCGCAAGAAGAAGGGCTCACATTGTCGCACAGAGGAAGCAATGCTCCTTTCAGCGTGAAAAGAAGGCGGGCGAAGTTGATTATGATGTCTCTCAATGGTGCGCTGAGTGTGTGTGTGTGTGTCTGTATAAGACAAGAAAATAGTAATTTTATTCGATAAAAGAACATGAGACGTAACGAAGGGAATAGGTGGTAAATATTGTACAAAGTGGCTGGAAACATATTAGAATTTTACGAATAGATTTGGCAGTAAAAAATCAGGTGTTTAAAGAGATATTAACCAAATTAAGTCATATTTCAAAAGGAATGCTGCAAATCATATAACAGTGAACCAAGACTTTTTTTCGATTTACGGTATCTCTCACTAATTGCACATCAACAAACGAAGATAAATATCCTAGTTTTTTCAACCACTATTATTTCCTACTTTTATGGCTATTTTAACATGCCGATTACTACAATACACTGACACAGCTGAAATCTACCTCCTGGTAACTCTCCATTACGACACTTTTATTGTCATATCTCAGGTGCAAAACAACGTTCAACCTACATTCCCTCAACTACGATATACACATGTGCTATATTAAACAAAGCTTTACCTTAATTTCATCTTGGTGCAATTCATTCTCCAAACTTGGAAATACATTTCGAAAAGGCCAACCAAAGCTATACGTTCTTCCTTTTTCCCACGCGCCCTAAATCTTCCTCCATTTCTCGTAACTTTGTCGTTCGCTATATCGTTTCATGCACCGCTTCGTTGGAATAAGCTTTACCCTACTGTAATGCATATTTTTGGTCGGTGTACATGTCTGGACATTTACAAGGTCCGTCCCAAAAGTACACGTAGTATGATTTATTTTTTGCAGGATAGACGGACAGACGAGCGGCGGTTTCTCCGGTTGAGTTCGAGGGAGTGGACTCTCAAAAAGGTTGGAGGCCGGTGGCAGTTGACTCCCAGCCTTTGAGGAGTGTGGATCGTTCGTTTTCGAAACCTCTATAAGGTAACCTTTTTACGTTCCGTCATGAACGGGATATTGAAACAGCGCTATGCCATTAATTCTTTGTGAAATTGAGCAAAAGGGGGAAAGGGACTCATGATACGCTCAATGCAGCTTATGTGTATAACGCCATGGGTGCTTTTGAGAGGTACAAGTTGTTCTGGGAACCCAGAGAAGATATTGAAGACGCGTAACGTTCAGGCCCCCCTTCGACATAAAAAAATGAAATTCTTGCACGAGTGAAGGTTTTGTTGGGCAAGGATCGCAGGTTAAGTGTTCTCATGGTATCTGATGAACCTGACATCCCTAAAAGTGATGTGCAGCGACTTGTGACCGAAAGCATGGACATGAGAAAGGTGTGTACGAGATTGATGCCGCGAGTGTTCTCGGACGAACAAAAGGAAACCCACACGCGGATCTGCCACGAGCTCCTCGACCGTATGAGTGAGAATCCAAATTTTTTCGACAATACCCCTTCAGACTTCTTCCTCTTTCCCTTCCCCAAACCCGTGCTACAAGGAAGTCACCAAGGCTCGGTGGAATCGTTACCACAGGTCGTTACGAGGGAGCTTAGCAGTATTCCGGGCGCTACCTTCCATAAGGCGTACGAGGGGTGGAAAATCCGCTGGTAGCGGTGTGTGGATGCACAAGGGTGCTACTTCGAAGACTTTTGAGTAAATGCATCAAGTCTGACATCAAATATGTTAAATCGACTAAGTCCCACTATTTTTGGGACAGACCTTGCAGTGTCCTAAGGATCACATCTGTACTTCATTAGTCTGGTTCAACTTGGTGAAACGTCATGTTGGATCAAAGAAAAGAATGCGTATGTCGCGGGACGTCCGGTAGAAGTGAAAACTGGCTAATTGTTGGTGTTGAACTTTTGGTTTGTTAGTAACGATATCGATTCATTCATCTCATTTAAACCGTGTGGAATAAACAATAATTTATGTATGATCGAGACTAACACGTAAAATAGAAAGACAATTGGCTCAGTTGGCTGAAAAGAAAGGGAGAATATATCAGGCTTAGACATACACGCTATAGCACGTGTAATAAAATTCACGCACGTGTGCAATGTGACAGTCCTTCCCTTTCCCCGCTCCATCGATCCATCTTTTCCATCAAACTCTCCTTCCATGCCGAAGTTGTCTCTCTGCACCATGGTCGCAGGCTATCGAGCATGTCGTCACGCCCAGCTCAAACTCACCAAAATAGATTCGGATGGCGCATAGTCGAAGGTGTAAAGACGGAATGAAAATTCCGATAAATGATAACGGAGACGTGGGATGCATTGTAATCTGAAATAAAAGTAGAAGGGGTGATAAATAAATCGGATTTAAATACATAGCTTTACTTATTCAGCTAATCAACATATCGTATCCATTTATAATTACAGTTTCAGAACCTAAGAAGAACAAAGTGTTGTATTGTGGTTTTCAGTAAATCTCCAAAACTTACTTCTACTCAGTGAACTCTCTCTTTCTCTTTCTAATTGTAACACTTCCAAAGGCACAGGGTTAGTTACTGTTGTTGGTATTCCACGAAAAGAAATTTTATCAAAATCCTTTCAGATTGATTGCATAAATCAATAGACTGTCTTCATGGAAACATCTTCGTGAGGCTCTCACGTGCTAATATGATTCCATTATTTTCTACGTGCTACAAGTATGTATCAGTTTCACTAAAACGTGTCTGAATTTCATCCCGTACAGGATATCCTAACTCAATTCTTATATAGGCTGCACCTTAATTTGTGAGAATGGCTGATGTCCGGTTTTAATGCTGATGAGAATCCACCTAATCCCTATTGCAAGTAACTTGTCACTAACGAGAGTATATGATGAGATCAGTGACCCGGCTGTTGAGGATTCGTAAGTTGATTTGTTATGATAAGTACACACTTTCGTCACTTCTACTTTTGTCCTTGTTAGAATAAGTAAATGTTAAATGGCTTTAGTTATGCGAATATAAATTGTCAACTCAGTATATTGTAGAATTACTATTTCTGTGACTGTAAAATATTATACGATACTTAAAATAAATTATAGCGTACACGTAAATTCACTGCGCGCTTGAAACAAAAGTTGTTATTTTGCCAAAACAGAGTTCGGTTAAGAATAAATTACTTTCTTTAGGCTGAACTAGTGCTATGGTACCCATTTAAACGTAAATTTGAATTAAAAGGACTTCGATCACGCATTATTTCCTTCCAAGGTTTTCTTTAGTCCTCCTCGTAGTTCTCCATTAGTTGTGGACGCCAAATACACCTATGGGTCTTAACTATCCACCACTCTTTCCCAGTTTTCTGAGTTTCCAGGTTATTCACAGGAAAGGGGGCGAAAGTACTACAGCTGTTTTAGACTATAAAGTACGCTGCAAAAGGGTACGTTTCTGTATGCACCGGTTGATTCGTATCCGATCCATTGGGTCGTTTCCTTACGCATGGATGAATCATTGGATACCAGTGCATTGTATTCATTTCATTCATTTGCCTTTTCTGTGCTAAAAAATTTTTTTTGGTAGCTTTCTTCACAAGACATTCCCGATAGAAATATATTAACCCAAAACTGTGTTTTATTCACGATTTTAAATAAAATTACGTCGCTTTTTTTTCAAGAATTTGTTGTTAGGTAAATAAGTAACACATTGTGAGACAGTACAAACTTCGAACATATAAAATATATTTCACTGTAGTGTATCGAAAAAGCATCATATTTAATAGTTTATCATTTCTGAGTAAACTTGTTAAGTAGCATTCTAATCATAATATACTATTCCTAATATATTACAAAATATTCCAAATAGCCAAAACTTAGTACAGCTACGAATTAATTCATTTGATAATACACTTCAATTTCTAGCAACAATCCAAAAAAAACCACCATCACACAAAAACAATTCTGGAATTCTTTGATAACGTTTCCATTGAATTATTAATTGGGTACATATAAGATACTATAGATACGGCATGAAGCGTGGGTTTGAAATCAGTATGCATTGCATTTCTTTTTAAGTTAATAGAGTATTTTTTCAATTATTTACCAGAAGTATTTTTGCCTAACCAAATATAAAAAAAATCTTTTGAAATTTCTATTTGGGCGCATACTGTAATACAGGATATATCAGGTTGCATTTTGTTAAGAGAGACAGGGGAATAGTCGCTATTCCGTTTGGCGGTTGTGTCCATCAAATACTTTCCATAATCGGTAGATTACCGATAATAAATTGTAAAGATATTTGCACTCTTCCAATAGTCATTCTGTAGGTATTTAGCAAATAATCGTAAACGTTTTTGTGGAAAGCAAAGTACCTTTAACGCCTGATAATAATTTTCGCATTTTATCATTGTCCCAAAAGCTTATTCAAGGAAGGAGCTTGTTATTTTTTTTCTCACCCACTTGTTTCATTAAAACATACATTGAGGTGAATTCCGATAAGAAATGCATAATAAATCATTTTCAATACCGAGAAACAAATATAAAAAGAGAATGAATTAACCAGTAGCAAAAATGACCGCTGATTAGGATAATAAAGAAAACAAATCAAGGTTAGCATGGAATGAGGAATCGGAAAATTTTATCAAAACCAATATCTAGGGTAATTGGGTTTAAAAAATGATTTCCCGTCTGTGATAGGATTCGGTAAAAGATTCAATATCATTGGCATATTTGTGTAAAAATCTCTTTGTTTATGCACAAAATATCAACATTTGAAAGGATAAATTCTATAAAATTTATATTTTATTGTCGTATCCAATGAATTTCAATTGCGTTTTTAGGAGGCGCATTCTCCAGTTATGATTTGAACGCCGTAAATTTTAACTTAATTTCAACGCTATTAAGCGCGCAACATTTTTCCAAATTAGGTTGGCATTTCATTATTCTATTTATGTTTCACACGAATCCAACAGAAGGGCAAGACAGGTGGTAGAGTGAAAATGCGTACCTTGAGGACGTGGTAGGGTTTCTGAGACTCAGATGGAAGGGAGAGGAACCCTTCCCCTAAGCTCCGTCCAAGTTGGATCAACCCTTTTCCCGCTTCACTTCTGGGGAGAACAAACCATCGTTGTTATAGGTCCCTGGCGCTCGATGTGGTAGTATTCCACCCTCGGGGGGACCAAGGATAATAAGGGAGTAAGGGTTAGGTAAGGGTTTGCTCGGAGGGAGCTAGTGGATGACGAGCGCACCAGAAATAAGCGACGCGTCGGGAAGTCGGACCCCGGGCCGAGATGGCCTCGATTCCTTTGGCCGGGGACGGAGATGGGAAACTGGGTGGAGGGGAGGAGGAGGAGCGGGCCAGCAAAGAATTTGACCTCTACTCCCTCCCTCCCTACACATTTCGTGCTGGCTATTTCTCAGCTGACCATTTTGCTACTACTTCCGTAACCGATTTTCCTCCTCATCTCCCTCTCTCTCTCTCTTTCCCTGCGCCTCTCACACCACCTGGATGAAAAGGCAAGGAGTTCAGCTCGAGTGAATATGTCCCTTGGTAACGGGCGTAAGCGGCGGTCTGTCATAAACACGGGTAAACCTTTCATTGTTTCCACTTAACTTTTTTCACGGTAACACGAGCATGTCTTATACTTGAGGAACATGCTCAATAAGACTTAGTTCCATGCAAAAAAAAGCGGAATATAAATTGTCAACTATAAGTTGCCAGTTGAACGTAGAGTGCGAAAAATAAAATTTGAGTTCATCTGAGAAATAGTTAATGGTGGTATTGATATATCTGAAAGAAAAGGCTTTTGACTTGTGGGAAATTGTTACGAGAGAATTTTTAAATTTAAAACAGAGGCATTTGAATGGACAAGCCGAGCTTAGCAGAGAACAGTCCGGTCTAAGACTTTTAGGAAGGTAGACCGCACGAGTGTACTGCGAAACTGATGAAAGTATTGAGACCGTACATTATCCAGGAAAATTATTTTCTGATTTCTCTTATTCGGTTAAAATAAGATAAAATAGTAGGACTAGAGCATTGGAATACTTATTGCTCGCTTTCCCTCGCAATATTTGTGATTAATGAAAAATGAGGGTTAAATATTCCAAAAAAATATGATACATTTTTTTTATTTTTTATCCGCGGCCCACTTTTTTATGAACACTCCATGAAAAAAGTCGAAAGCCTATATGATTCTTTCATTCAAGACCAAATTGTACTTTGTTTCATTCAATGTTTTTTTCTTAACAATCCCGCGAGGTTTCAACAGTTCTTTTGTCAATGCATTTTCATAATAAAATAGTTCCTTCAATTTGTCTCACAATCATTAAACTTCATTAAGGAATAAAATTGTTAGAAATTATCGAAATAACAGATGTTCTTGATACTCTTAAAGCATAATATCATAAGATTCGTTTTAGTATTAAAATGTTTAATGAGCATTGAGGTTTTGGGGAAAAACAGCCGTAAGATCAACTGAGAAGGAAACAGTATATTACAGCATAATATTTTTGTTCTTCAAACTTAAGATTAACCAGCTCGTACATTGTTTACCAGGGTCGTTTTCGTGAGAGATTCACGAATAGTTTTATTATATTCATTCTAACATAAGACCATCAAAAATATTTTCATTTCCGCTAAGGTATTTTTAAGTGAGAAATTTCAAAGAGCGATTAATAGAATCATGATAATAAACAACTCTTGATAAATTATCTTGTTTCATAATAGGCATAGTGCTGATTTAAGAGACCAAGGTATGTTGAAGCATGAAAATTCGAAAGGGTATTCATGGAATTCGATGAATATAAAAATGTGTTGAATCGAAAGTTAAAAATGAAATTAGGTTACCTGAATCAAGAATACGTAAATGACCTTTTGATAAATACGCATAAGCTAAGGAATACTAAGAGTAAAGTAGTCCTGTCGTGACTGCGTAGTTTCTCCTTTCGTTTCTGAGAGAAAGAGATTGGTAATTGGAAGACCAAAGAAGAGCTGCAGGAAGTAGAGAATGGAAAAAAATTATAATATAAGAATACAAACGGGGAAAAGAAAGCATGGAAAGTTTGAATTGGAAAAGGGAGGAAAAGTTTATATTGAGCAGTGACGTTGGTGTAAAAACAAATTTCGAAGGAGAATTATGTGGGGAGAAGGAGAATCGGAAAAAGAAATATTGAAAGACGGAAAGTATGGCGAGGTAAAAATATAGGAGGGGGATACAAATTCAACGAGAAACCAAAGATTTTGGTAGAAGAACAGATGAAAAAATAGAAGACGGTGAGAGAGAGAGAGAAGTGGAGGCGAAGTTTATAGAGGAGAAAGAGTGTTTCAAAGGGGGAAAAAATCAACACCGGTTTAGAGTGAAATAGGCAATCGCCAAACCCTTTTGTATATAAAATCTGTCCGCTGCGGGAAAAAAATTGCTTCAATACAAATAGTCATTCTCTAATTGAAAGCGAAATGTAAGTAAAAATGAGGTAAACCTAGGAGCAGAATCAAGAAGAAGCGGAACACTAAAATTAAATCAGAGTTAATTTAAAAATGATTGAAAAATAATATACACACCAAAGTATAAAATATTATCCTTTCATAAGGGCATATTTCGTAAGGCACTGGTATCAAAGAGTATATTTCTGGTAGCAATCTTTTGACTCTTATATTTCATATGTGCAAGACATTTAATAGCTATTAGATACCCAATAAAAGTAAACATAATAAACAATTACTAAAGCTTACTAATAACTTAAGATACGTTCAATTTCTTTGGTACCCATACAAAGTTCCTTTTTTGAGATATATGATTGTTCAAATAACGTATGCATGAGCTTATTTAGAAAATTTTATGAATGAAATTTGTTTAAGTATGATTATGCGCATAATTATTTTTTTTTACTTGTCGGCGAGTATTTTTTTTACATAATGAATTTACAGTTTGAGTAAAAAAAATATCATTTCAGTCTCAAAAGTAGAGAAATTTATCTGTGATTCCCTTTGCTCCACATTTTACTTCACAATTCCACATAAACTCAAACTTCGAAATACGAAGCATAAAATCACCCCAGAAACGAAAAATATCGGTAGTCATCATTTAATATTTTTGTCTTACTTTAGAATATATAATTTCAAAAGATTTCATGGTTTTTTACGATAAGTAAATTTAGTATTGCTAAACATATTTAACAAATAGCTAACTAATCGATGTGTATCAGAATTTTATACTTTAAAACCTTCTAATGCGAACTTTAAAACCTTCAATACGAAAGCAAATGAAAAGCAAAAGCAAGGAAGTTAAGCGAAGCCATTATATTAAAAAATCTTGTGCGTACTGGTCCCTCCAGCATTCTTTGAGCAATGGATCAATAGCTGAATAATTTGTAGGGTCGGTTTTCCCAATATAGAAATTCTTCTTGTACTCAGAGAATAATTTTAAGGCCATTTCATTAACAAATGTCCTATCATTAAGTATTTGCACAAGATATGAAAGAAATACTAAGTTAAATAAATTGAAATCAATCGGATAATTTGCTTTGAAGGGTCAAAATATAAGGTATTATATATCAGCAAAGTTCATCAGTTGAAACGTTTCTTTTAAAGATCAAAACCAATATCATGAAGGACTTGGCCGAATGGAGTGGAAAAATTTCATGATGCCATCGAAATTTCATTTACATAATAGCAAGCCATGGCATCTAGGAAATTTCATCTATGTGCTTCCACACATAAATACGCTTCCTACATACCGTACTCTTCCGAGGTATTCAGAGTAAAAGATTCGTCATTTCATATTGATTACGGGGTTTACAGTCCTTTCAACTAATTACACTGTTCTAACTTATCACACTTATTTCGTCTCTGCCACAGTTATGCATTGTTTTTCACGCGCCATTCAGTTACTAAAATTTTTAATGTTAAATTTCTCAAGAGTCTCTTCGATAATTTACCCAAATGATTCTCAGTCTAAACCTTCCTCTCAAACCGTTTAATCTACTCTCACAAACCTGCCTTATCCTCCATGATACGATAAAAATAGCGCGGCTGTCATTCTCCATACTTGTGCATTACCAACGCGTTCCAAGTTCTATCATATCAAACTTAATTATCACCTTTCGATACTAATTAGTTAAAGAATCAAGCATGATTATTGAAAATTAAGCGGAATGTGAGTAGTTGAGAAGTATCAATGCCACAGTGCTTTTACCCTTCGGCCCATCATGTTCCATTGGTAATGGAGGCGTCCTTTCTCTCTTCCTATTACACGGATTATAAGGATAGGAGGTGCCGCGGTGACGTCAGAGAGAGTAAGAAAAAACATCTTCATTGCATACCTCTCTTGGTTGGTTGCTCAGTGCACCACCGTGTGCCATTGGTCACTTGGTGCATGTGGTTAGAGTAAGTGGAATTTAATCGAGGCGATTCTAGGCATCACTGAATGGGAATGCGATTATGTGAAATGAATTTTTTGTCTGTTTACACCGAACTCTTCCGAATTTCGTAGCCGATGGCAAAAGATTAAAGTATCATGAGCGATAACAGAATAGGTGTCACGTGGATTGAAACCCGGTCGTTACCAGTTATGGTTTTCCACCGATTGATTTTTCCAAATAGCCACCAAAAATCGCCCATTGAGAAGAATTCGTACGGATGTGAGTCTGATTCAATGAATAATAAAAATATCTGTTCTTATTTTAATTCAAAAATTTCAATGCGAGCTTTAGTGTATCTGCATTCATTACAAGTATGTTTCAAACCCTAAATTAAGCATTCGCGTGGATTTTGATGGTGACACATAAACAACTTGGTGACAACATGACACGCACCACACAAAAAAGCAATAAATCAGAAATGTAATTGAATTAGTCTCTTGATTACAACAGACAGACATGAGAAGAACAGATATCTGCACTGTTATAACTTCATTATTACCAACTGTTCTCTGAAGGCATAAATAAATAGAAAGATTTGGATGAACTATGAGAACTACTACAATACGTTGCCAACTTCCGCAGGAACTTTTGGCCTCTATTGTTCCCTTTGTGAGGTTTTCATATTCCTCTCCTTTCAACCTGTGCGAAAAATTAACTACCTCTTTATTGCATACCCAACATTCTCTCTTCTATGAATGCCTTCAGCATCCCAATATCTCAAATATTTGTCTTGCTTAGAATATTCCCTAACAACTTTCTTGTTCAACATAAGACCATCACGCCATCTTAATTTTGGTCTAAACGTCTACATTCCAGTTAATATCCACTCATCCATCTCAAGTAACTACAATCAGCAATATGTACATGCACTCATCTTAAATAATAATCTTTGATTTCAAAGCTATATTACTCAGTGCATAGTATCAAAGGTATAACTTTCTCTTGAATCTTTATTTAGAGTTCTTTCATCGATGTCCTCTTTGATGAAACTTTATTTCGCATCTCCTACGTGTTTTTTTATTCCCATTGTCTTAAAAGGTATTATTGTCTATTGCATGAAATGTTTCACCTGCTTCATTTTTATCCTCCTCTGACAGTGAATTTCGTTTTCAAAACCAGTATTCAATGCGCAATTAGTACATTTTTCATGGTTCCACAAAACGATCTTGAGTTTTTTCTGGTCTTTAGATTTTAATTCTAATTACATATAATTTCAAATTAAATACTTTGTAAATTCTCAAGCCCATTTATCAACCATGATTATATTTGAACACCACTCCTATCGTCAACCTTATGAGGTAATACCCTCATGCATTCATATCTCTTCAAGTTATGTCCTTCATGCATGCTATATTTAACGGGCGTCCTGTGTTCACCGGTATAGTTTGTCTTCCATAGCCAACTCCAACGATCTATCGTACTTCAAATAAACCCCACGGCCTTTTTTGTGCCTTCCAATAGCTCCCATTTTTGGCCCACTCTTCGTGGAGTTCATTCGTCGGACATACAAATCACCCATTGAGTCATAATTCTTCATCTTTGATATTTCTTTCATTCATTTCCCTTCTATTTCAAATATTCCACTCCTGCTGCCATGGCTCACATTTATAGAGGAGACTTGATGAAATATTATATTTTTATGCATGAATTTTTTGTCACTGACGGAATTTTCTTCTTGGTTTAAATTATTTTTGAAGTTGCTACATTCTTTTTTGCCTTTTAAAATTCTGAGCATCCCATCTCCCAAAAAAATTGAACTTACTTAGATTCTGACTGTTCTTATTTTTAGGATATTTATGTTGAAATTTATGAACGACCGTCTTCATTTTGTTTTTGCTTATCATTCCGTTTTTACGCGTTTACGTGTCCTCTACAATTACTTTCTTAATCGTACTCTGAATATATCGTCTATAAAATGTGTATACATTTGTAGCTTAGTTTTATATGCTTTAATCCTTCATCCTCTGCAAGCGACAGCCAATTCAAACAAGAAACCTTTGTTTGGTGAGGATTAGGTCAACACATTAATATTTTTTCTGCACCACTTTGTTATAATAGAGTCTGCGAAGACTACTGCAGTTTTATTTTAAGTTACAATCTCCTTTGATCTTTTTTTTCATATATAGGCGTTTCCTATACCTTTGCCTTTCTCTTATACAAAGACTTACTACATACAGCATGAAATCTGAGATTACATTGCATTATTCGCCTGATTATGGAATTTTTTTTTAACTATGAGCGATTGTGCCGTTGAGGTTACCCTCTCTGGTTTTCTTGAATGCCGTATGAAGCTACTCCTGTCCTTATGTTTTCTTGAGCGTACAAGTATTAATAAAAATTAGTTTCAATGTACTCTTCAGGTATTACAATCACTAAAAAATAAAAACTTTTCACATCAAGTAAAGAAAGATTTCGCTCCCAGTGAAAATTCAACACCCATTACTAGTAAAAAAAGCCCTGGTTTAGATGCAACTTATTTTTAACGAAGTGAAACAGTTATACGAAGGCGAAGGCTATGTTAGACGTAATGCGACTGTGATGTATATCCATATTAATTTTTTTAATGACTTCATAAGAACTATGTTTACCAGAGTTTTAGATCCTATTAGACTGCTAAATTGATATTCTATCTGTAACATCAGAGAAACATAACATTTTTCCATAGAATGAGTGACAATCTACTGTTGATGGAGATGGAAGTGGTCATATGCCGCGGATTGCTGCTGGAAAATTTAATAGTACATTTTTCTCTAGCATCACAGTTTTGCGCCAGGTCAAAGGCGGAAACTAAAAGATACTACCTTAATACAATACCCTAAGACGCAAACTGACGGTACAATGTATCTTTAAATTAGATACGCCAGAAATTAGCAAGATTACAACATTCGAGCCGAATAAATTCTGCTATGGGTATAACCTTTCCAAATTCAGGTGTATTAAAAGTGCAGAAAAAAGAATAATATTTTCACTGTTTATGCAATTCTCTCCTGATGCGTAAGAAGCAGTGTCTTAAAGAGTATGTCAGCAATTTGAATTGTTACAATTCTTTTCCACGTTGTCACAGGTACTAAGAGGGAACTCTTAATTTCACAAATACTTATCGGGGGTAATAATGAACGTTAGAATTAAAATGAAAACAAAAGAGAGATTAATGTGTATGTATCGGTAGCTTTAAACAATTTTTAACGTAGTTGGAGAGACCTGATAGTTTAAGGGGGAGAATAGGAAAACAAAGATAAAAGCATCTCAAGGTACGAATATATTCCGGAATCTGGGGACAAGAACTTGGATACAAATAGCGTTAATTATGTGTGATTCGCACAAATAATACAGAAAAATATTAATATACAATTTAAAAAATGGTTATATCCTTAATCAATTTCTTCAACAGTACTTTCACGCAAATGTATTTCAATTAATGTTTAATCATATAAGCTTACTTTTTGTTATGAGCCTAATATATCAGGGTTTATTTATCCGAGGAATCAAACTTTTAAAGAGATAATTGTTCTCACCTCTTTGAAATATTTAATCCATGAATATTGATAGACATACAAGGCCACACAATCTGAATTAAGCTGTTAAAGATATAGAGTAAATCGTATGTTTATCGCAACCTTTTGATCCTACCGGACCATATAATCATTGCATGGCGCATGATACCTGTTTTGTTTCTTCACCTTCCATTATCTAGAATAGCATGGGTCCCATAATAAAGCTATTTTTTTCAATCCCTCTTGAGAATTATTTAATTCAGCATTTTGCTTTGTAAACTCAAATAAAAATTATTCATTTACAATTGTGAATGGTACAGTTTCAATTATGGAAGTGGTAATCGGAAGACATTTTTTAGTGCGCACAAATATTCACTCAAATGATATTTTGTCGGAGTAAATCAAACGATAAAAATTAAATAGGCTTTTATTTTCGTGTCACAGCATGGTTACCACATTTAGACCACTTCATGTTCCAACTGTAACAAGATGTGATCCAAAAATCTGGTAGAAAATGTCACTTAAGTTGCTTCGATGCAAAGTAAATGATGTGGCCATGGTTCGGAGCCACAATTGCATTAATTTTTCATCAGATAGTGCTACCTCTCCATCTTAAGACACGTGGCCGAGCACGTCACGAATAATCATAATTTGAATTGATACGTCAATTTAGTGTAAGTGTGTGGTATATAAATAAAAAATAAATTACCAGCCCAGGGCGACGAGAAGGCCTGGCGAGGCACAAGAACTTTGAATGCATTTTTCAATTAAATTCCCCGAAGAGAATTTTATGAGCCCCGCGACGATGATAACTTCCGCCAGAATTCTACGAATGTTCCCGCAAATGAAAATTAACGACTGAAAGAACTAATTCCATCCATATCCCGTGGGCTCGAAAACACACGCCTCCCACTTTAAGATATTTCCACCCTAACCTTCATTCCATCCCGGCCGCCGCCCCTAGCATCGCCCGTTCCCTCACCGCTGCAAGCATCGGCATTCCGCCCCCTCTGCTCTGTCTCCCGCCCCTTCCCCTCCGCCAAGGTCCTGGGGCATCCCCAATCCTTTCTTCTTTTTTCTTTCTTATTCGCAAAAATTTCGCTCCGCCTCGATCTCCCAATGCCCCCAACAACCTCTAACGTTCCTCCACCCTCCCGACCCCATCGCCCACTACTTTGTACCAACCCTCTTGCTCTTTTTCCTTGGCCTCCCCCCAGACCCTCACCCAGCGGCCGCCCCACGACGATTCTCAGCCGCTCGGGGAAGTGCCCCGTCAAAGTTGAACAAACTTCGTCAGTTTGACGTCTGAACCTCAGCCCCAAACGCTTCATCTCCCGATCCTTTTCCATTCCGAATCCCTAGTACCCACCCCTCCTCCCCCCAGCCCCAACCCCGTATCCCCTGCCCCAACATCCATTGGTTCACCCTTCGTCGTCCGCTCGCAACCCTCACTCAACCCCTCTCCCATCGTTCCCTCGCAGTCCCTTCCGTTCCCAGAGCCTTTCTTGTTCTCCGCTTTCAAAAAGTTCCTGCAATCCTCCCCCTAAATCCTTCACCTCCCTCTCCAGTATCCCTCTCTTCGATACCACGCACCCTTCCCTCCCCAAGCGGGACATTAGGTCCACTGGTTCCCAGAGGGGAGAAAAATGTTAGGCATGGAATCGCTGGCCCCGTATGGACGCGCGATTCATTTGATAACGCGCGGGGTCCGTGAAATCCTCATATACTATATACACGTATATGCCATCCTTGATTGTTTGTTTGTCTAACAACATTTATTTTCTACCTTTATTCCTGATTAAATTTCACAACCTAACAACTAGCGAGTCCTGATGAATTTATTAAATATCAATTCACGGCCGGAAAGGTTTGAGTCTTTTAAAGGATAACAAAATATACCCAACTTCATTTCCACACTTGTTTCTCAATCGCATCTTCACATTACACCGCTCAAATGTACATCTACATCTAGATAATACCCCGCAAGCTGCCGAAGGGGCATGTGACGGGGGCTGTTAGGTCACCACCCGTAAAAGAGAATTAAACCACATGCCAATTTACACCCACAGAAGCGTATATATTTATTCATAAGACTTTCCAACTTAAACGCATGCAATCATCCACAGGAGTATATTAATATATCCTGCCAATCCTTTAGAAAATAAATAATAGAGCTACACACAGATATACAGGCATCTCTTGACAATGGAATAGGGTATAAAAGTACTTGCTAAGATAAAACAATAGTAAAGCATGAGAATATTAGTTATTAGAGTTACGTGACTTGTGAAGAGTTAAATCCGTTGGTTTGTAACTAACTAGAGTGCACCGCTTATTAATGAATTAGGGCAAACATTCAGGGAGGAGTCTCGTACATTTAAATAAAGGAACGATAAGATTGAATATTATTCTGTGTCCGGATTTATGGCCTGACTAACCTTTGAATCTATTCTCTGGACCCTGTTTTCGCCTTCAGCACCGACCCTTGCTTAGTCTAAATTGCTTCTTGTTAGGGATTATTTTAAAGAGAAGGTAGGAAAGGTGGGTGCAAGGTATTTGATTGGGGACGCAATGTTGAAGACTGTGAAGGAAGGATGGTTTATATTAAGGAAGCAAGGAAGGGAGAGGACTAAATGAAGTAAGGAACAATTTACGGGGAATTGAATAATAGTTAATTTTCGTTCGGGGGAGTCAGATTGTGTACCAATTATGTTTTATATATTCCCAACGTTCTCGTTTATCTTAGCTTTTTTTCAGTACCTTTTTCCTATTTTTTCATGGTTCTTCTTGTTGTTTCACCTGTTCTTCTCTTTTGATGAAGAAAAAAGTTTAAAAACTTATGCTCTTCAATCACCAAACGAATAATTAGACCGGAAACATTAATTTTGGGTATTTTTCCGAAAACTTGACTGTTTTATGGCTTAATCCTTTTTTTTAATAATCCTTAATGAGTGCTTATATGCATTAGTGGTGATGGGTAAACTTATTAACTCAAATTATCCTGGAATATTTTGTTCGTTTATCAGCTGGTGTACTATTTGGGAGATTACCAAAATTATTTCGATTAAATCTGTATGAACCACAGTTCCTATAATTTTCATGGATATGACTTCGTATACCAGCTCAAGCAGGATCTTACTCAACCGGTCGGAGGTAAAACCCTGCCTAGTAGAATAATGATATTATTTATTGTTACTTCACGAAGCATTAAACCTGAGTAATAGAATTCGCATAGTAATAGAATTGTCTGAAGTCAAAAAAATGAATATTTTCTTAACCTTTTTTTCAAATTGGCTGTCTGCATATTTGGCTATTAGGTTTTTGAAAAAACACTGTCTTCTATCACTTAATTACGTTTATTAAATATACCGGAAGATGTACAAATAACGAAATAAGGGCACTTTTGATAAAGTTTGTATTTAAATCTACCAAACACCCGAAAAATAACTAAAAACTTCATTTAAAAGTATTTCTTAGACTCTACTGTAGATTAACACTAAATGATCATCCCTCATCCAGCAGGTTTGCGGAGAGCTAAGCGGATTAGATATCAATGGTTTGTAATGTTTGTGGAGGAGCTTCACCATCAATATTGATTGCTCACAGGCCCATTCAAACGCGTGTGTGTGTTTTCTCTTTCGATGAATTGCAGATGTTTATTTTAATTGGAATTCCAACATGAGACCCATGCCATTTATCTCACAATGTAAATACAATTTAGCATATATATATTCCTATGTAAATCAGAAATTGTATACTATATTATCCAACTGCAAAAATAATAATTCTCTGCCGTATTTCTCGGATGACGAAACTAATTACCTTCAGTGAAAAGCATCTGATAAGCATGAAAAAACATTAGATCACTATAAAATCCCCGAATGGTGACTGCTATCAGAAATCTATATCATTGTTTTCTAGTTGTAAACATGAATAATATAAAGATACATCATAATTGCACATACTAGGATACTGTGTGGCCCAAAAATTACATCTCTTTTTTTAATATTGAATTCTTATTACATTCAGCGTTTACTTCATTACTTTCAATAGATCCTATTCTCCACAACTATTGTACTTAATTTTTCCGAAAATTCAAAAGAACGATTCTTTAGATAGAACTTAGGCTATATCAAATTCTCCAAATTGAGTGTAAAATTTAAAATTATTCATGAAATATATCTTTTGATATACATAAATATATATTTTTATAATCCCATCCCATGGACTACAATCTTGACGTGGCGGTAGAGTTTTTTTGTTCTGATTACCACTGGATCTGGGCTGGAGAGGGCCATATAATTGATCCTAGTAGGGTCACTCATGTCAAATAGATCGAAGAGTAGGAGCTGTAAAAAAGGTTGTCCAGACAGCGTCTGTTCCTCAGTGCTGCTGCAAAAGCGTCTGACCCCAGTGGGATTGCCATTTAGTGGTGGTGTCACATCAAAAACATTATTGAGGAATGAAACGGGAATCCACTTCATTCATTTATCCCAAGACTGTTAAAATGAACATTATAATGGCAATGAGTCCTGGCAACTGCGGGACTCTGCCCAATCAGTGGTGTGTCGTGCCCGGTAATGGGGGTAGGAAGACTTCCGCGGTCGTCATCTCACGAAATCCTTGCAAAGGGATATCGGTAACAACAGAACGGAAGAGAACCGAATTAGGTATTTGAAATGCTATGACAATGTTATGGACAGAAGCATTATAAAATATGTAACTAGAGATGCAGGGAGGATATACGATACCTATTTCTCGACTATCTATACGATATCGTGTAGATATTTAAGGGCTGTGTGAGGTGAGATGGGAGGATAGGGGGGGATTACTGGAACGATAATTATTGAGTAATATACAGCGGAATGGAAGAAAGCCTGAGAAGGGTGGCAATAATATTGAACAAAAGATCGGAAAAAGTATAAGAAACCTAGAACAGGCGAGTGATAAAATGTTATTAGAAGAAGTGAAAGCTGCTCCAACGAACATGGTCATAATTCAGCTCTAGATACCAAAAAGCATTCATTATCAACAGTATTTCAATCCTGAGATTGGTTTACTGCAGCTATCAACTCTTTTTCTGTTGTCTCCATTCCCTTACACCCTGAGAGCTTCTCCGCTTAACATCCACATTAATATACCCTATATACTTGTCTCTTGCTCTTCCTAACGAGATTCTTCCCTATTTTTTCCTTCTTTATGTTTGTAACTAATGCATCGTTCCTCACGGTGTGCCCAATCCATTTAGTTATTTTTTGCCGAGGTGTTCTCCATATGATCCTTACGTCTTCTGCACTTCTATACACGTCCTCGTGTCTCACTTTTTCACTAATCATATAATCTTTACTATTCCCCTCCAGCACTATATTTAAAAGGCTTTTAGTCTTCGGTGATCCATAGTGTCATACCCCGCATGAACGTTTTAATGATCTGCCTCATTTGCAACCAGAAGTTTTCTGAAGAGTTTGTTTCGACAATTCTATCCCAACAATTCAACATTTAACAATTTCCATCCCAAGTTATACTGCTGTTCAGTTAGGTGAAGGATTGCATTTGTGTAAAGTTGACGTCTATCACTAAGCAACAACAAAGAAAGTTTATAAATTTAGTTTGTGATGTGATCATATATCTGTAGGTAAATCTAATGCGTGAATTGAGCAAACACTGAAGTTTTAACGATAATTCATCCCATAAAACCTAGTAAACTACATCGGCATAGTAGAAAAGCGGTAAGATTAGCGAGCATACTGTTCCCTTAATGATGTGAGAATGACGTATGTGAATTTTAGCAGAGGAAATAGAGATTTATGTACTGATTTGCTTATCTTGTTTACTTTCAAAGACCACGATAGATTTTTACCAACCAAAATCATTAATTTTTTCTCAACCCCGCAGTATAGTATTAAGTTACCATAAATGTTTAAAGTTGGAAGTTCATTTTTCTGAATTAAGGTAAGAATTTTAGGGAATCCAATTACCATGGCTTACGATTTACTATGATTTATATTTAGAAATTGGGCTCTGCTCCAAATATTTAGCTTATCTAGATCATTATTGAGGTACTTTGTTTGTCGTAATAACATATATCATTATTGAGACATTTCAATGAATTTCATCCTTTTTCAGCTAGTACCATCAATCGGAGTATTTCTCTTTCTTCTATGTTTTTCCTTCCATTCTTCGTCTAATTATCGGCGTAAGTATTTTCAATGCGTGAGATATCAGGCACAAGGTTTTGTGTTCCCTCCATTATCTGTTCTTGGTTCCTTTAGTGTTGTATTCATCACACTTACTTCAAAGTCCTCTGATAGTTTTCTACAGCCGTAGCTATTTTTTACTAGCCCAAATAGGCTATCCTTTCCTTTGACCCAGAGCGCTTTGATTATCTCTCCGCATATTTTGTAAACTCCACGTGCCTTTTTGAGATCCTTCAAGTCCCTTTAGAATTTGTTTCTCATTATCTACGAGCCCCATCCGCCTTCTTTTATCACAATTTTTTTAATTAAGTCACCATTAAATGAGCTGGGCCAATGGTAGAGTCGTTCAATGTACCATTCCATCTCTCCTCAAATTCTTTATCTTGCCAATAGGTCCTCGGGCGATACGGAACTCTGTTTTTATTTTTCCAATATGTTTCTTCACAACTTCATAATCCGTTTTGCTTTTCCCCCTTCTTAATATTGTTACTTATCTTCTTGCAACAGCTGAATTCACTATTCCTCGCCCTTTTTGAACTATCCTATGACTTTGTTCCGCAAATTATTATTAAGGGTTTCCGCAATTTCATTTCTTAGTTTCTTCTATTTTATTCCTGCTGATATAAGGTCTCTTATTTCAGTTGTTATCCATGACCGCAAAGGCTTCGCCGCCGCTTTTCTTACTAGTTGCTCATCTGCTACCTCGGTTACAGTATCCTTTATCTTCTGCAATCGTCCTTCTATGCTAGTTTCATTTATCCATTCTATTTTTCCTCCGATGGCTGCAATGAAATCTTCTCTTGGTTGCTTTTCAGTATCTTTGTGTTTCATTTGGATTCCTGTGTAACTGTTTTCAGTGCCATATAATGTAGTCGGCTGTCCAGGACCACTAGGTTGTGATTCCTGTTCATTTCTGCGCGGGGATAGCTCTTCTTGTATCTCGCTCTAACAAGGATGCAGTCAATTTGGCATATTTTTCTGTCCTCCGGCATCTTCCATGTCCATTTTCCTCACAGTGCTTGCTACTACGGTGTTTTTCTCGTTACAGAATCTTATCCATCTTTTTCTCGTGACCTTTCTTTTTTCTATTGCGAACTGTCCCATCCTGCTTCTTTCTCTGACCTCTCTAAACACAAGGTTCCAGTTCTCTATGAAGGTTCCCGCAAGGTTTGGCTAATTAAGATTCAAATCTTTACAATGTACCAGTCTCTCTCGTATATTAGGTTTTACTTCACCTTCACTCGATCTCATCCTTCTAATTGCCATGTACTTCTTTATTACTTTTTCTGAATCGCTAGACATCGTATACACCCGATTTAAAATTTTGTCAGTATGCTCTCCCTTTAGCTATATCATCAAAATCCTCCCATTGTATTGGCGGGACTATTCGGCTCTTCCTGCCCTTGCATTGCATTATATGGATCCCACTCCTGCACATTTCAGGTCTTCTTCCGAGTATATCTCTACGAGTCTTTCGCTCCGGAAGTTGTCCCCGCCGGACTCCTTAATATTGTTTATTCTCAGAATGTCTATCTCCAATTTGTCTATCCTCCTCTTAGAATTGGAAGGAAGGAATAGACAGGGCAAACGTTCAATTAGATAAAATAATATCTAGTTTTCCAGGATGGAAGCCTTTAATAATGATGGGGGTTGAACCGTGACGGTAATCGAGTGAAGATATGAGAAAGTAGGAGCTACGTTTTATGAACACGGAATGATCTCCGGGATTAAGCAGTAGGTGTCTGAAGGAGACGGTATATGCACAGCAATTGACGTAGGTGTATATGGACACTACCGGCGTATTCAGAAAAACTATATTCAGGTTAGGCACAAATTTAGGAATCGCTTGTATAATTAGCGTAGTTTCCCAGTAGCGTATGGGAATTGATATCATAATTTACCACTAGGGAAGTGAAAAAATATATTCAAAACGATACAGTAGAGAAGACGGTTGAGGAAAAGGAATGTAGAAGTATTGACCAGAACGATGAGAAAGGAATATCAACATGCTGTATAGAAAATGATGGCTGAGGAGAGGGAGATGGGTACAATATATTAACCTTTTGAACATATCAAGAAAGGGATATTGATAGTCGCAGAGGAAACTACAGAAACAGAAAATGTGAAAACGTCAAGGCATATATGAGCTGCAAAGGTAGAAGAAAGTACGGAGTTGAATAAGCCTGAGACGAGAAATTAAGTTTCTTTTGAGCATGAAATAAAAAAGAAAAATCATTTTACAGCACTTATCATTGCATTTCTGCATTTAACATAATGTAAATACGTTAAAATCTGCAGAGAGCGGGACTTGCACTAAAGTGCTCAAGGTGCTATGGTTTGACATGAATCAGCATTCACTAAAGAATTTTGAATATTCAAATAAATCTCCTTATCGAGTTCCTTCTATCTCTAGTTGGCACGATTCGCCCCTCACTTTTTATTTCCCCTATAATTCTACGTATTCCATCTCATTTCTCATTTTATCCCCTTGCCCTCATTACGCGCAGTTAATCTCAATCGTAACCTTCCACATTCTACACCCGCTTTAACTGCGCCTTCCACAAATGGCCCTACCCTGTTTGTTTTCCATTGGTAATTCTTTTTTATTCCATATTCTAATATAAATTAATGTGAGTTAATTCCCATTGTTTTTCATTAAATACCGCTGAAACTCGAGTAATGTTTTAAGGGTCCTAATTCAAAAGTTAAATCAGATGCAATGAAAACCTTGGCGTGAGCTAAGTTTCTGTGCAGCTATAATTCTGCGGTTTGCATCCAACATGAAGCCATTTTTTTAAGATAAAAGACCGGATTTATATTAGGGAAACCTAGAGAACACGAAAGACAAAAAATCGACTGGGAAAATTAACTTCCATGTTTTACGACTTAATAAAGGTCTCACTGTACCGGGTAGTACAACGGATAATTTTTATACCCAAAGGCATAGGCTATCACATTTTGATAAAATTTATAGCTCAAAGCGAAATTGTGATCGTAAAAATATTTGATGAAATTAAACTGTCAGCCATGTAGTTGTCTTGGACGAAGGTTTGGTACCACCATTTCCATGCGCCATTTTCGTGAAGTTGGTGACGCTATTTTTTCGTTCAGAGACTACTAAATCATTGTATTCCAATGTTCAATTGTATTCCTCAGATAATATAAATACTTAAATATTCTTGCTTATTCTGTTTCCAATGATCAGAGATAAATGTAGCATTTAGATCAGCGAAGGGTTATGGAAGTAACGTATGAAATAAGGTGATAGAAAACGTATTCTATGAATATCTGTGGTCAATAGTTGATTGGAGTTCATTCAAATATTAATTGCTAATCCCAAGTGGAAGATTTGTTTTTCTAATGACAATTATATTTTTTTACAATATGAGTCATGTACCAAATTATTATCCATATGCAGGTTGTATCACACTAGTATTGTTTTACACCATGTAAAATGAAAAACGAATAAAGAAATTTGAAGAAAGCGTCAATAGAGAAGTCGTCATCCAACACGAAAAATCCATAAATGTATTATTTACGTGTATCAGGAGTCGGTTGGCATGGGAATTAGTATTGTTAGTTCCTGAGATAGATATACCGGTACTCGTATATCTACCGGTTAAATGAAGAATTACAACCCTAATCTAAATTGAATATTACGAATAATATTATGTGTTTAACACATTATTATGAAAATTTGTGACATCAATATTGAAAGAATATCAATCATATTTTTTACATAACATTACCGTTACACGAGGCCATTTTAAATAAAGCCTACTACCATTGACAAATTTTCGTTCTCATTCGACCAAAAAATGCCCTTAAGAGTTATTATGTGTCTCTACCACTTTATTGTTGATTCTGTAACTGGAGAAACAAAATATGTGCACATGCTGGAAAAAAATATCTAAATTGTCTTCATTTCACAAACATTCTTTAACATTTAAAAAATACTACTATGCATACTAATACGCATAACTACAAGTTATGAATACTCTTAAAGCGGCAACATTAGGTAGGGATTCCTGCGAAGGTCGAAGACAGGAGTTCCGTTGCGTACGGGTGGGTGACTCTACGTAAGAAGCAGGACGAGCGGGAAGGAAATTGTAAGGGAGAGACGAAAGAAGGTGAGTGAAGGCAGGAGGGACGCCTTCCTCCAGTAGAGTGGAGGAAGTGAGGGAGGGGGAAGGAAGTGTGAAGGAAGCGGTTAGAGGGTGGAGAAAGGAGGATAGGGTGGGGAGAGGGACGCAGGAAAAGAGAACCAGTTGACGCTTCGCTTGATGGAGGCGGAGGGAAGTTTGGCTTGAGCTAGGCAGGTCTCCTCTCCGTTCCGTCTCTTTCCCCAGAGGGGAACCCTCGCCAATAAGGTCTGCCCAGCGGGAGTTTGGGAATGGGAAGTCTCCGTGAATCCACGACGGACATCGAATTGCGAGGCTTGTTTGTACTCCTTGATTTAATGGATTTTTTGCAACTTTTTCGTCGAGCTTTTTTTTTTGAATTCCTTTCCGAGAGATGCAATTTGTTGGTCAAAGTAAGGGATGCTTTTTTATGTAGCAGAATAGAATTATTATATGCCATACATTTTTATAGGTTTTGCGGCCTATTTGGTGATTATGACTTAAATAAAAAGAAACACAAATTAATTTTAAATCATACCAAGACATCTTTAACGACTCCCGACTCTAAAGCAATAGTTTTTGATTTCTGACCTTTATTATTTTTACCGCAATATCTTGGGATTATGCTCTTTGGATATATTTTGTATATCCATCTAAAATCCAAATTGTACTGTGAAGATTTATTCCTTACATTAAAGAATGAATTTTTTGGATCGTTAAATTAGAATGGCTATAAAATATATTGTCCTTGAAAAGTTATAATTTTCAAATAGATTCATATTACTCTTGTCCTTGAAAACCTTTCTTTTGAGAATGATTTCATCGAAGCATTAGCAGTGCCCTTGAATACCATCTTTTCGCTATATTTTTCTGTTTCACATTTAATATATGCGAGTCTCCTCTACGGTTTATCAAACACATCGAGCATCATATAATTTAGAGGATTGTTAAAAAAATTCCCCAACATTTATATTAAAGAACTGCTGCACTAACAACTTATTGGTCAAGGTTCCCTTCAAAGTAGCCTCTTCCCCAGCGCATACACTTATTCCAACCGTGTTTTCATTTATTGAAACAGCTCTGGAACGCTTCTTCCGGAATTCTCATAAGCTCCACCTTCTGCACGATTATTATAAAAAAATGAACATAGGAAATATTAAAATAGGCGGGGAAAAATAGAGAAGGTAGAACAGTTTACGTATCTCGGAAGTCTTTTGAACCAATACGGTCAAAGTAGTAGGGATGTAAAGAGAAGAATTGCGCTAGGCAAGGAGGCTTTCTCAAGGAGGAGGGAGTTGATGACAGGGACGTTGAGTAGGGGTTTTAAGACAAGACTCGTAAAAACACTGATATGGAGCGTAGATATGTACGGAGCGGAAACGTGGTCACTGAAGCAGGAGGACAGACGTAGATTGGAGGCTTTTAAAATGTGGGTGTGGAGAAGAATGGAGAAGGTGAAATGGACCGAAAGGAAAACAAATGAGGAAGTATGAGGAGTAAGATGGTGGGTGAGGAGAGGGGTTTGTTGAGAGAAATCCTATGGAGGCAGGAAGAATGGATGTAAGGCGTATTGAGCGGTAGTGGAATGTTGAAGAGGGTAATAGAGGGGAGAATGTTGGGCAAGCGAGGTAAGGGCAGGAACAGGATAGGGATGTTGGACGGGATGAAGGGAGGAAAGAAGTACACAGAGATTAAGAGGGACCTGATATAGATTAGTTTGCTAGGCGGGGAGTCACAAAATGTTTATTTAATAGTTGTGTCCATCCAAAAACCTACCTTAAACGGTAGATTACCTAATAATAATAATGTGTTTAGATAAGCTAATTCGCTCATTATTGCACAATTTTATGTAAAATGTATGAAAAATTAATTTATCTATATTAATCCTGCACCTAAAGGACGATAATGTAGCTTAAATATGTATGGCTCTTCCATTTACGAATAGTGTAACCAACGTTGGATGGTTCTTGTCACCCAATACGATGTGTTTATTATAAGAAGATAGGACGTTGGAGGAGTGTAACATAATGGGGTTCGGCTGAATGAGAGGGCGGATAGTGGGCGTCCACGGTGCATATGGACCGGAATCATTTGCATGAACGATTCCGGTGAGAATTGGTCTCGATTACCGAATACTTTGAATGTGTGACACGGCGTTTCTCTGCCAGCGTGATTTTTCCCCAGGTGGCCACCAAAAAGTATTGAAATTCCCGACGCTTCTCGGTCAGGCTCCCGGAGAAGGGTCTCTTCTCGGAATGCACGGGACGAAACCACTGCTTAGCGACAGGCCGGGACAAACGAATCCAATCCCGCGGAATGCAATTTCCTCCTCTCCTTAGTCTCCTCCATCCCCTCAGAGGAGCACTGTGGGTCGGGGCACGCGAATTATCTCAAGCATCGCCCTCCGCGCTCCTTTCATCTCGGGGATCCTCTACACACCACCCGCCGTCACCACCCTCCTCCTCTTTCCCTCTTGGCCATTGCATCACACGTCCGCTCCGGGTAAAAATCGGCGTTTCCGTCGTTTTCAGACGGGCCGGCGGCGCATAAAAGACGGTATGAAGGGTTGGCGGAGAGTGGAGAAAAGGGGTGGAGGCGCGTAAAGGGGCGGTCGGAAGTGTTGGAAGACGTGAGGGAGGAGGAGACTCTCCGTCTCCGGAACGTCGGACGGCATAAAACGTGCTGTGAGGGGAAGAGTGCGGGGATGAGTGGGGGAGGGGATAAGGTGCCTCCGAAGGCTTTTGGTTTGGAACGGGGCGAGAGGTGCGGTAACTGAGTGGAGGGATAAAATAGTGGGAGGGCGGCAATTTTAAAGCCCTCTCTGGAGGTCAAGGCCGAGGTAGCTCCTGCTCCCCATCCCGCTCGGCACACAACGCTGGCGCAATTTTTTATGCCGCCAGCCGTGCTTGCCCCACTCGCTTCTGTCTCTCTCTCCCTCTTCTTCCGGATCCGCCGCTAGGAATTGCAGTCGTCGTCCCGGCCGAAGGAACATAAAATGGTGGCGTAGGACCTGACTCTGAAGGGGGAATCCGAAACGGGGGACGAGAGAGGAAGGTGGGGGGAATAAAAATAAAATGTTGCAAGTGGTCATCGACGTAATCCAGGTTTTACTCCATTTCGGTCGAACAAGGAGAGGGTCTTGGTAACTTCCCGAGAGGAGAAGAGAGACGCGGAGTCCATTAAAACCAATTAGCGGCATGGCTGATTGACCCGTCACCGTCGAGCGAATTAGACCATACTGGTGAGAAGAAGATAAACATAATTCGGTTCTGATAAATCAATCAGTTTCTGGTGAGAAAAATGGTAAACACGAATTTCGCGTAAAATAGATCGGATTCAATCTGTGCCTAACCCTTGACAAGGAAAATGTCTAAGAGACACCCGTCCCCCCAACCTGACATTGAGGAGTCTCATTGGAAATGTGAATAGGTCAGTCGGTTGTTTCGTAAGACGGAGTTTGGCAAATGTTACGAAAAAGCAGATTCATTATGTCACAGATATCAGGATATGTTTAGAAGATGTGCAAAGTATTTGGGGACCTGTGGGAGAAAGTATACGTATATGATGAAATTGAATAACTGTAAAAGGAACTCGCAATTTGATAAATTTGCTACGAGGGGTTAGACGTCGTGTCAAACAGAATTTTACAGGGTTGGAGTCCAGTATAGTTTAGCCTGAGATGGAGAGCGACGATGATTATTAGAACTGCGGTTAATCAGTAAGCAAGAATTAAGATTTCATGGAAACAATTTAAACAAGGAAATTATACTAACCCAGAAACCAGAAAGGATTCTTAGAATGTTTAACTTTGCATAGAGTGGATATGGGGATATCTCTTAAAGTGGAGTCCTCTCTTCACTTCAAGTCTTCCAGCCATGTGAATTAGGTATCATTAGGGAACTTAGTTTCAGAGGATTAAAATGGCTCAAATACATTAATGTACCGCTATAAAAGTAGCTTAAATCCTGAAAACCATAGACGTCTTTTTCACTCCAATACTTTGCAAACACCGATATTTGTTCCCATATCTTTGATAACGATTAAAGAATTCATTAAGTTGCAAAGCAAGAACCCTGTACTTTAACTTAAATTGGCCGAAATTGAGAATAAATATAAAAGTTTCAATACTTTTGACGATTTGATACAATTTTAAATTTTAAGAAATTTGTCCAGAACCTCCGTAGCCGATTGACTTTTTCTTCTCTACACAATGATGGCATCGTGCTATATCCCCTTGTTCATGAGAATTCCTTAGAACCTCTTTTCTTTTCTATTGATCTCCGCGACATTCCCTCTTAAAATATTTTTAAAATTTCTTTTTCTGTCAAAATATACTTAACCTATGACTCATAGGTATATTTATCAAACAAGTATTTTATATCTATAAAATATTTTTACTATTAATCATTTATACCATATCAGTCTTGATAAAGTCATTATTATTATATTTTACATTACTATTTGTGACACATTTTTATGCATGATTCATGTTTGTTCATGCAATATACTTAAAGTTAAGCAGTACTTAGGCGTTACCCTCACTCACAACTCACCAAAATTAGGATTTATTAAAAGTGTACTGGGTAAATGGGATGAAAAAGTCTAAAAGATTAAAGAAAGAGAAATGTTATCTTTCGCTGGTTAGGCCTCATTTAGAATATGCTGCTAGTATATGAGATACTCACGAAGTTGGATTGCCGCATCGGATCGCGTACAACGTATTGTAAAACGTTGGTATGATAAACTGAATAGTGTATCCAAAATGTTAAAGCAGCTTGGTTGGAATTACTCACGAAGCGAAGGTTAAATTACCGATTACATCTCTTTCATAACTTGGATGTCTCCTTAGCCGTGATGTTGAAAATATACGAGTATTAATACCTCCCTCGTACTACGGTACACAAGATCATGTCAATAAAATCAGAGAGCTTAAATGTAAAACAGATGGATGCCCTTTTTTCCACGAACGATAAGGGATTAAAGTAACATTGTCCGACCGCTGTAGGGGTAAAATTAATCGTGTCAAAATTACTCTGGTGATTATTCACCCCCTGTCACACACACTAGCGGTCACTTACTTGGTACTTAAAAAAATTAAGAGAGTATCTTCATTTTCATAACATTAAACTCTATTAAATAGCGACAATTGACATCTTTTAGAAATCGTCACACGTTGAACGTGCAGTGACGTCAAATTTGAACAAGTTGTATAGCTGATTCTTCATTGAGGGAATCGAAATAAATATAAGATCATCTAGGGCTATCCAAAATAGTGGTTAACCTAAATACGCAACATGCTAAGCTATCAATATGGCACAAAATAGTTTTTTTCAATAATAAATTAAGCGAAAGAAATGGTGTGGTCATTCTTTATTAAACATCACTCTAACATGGAAACTTTAATTAAGTATGAGCTGAAATGAGAATTTTGTGGGCTTAATTAATAGTTTCTTAGTCTATGTGAATACTTGGTAATAAATCTACCAAATACATACAAACATTTGGTTACTACACCATTTAAAAATTAAAATACTTACTAAAGTAATGAACAATCCACCTATAGCCTATCGATTAAAAGTTTGTTAATGGCGGATCCTGAAAACTATGCATTTCCCCTGGACATCTAATATAGTTTATTAGCGTATTTACAGCGCTGCATTGTTGCTTTATTTGCATCTTCCTATTTTTTCCAACCTTCATGTCATCAAAACATCTAGTACTCTCTTCCTCCGTCTTTTTTCCTCATTTTTACGTTCTCTCTTTTAGCTAAGGACTGCCTTATTCCACGTCTCAATAACTCCATCCTCTTCGACCTTCCTCGATTATTATCCAAAACTTCAAATTCATCTCCCACCATGAGGCTCACCAAACTGTTTGCCTCTTTCTCTCTTTGTCCAAATTTCTTCTACCATCCACTCCAGAGTCAATTCTTACATGCTTCTAACATACAGTCACCCTCTATCCTTAAGTTCAGGTTTTGGAACGATGTAATACTGCATTCAATATCAAAGTCTATTCTACAAATATATTCTTTCCTTATGAGGGAGATAGTTTCCATGAGTAGAAGAACGTCACTACAACTTATCAGAGTAAAAAGGCCCGGCTATAATAAAATAATGCCATCAAGTTTTTCTATGCTTCTAGCATAGAAAATAGTTTTAGCATTGTTAATAACTCTTAAGAACCGGAAATATGGTTTAAAGACAGCTATGTTCACGAATGTTACCAGATAAATTGCTTTTAGGTAAATTTAGCTTAATTATGAATATTTTATAATGTCGCCAATCGGCCGAATTGTATATGCTTCCAATGAAAAAACTATAAATTTAGTCTTGAAAGAAAGCTTCGAGCACAAGTATTTATTTATTTATTTAATTGGGCGAGATTGAAACTAATAGTCCCTTCTATCTAATCCATGTACACGAAATTGAAGACATGTATATACACAGGACGTTACTCCGCCGCCAGCGGGGCCGGCATAAAGGCATAAAGTATGAGAAAAGTATCAGTTGAAATGTTGACTTAATGAATAAATTGTAAATTGATTTCCAAACGGTTCAGCAACTGAATATTATTGTTTGTCTTTTCCCGTGAATTTTTCCAAAATGTACTCGCATTATCATTTAATGAATTGGGAAACATCACTTTTTCAACTTTATAAAATTGTCTCCCCATTGGTGGTCAGAATGGTGATTTAAATTTGTAATCCGATATCTTCAACAGCTTTAAAGCGTAAAACATGAGTGCGTAAACGATACACATATAAAACAGGTCACACAAATACGTATGGTATGTATTTAGGCATCATATGATGTTATCACTGTTTTCCGATATCTCAAATCGTTAATATGTGAGAGTTGACGCAATAGGGTAGGGTTACCTATCGAAAAAATATAACTGAGCTGATGAGTGCATTCTACCATCAATAGTCGGTCATATACATTAGTAGAGCGATCAATGCAACAGTTTTTTATCGCACAACAAGTCGAACGAAAGTTTTCGGGTTCATTGATATTCGGTACATCGGTGTTTTTTCACTAACGGAAATTCCTTCTGAAAACGGTTGACATTGGTCCTTTTAAAACAAAAAATATTTAATTAAATTGATGTGCCATAAAATGAAGTCTCTTTTCGAAGAGTAGAGATAATACGAAGACTTTGTGAGACTAAATTAGAAATGGAAGAAGCCATATGAACATAGTCAAAGATAGTTGCTCAGTCTGCAATTAATACGTATCTGATGACTGAGCATGCATAGAAATGTATAATATAATGTTAATATATAATCTAATTGTTTAATTGATCAAGGCAATTATGAATACATTGAAGGAAATAAATATTATTTTTCGAGCATTTTTTACCATAGATTTTGAAAATATTAATATCCGAGTTCAATGTTATGTAATTTTTTTTCAGTTTCAAAGTACTCGCTTATTTGCCATATGCGTATTGATCTCGGCATTTTTTCACCTGCTTCAAAAAAATGTCATTACATGTCCATCACTCTGCCATTTTAATGAGGATTCTGATGCGCGGTATCCTTTTCAACACCAGTGTCACGGTTTTATGAGCAAAACGGAAATGAGTCGAAAAAACCAAACTTATCATAGAATAAAGATAGGGTTTTAAAATAAAAAAATTGGTGAAAACAGCAAACAGGGCTGTCCAAAATACAAAGGGCATTAGAGGAGAAACAAATGATTGAGTACAGCTCATTTTTCAACCTATTCTCACTCAAACACAATGCTCACGGGGTGCAACTTAAGGTTGATGTCATACGCTGTAAGGAACGAGTGCAGTGATGTTCAATGAAATGACCAGCACAGGCAAATTTGTTCACTTCCGCTACATTAACGCTCCCTGCAGTCATCATTTATGAGAGCCAATTAAAAAATGGCCACCACTACGCCACCCCCTCGGGAAGGAGGGTAATTGGAGCTTAATTAAATATTCCTCTTCGCAACGATTGTCACATAGATTATTAATTAACCGTTCCAATCCTCAATCACCAGTGTTCATATGTTTCATATCTCTACTGCACGTTATTGTCGATTTGCTCTTTCATTTATTCCTAAACACCTTCTGCCTCGTCTTGCTTCGTTAATTTTCCACATTGAAATTTTATGTTTCCAAACCAGGGCCGCGATCACGTGTCTTAGTTGTCAATATCGTTATTCATGACGCGAGTTTTCTCTCCAGCTGAGTTTGCAATCATGGATCGTGCAACCCATAGACATTTATGCGTGTTAGCATCAATTTTTAAGTTACGTTGCACGATTTTTTATAAGATCAAGGCTGCTGTGGAAAAATCATCATTAATGTTCCCAAAATAATTGATACACTAGCTTTCAGCACCTGCAACTCATTCCCGAGGGAAGTTACGTTGCTTTGAAGTACTGTTTTATTGAAAATTATTGAAAAAGTTTTCTCTTCAGTTGGAAAAATAATTGGTTTTTAGAGGTGATGTGAGAGCGAAATAGCATAGTTTATTTCTTCCTTAAAATTAATTTTATGGCGACACAAGACTAGTGAAAAGAGATGAATGTAACATTAGGTTTTCTGTTAATTATGGTTCATTCTGTAGTTATGAAAATACTGCAAAAACATAATGAGAACCATTTCCATTTCCTATCCTCTTATGATTAACTGGTTGTGCAGAGCATGGTTACACTGTTTCGAAGCAAAGCCGAGCGAGTTTATTTCACGGTTCAACATATTATGCACTTCAATAATAAATAAATGTATTTTTCTATTTTACGTGTAGTTATAACAATGTAGTTGAAATTATTCATCATAGTTACTAGCATGAATTGGGACAAATTTGTCTCACTACTAGACTCTTTAATATCATTATCTTCTTCTTATTGACTTAATTCGACTTTTCGCTTACGGTCGTCCCTAATGGTAACCCGCTCCCTTTTATTCATGCCTGCGGCCATTTCTTCATTTGCTACTTATAATCTTTCTTATACTATCCATCACTGTCTTTATCAGAATTTCCCCTAATCATTTTGCCCTTCAACTACGCAGTTTTTACCGACCGTAATTTTTTCTCAACACGTGGACAAACCACCGAAGTCAATTTCATATGACTCTCTCTGTTATGGCATCAATTTCACCCCTTACCCCTTATAAACTCATTCCTTATGCTACCCCAACTACTAATTCGGCTGATCCAACGTAACATTTAACCCGTCTGCTTATCCATATATAATCCGCATTCTAAACCTCACATGGTTTCACACAACCTGCCGCCTTTACACCAAGCCACCTTTTCATTGACATCCTCATCTACATTTTCACTTTTCTGTAACACTGAGGTCAAGTATTTAAACTTGTCTACTCTATTTGGTGCTGCGGCACCATTGTGAACTGTCATCCCATCATCGGTACCTTCGAGGTCACACATTAAACTGCTTCGCCTTGCTCTCACACACACTAAGTCAATCCCCGTTCAGCTCCCATACCCATCAGTATAGCTTCCTTTGTGCACCTTCTCTGTTATGCGCTATCAATGTTACGCCATGCGCAAATAACGCGCCAAGGAGCTTAATCCTTCAGCTTTGACGTGATGGCGTTGATAATCAGATTGCGCAAATATGGTGTAATCCCACTCTCGCTTCAAAATGATCAATCACCCTTGCATCAGATCTTACTTCGGTTTTTATCTATATTTATTATATATATATATATATATATATATATATATATATATATATATATATATATATATATACATACACACACACGCACGCACGCACACACACACATATTTTTACGGTTTTTATATTACTTATCGATAATGCTAGTCGATAGTTTCCTTTCCCTTAGGGCCATAAGGACTCATCTCAGTACTCGACCTTATGCAACACTGTATCAATAATATTCACCCACAAAGTCATTATGAGTGGATAACTTTACAATCTTGTACAACCTATTTATTCCATTGGAATTTTATTTTTTTCCAAGATTTTAATGAAAAATTAAGCAAGTCGTTAATTAACACTCTCATTTCTTTGTACGAGTATCGTCGTACAGTCTCGTATCTACACCTCAAACGGTATTCCATCATACACTAATGACTTTCTCTTATTCATTCTCTTCATTTCGATCAGTCAACAATTCTACATGCTTTATTGTAATGATTGTTGACGTATTCATGCTTGTAAATGACAAGGGATTAGGTGGAAGTGATGGCAGTCTCAATCTCTCCATAATCAAGGCGTCTTCTATTATTACTCTTTTCAGAACTTCGTTTACTTTTTAATAGTTTTTTTACTCTTGGGGCTATTTTTTTCTTAATCAACATTTATTGTCTTCAAAATTGCTTGTTCATCGTTTAGAATCTCTTTGATCGTAACATTTCACATAATGAATTACGCTACCGTTTTTCTCGTTGTGGGTAACTTGAATGTAATCTTAGCTCCCTTCTTTGTTTCCAACGTTTTCAACATGTCCTTTTACGCTGTAAATTTTGCTTTAGTCACCACTCTGATTCCCGATTTCCAACTTTCATCATACAAGTTCTAGTCACTTAGTTCTTTTGTTTTTTTCCACATTCTTAACTGCATTTTCTCTTGTTTTATAACCTTTTGGGCTTGTTCACTCCGCCTCTTTACGAATTCGGCTTGTTTCTTTAGAATATTTACTCCTTATGACTTTTTGCCCAGGTGTGTTATATATATATACCCTGCCATCTCACTTCAGCTTTCACTACACCCTTTCTTTTGCACAAATTTTATCCTCTCACAACCACTTGGTCTTTCTTGTATACTTTGGTCTATAACAATTCTTATTACTATTTAAATTCATCTTTGTCTCTAATATTCTCTGCCGAAAAGACAAGACTACACTTGTTTTAATCTGATTCACCTTTTGTATCTCTACTCCCATGTTCATCTCCTCCCAAGTATTCATGCATACTCCACTATTGACTATCCCGCATGCTCACTAAAATTCCCAGCTAAGAGCTACAACAAAAGCTTGAACCACTGTACCCCGTATATCTCTAACGTAGGACCAGAATGACTGGAGTTTCATCAAGATATTCGCATAGCATTTTGGATTTGAAGGACTGTAGGGTTTGGCGCATGATAATTTTTATTTTACCACGGCATTTTTTAGCTTCTGTTTGGATGTATTCATATTAACTACCTCACCACTTTTTAAAGTCTTTTTAATATCTCATTATAGACTTCATTTCCTTCTTAATGCCGATCTGACTTCTCCGTTGTAACATCTAGGTTCCCTACAGCCGCATTGAAGTTTGGATGGAATGTACCTCTTCATTTCTTTACATACAATATTTAAGAAATATTTTCAAGTGTTCTCTGTATCGGTTAGCACGGTTTTTCTTGAATTCTGGAAAATATTTTAAAAAATATTCTCGTTGTCCGTTAAAAATTGCATTGTTGCATAAGTATATTTTACGCTTTTTTTGTTTATTTTCATGAAATTAGTTTTCAATTCTACCAGAATAGCTTTGCGGGCATTGATGCCGTCCATTATTTCAATGATTGTAACGATTTCGGACGTAGAAGCTGCGGATGTATCAATTATGACGTGGCCCCGCGTTGGTGATTAAAACAATTGTTCAAAAGGGTATTTTGCAAATATATTTAGGAGTTCTTGGCATGAATCTCTGATTTGGGTATATTTTCCTACAAAGTAAGAGTTTCAATCAATTGACGGTAGAGGAATATCACCAGATATTATTTCAATGTTTGAAAAGAATGCAAGAAAAAAAGAAGAGATTAAAGAGCATAATCTTCAATCCTGATTTTATTTATCTAAATCTGGAAAACTGTGTTTTTGTCTTTTCACTAATGCCAGTATTAACGCACAGATTGGGTTGGACTCTCTTGAGGACCTACATGGGCACTTTCCTTCAACACCCTCACTTCATTTTCAATTTCTGGATCAGAAAGGTAAACGATTTTTAAACGAGTTGAATGTTGTAAGGAACACTTTTTGTGCACAGCAAATTTCATACTAGTAGACATGTGAAAAAATATGTAAGCAAATATTTTAGACGTAAATGCAGCTATTAGATTTTACTTTTGAATCCTGTAGTTATATTTTGCATTTCAATCGAAATTTGAATTCAAAAGCATTCAAATGTGCATTATTCACGAATTACATTCAGTTTCTCCAGATTGGTCTCAATGAATACTCAGTTGTTTCATAAAGGAAATTAGTCCGTAATCGAACATGATTTTGAGCCTAATCGCTCGCCATCAAGAGTTAGAGGTGAATATACAACGGATTATGAAAATGAATACCATTCCGCGTTGAATAATAACTTTCAGCATGAGTGTAAAATGGTGAATACACAGGCATCTTTAATGAATATTTTTTACAGACGGCCTATTCAGTCTTAGGTATACTTATGGTAATTAACTGGCGCAATGATGATGATACGCAAAAGCTTATTTGTTCACTAATAATTAATATTATGTTGATGTAACTTGTTGATTATGTATTTATATTGTTAAATTCTGCCACTCTCGCAAAAACGAAATTCCTCCTTTCCCACTGTCGTTATTCCCGTGTTTTAAATCTCTTTTCTCAATGTATCATACACTTAGATATTTCAGCCGAGGTTAAGGGCACCCAAAAATAGGGGCAGGGCTTGTTTCTGAACTAAATTTTTCTTCCTTACGAATCTTTCGTTGTAACATTCAAGGGAGTAATCTGTCTCCCTTTGCCTCAAGCCTTTTCATAAATGGGAGTTATTTCTGGCACTTCGGATTTGTGATTTTATTTTGAGGAACGTTAATTTTTACTTTTCAATGCAATTCACTGCCTTTAAGTATACTTGAAGTTAGACTACTAATAAATACAGGGCTTACATAACTATTTAGCCGTTTACTTATATGGACCAACAGTTTAAAAAAACTGAAATTTCAGTTGCTGCTCAAAGTTGAGCTGAAAGATGTGCATTGGCTCTCCCTCGGTAAAGAAGCGGAAGCTTCTGGTCCCTTGTTGATCTTGCAATTTGGTAGATTTTCTGTTATCTTTTACCATAAAAAGTCTTAATTAAATACATAAATAATTAATTATCAAAAAAACACATAATAACTACATGATTAACACATAATAAATAAATTCTGAATAAATAATGAATAAATGTGCTTTCACAAGGAAGAAGGAATTAATGAGAGAAAATTTGAGTATGTACATTACAAAAGATTCGTAAAAGCTATGATATTGAATTTGATTTTTCACAGCGCAGAAACATGGTCATTGATGAAGGATGATGGGCATAGATTGGAGGCTTTTGAACTGTTGGTGAAAGGATGAAAAAGGTGAAATTGACGGAAAGAAAAACGAACGAGGAAGTGCTCGGCATCGAGGGAGAGGAGAGGAGATCGTTTGAAGAATTCAAAAAGAGGTAGGAAAGATGGATGCAAAACGTTTCGATTGCCAGTAGAAAGTCGAAGACTGTGATAGAGGGGAGAACTTCGGGTAAGCGAGGAAGGGGTTGAAGTAGGAGAGGCCTGTTGAACGGAATGAAGGGAGGATGTATTCGGAAATGAAGAGGTTATTCTAGAGTCAGATGTAAGTGGTGTTTACTTGTGAGACGCATGAATATCGTTGCACCGTGTTATTGGTTGTGTTCATCGAAGAAAATACAGTTTTTTTCTTAAATTACTATCAAACCATTCACAAATGAAAAGAGCACTCGCATATATAAATGTATATTTAGATTTTGTTGGTCATGGCGTCATTGTCTAATACAAAATAATTATCTCTTCGGAGTTAGACGACGAAGGTGAGACGGAGTAGATTTAGGATGAGGAGGGTCACACAAAAAAAAAGAGGTGAATGATAATAATACTACTACAAACTAGATTATCAATCCCGGATTTGGTAAAATACTTAAATGATCCTCTTTACGAAAGAAATGTTCCTCTTTCATTTCACCTCGCATTCACGGCATCAATCCAAATGAACTTGTAAATTATATGGCAAGTATGGTTGGTATATATTTATGAATACATCATATTTACTGCATATTTGGGATCGATAATGCTTAATTTTCTGTAACATTCATTTTATTGTAGAACATGATGAAATGATTATTTTTCTGAACATAGTTTTCTGAATTAGTAGTAGTAGAAGTAGAAGAAGTAGAAGTAGTAGTCCTGAAGATGACATTAAGTGTTTGAAACCCGGGTCGTGAATAAATCTCTATTCAAGTGAAATTTGCATAGTTTGTCTCCTTTCCATCATGTATAAATTTCACAAGGTTAACCCTAATACCGTTCGGTTTGCTAGTAGTAGTAGATTAGTTATTTTTCTGTCTAGTATACTCTCTCGGCTGCGCAAAAGAAAGTTTTTAAAATGGTGCAGGATTTTAAACAATTTCGATGCAATGTGCGAAATGCACTTGGGGAATTCATCAATTACCATTGAATGACTCATTAATTAGTCTTGTTACTCCAAAGGGACTATTCACTTCCTCCATGCATTCTCTTCCAATAGCGTCGCTATCAAGCTATACCTAGTGTGACTAGTTGTAATTAGGCATCGACTAAGCTACGCCACAGATGAAATTACTGGTGGCAGCGCAGCGAGCTAGAACCAAAGACCAAGGGATTGGAAGCGAGTCTAGATGGGAATTCTTAGTGGCATTCACCGCTAATTAATGCCTAACAGAGGAATGCTTTTTTACCAATGTGAAAAAGTGAAAATTATACATAAATTCCTGGACTATTGTATAAACAGAAATGTTTCCCATTTAACATGGCGTATTATTTTATAATATTGCTATACGTTATACGCAGTACCCCTGCGCTTTCAAACTGGAATGCTTTAGTTAAATTACAGACGCAAGGTTAGAAAATAACACTAGCATTCCATTCACTCGAAATTTATTGGAAATAAATATCTCGAGCCTTATATTATTAACTACCAAGATTTCTTGTTTCACCTTCCGTGATAATAATACCTACTCTACTCATTCTAATTACTCGAATATCACTAACATGAGGTGTCTTTGTTCATTTGCGCATCTATAAAAATCTCATAACCTTTTTAAATATGGAAAAAAAATAATTTTACAACATTTTCCCTGCAAAGAAAGTTAAGCATTATGCTATTTTTTTAAAAGAAGCCCAATAATTAAGAAACAGCAACGAACCATGCTGGAGATGATTTTACGCCCTAGAGACATTAAGTATTCCAAATTATTTTTGGGCACCTCATCAATATTCATTTTGAATTTTGTGGAAAGGAAAAATATATGCCAAAGGGAGCCATGATCCAGATGGTCTTCTCCTCTTATTTCCACCTTTCTTTATTTCACAGCTACATTTCGATAATGAAGAACAAAGAATCCGTTTAATTTTCTCTTTTCCAGTTCTCGTAACCTTTTTCTCCTACCTTAGAAATCTGCTTGTTAAGAAAAATAGCCTTCATAGTTTTTTTTTCCGTACAGGTGAATGAGTGACTCCTCATTTTATGAAATAATAGGTATTAAATTGCATTTAGACAATTTTGAGACTGTAGGGCTATAAAACCATTAAGAAGGGTCCCTCGGAATTGGCCGATTATTTACCGAATTTGACCCTCAATTTTTTTAATTGCTAAAAACCTTAAACCAACTGCTTATTTATCACTCTCTGGGCAGAAAATCACTATTTTCTCGAAACTAAGCCGACGGCTTCTTCTTTGACCCTCCGAAGGTCATAGGTTGGCGACCGCTCGAGGTGTATCAAGAGATCGATTGGGGGTAAGAATTCAAGAGTGTTTTCACAAGGACAGTAATATCAAACAGACTTCCGTCTGAGTCCACAGAAAAACACTCCCGAAATTGTCAGTTGGCGACAAATAAATCAACACTGTCACACGAAGGTAATTACTTGATGGTGGAAGTCTTTCCGTTCAAAGCATTGGTTACATCTCGAGTATGGGACCTGTTTGTAAAGCGGTAAAAAAACCTCTCCACCGGAAGTGGTTTTTATCTGCCAACCCCCAAATTTCTCGCAAATTTTCCTCTGCCATAGTAGTTTAGGTGGTCTTACTTACTGAAACCTTTAAAATGACGTGAACTTAACACGTAAAGAAATTTAAGAAACTATAAATTGTTATTCTTTAATATTTATCCTGACTTTACATAAGGGATTAAGTGTGAAGTTTATAATTTCCCTATTAAACATATATTCAATATTGGGTTGTTATTTTTGAAACTCAATGTATCAAATGCGACTCATGCCTTTCCCTGGTTTTGAGATATAAATATCATTGAAAGGAAGGGGAATATTATAGTAAGGAAGGAAGTATAGAGGAGTTTATTGTAGCGTAGGATGTAAGATTACGTTTTGTCAGGAGGGCCAAGGGAATTCTCGTGGTACCGTTTGGTAGCTTGTATTCATCCAAAACCTACCTCAAATAGTAGATAGCGGATAATATTACAAAAAATTTATATTTAGCTCAAATGTCTAATTTTGGATTTCAAGTTCTGAGTTTCCGTTTTACGGTATTCAAAATATTAGCTGAATCAAAGTGGCATTTGAGTATCGCATCACATTCCTCATGATTCTTAATCCTGGGAAATTTTAATCATCGGTAGATTGGATTAATTCCAATGAGCTCAGCTAATTTCTTTTGAGTGGTATCGATCCTGAGTTTAAAACGACGATCTATGCTTAAGAAAAATTTTCAGAGTTTATTGTAACGAAATATTTATATTTTTCGGCAACGTCTCGTTTCTTAATATTTCCCAAATTTCACGTCAGGTCCAAAAAATAGGAGCTTCCAAAACTTTTCCTCGAGTGATGTTGTTGCATCTTCCGGTTGCCCATGTAAGATAATAAGTGAGCATTTAAGGTAATTACGTCAGATCCATTCTTCTCTATTTTTTGCGAATATCAGTCCCCTAAAAGAATAAAAATAACGAAAGAGCTTTCCGGAGTGATTCCCAGAGCAAGCACCAACGCCGAACGATATTTCAAGCCGCGTCACAACGTACGCGCAATTTTTCATCTAGCTCGCCGGCAGTGTTTTTATCGCCGGGTATATTTTTTCTTTAATGAGGCACCCCCCCTTCTCCCGCCCACTCCCAGCTGTTTCTCCATCCCATCTCCTCCTCCCCCTCTCTTCGCCACCCTTCTCCCCACCCAGTTCTCCTCCAGAAAAATCTACGGCTACCTTCTTCTGAGAATTCTGAGACAAGGCAGGCAGGAAGGGAAAAGAAAGAAATCCCCATTCCAATTGCACCAGTTCGGAGGCGTAGTCGGGCTAGCTCTCGGGCACACACACACACTCCACGCTCGGACGCAAATTCGAATGAATCCATCCGGTGTGTACTTTTTGTTATTTGCTTCTGTCGTGACTAAATGAAGAAGAGCAAGCTTGAAACGAAGGATAGGAGCATGAAAGGGGAAATAAAGCAATCGGCCATGCGGTTTTTGGCGAGGGAGCGATAGACAGAATTCTGTCTAAGAGAGTCCACGAGCAATTGGTCCGTAGACATAAAAAAGTGTTTCTGATGACACGATTCTATGAAAGTATTCATATTTTTGGTTAATGCATCTCAAAATTATTTATATTCAGTTTTGCAATTGTCTTATAAGAGAGGGATATAATTTGCCAATTAGAAGTTATCTTTGGGTGGCTTCAAAAAATGATTGAACATCACCGTGGAATTGTAAATCATTTGTCTGGAGCAATTTGAATTTTTAATTGTTGCTCTGGTCGAGTAGGTGTTAGAGTAGATGATTAACATATGTATAAAAACCATAAACACAGTAATCAACCCGAAGGTCGGTTTAGTAGGTGATGGTAGAGTTCACCCATGTACCAAGCCCGACGGCGTGCGAATATTCACACTTCAGGGTAGGGGGGCCAGTTCCTTTCCCTGTGCCGGTTATGGTTTCCCAGGAAGATCTGGTACCCGAAAAATCAACTAGCTTGGGTGGAGCTGCAGGTGCCCAGAGTGTCTTGCCCGGGAATCGACATAACATATGTATATACATATATATTTTATATGCATATATACACACACACGATGGTTGCTATTTATACATTGAGCTTTGGCAACATAAGTGCTTTATTACGTCATCTGACGTTTCCATCTGAAAGTTTGATCCTTTTAACGCTAACTTTATTCAAAAAGTTTTGTCGTTTTCATCATAGCTTGTGTTGTTTAAAGTTCCTCGAAAATTTGGTCTCCGCGAAAAAATGGAGAAAACTCGTTAACACTTTCGTCCTATAATTATTTTCGACTTTCGACTTGGATTATCGAGACAGGAGTGTATCGATCAACTTACTTCCACTTTTGGGTCAGTTCTTTCTTTTCCTTTGCCACTGTGAAACGCTGGTATAGCGAATTCCATCATGGCCGCCGTTCGCTTAGTAATAGTATGCTGGTGCCAATTTGGTATTGTAAGGGGGTTTGGGAATCGTCGCGATGTCAATGGAGGTTTTCGCTAGCAGACACTTGACACTGCTCTTGGTCGTCCTTCAAGACCTTTGGAACGAATTTAGCGCAAATCTTTTGCATCGCCAAAATTTTCAATAATACACAGTGCACAGTCATTTTATTAATGTCAATACGATCTGCGATCATGTGCACACTTAACCGAAGGTCAGAATTCAGCACTCCACGCACACGTCAGGATAAATTGTTACCGATCCTTTTTAACAAAATTCGTATGTATATTAGCAGCGATCCAATATCCCGTAATGGCTTGTCCTTTCATTAATATGTTCATTGCCTCTCTAATTGCTTCCATAAAAATTTCGCTCCATAAGCCAACAACTGCATTGGAATTTCACCTAACTTCTATTTATGTGTCTCTTAATATTATTTATTTCTTCGAAGTCCTGAGTTTAATTGTTCAATTTTCAGCTCTACACTCTTCCCTGTGAATTCTTATTTATCCTCTGTTCAGCTTAATATCCAATCGCTCTTTCTAACTTTTTCAGTGATATTTTTGTTTGTTGTTTCTCATCTTTTTGAAGGTTTCAATTATAATTCAAGCTTTAAGGAGTCGAGTTCCTCCCATATATCCGTCCATCTCGTCAAACGTTTTTCTTCCATTTGCTATTTTTTCATTAAGTCACATTCTTCTACATGTCTCTTTTCCTCCTAAAAAAATGTCTACCTTCTTGATCTTTAGTAGACAGCTACTTTTGATGGATGCATTTCTTGACTGTTACTCTGATGAATTGGCCCACCCCTAAGAACATTTATTTTGATTTTTTGATTTTAGTCTCCATCCTTCATTTGCTGCTTCATGGATTTCTTTTGCTTTGTTCTTGTATAACTCTACCGTATTTCCATATTTCATACTTTTCACTTCGTAAGCCAATCTCAATTTCAATGAAAAACTTTCTGAATCTTGCTTTCAACTTTTTAGATCATATTCAACCTTCTGCACAATTTTTTTATTGGTTTCTTATTTTATTTCTACACTTACGATCGTTAATATCGAATAAAAATTTACTTGGATTTACACCAGATTAAGCATTATTTAGTCAAATAGTACATTCATCTTGGATGTCTCTATCTGCGTCATCTGTGCGTGCCTAGCCCTCAGCCCTAAAAGATTATCAGCATTTCCCTAAGGCTTTATTAATCATGGGCAACATTAAAATTATGGCTGTATAGCCCTTATATCCTACGGTTTTATACTTATAAATTCCAACAACAAAATAAAAAATTCTTTCATTTGCAATGGTGCTTGCTCGTTATTCCCATTAATATTCCTACATTAATCTGTTTTCCCAAATGTTCTAATTTCGCTTTTATCTAAGTTCACCGGCGTAATATAATTAAATAGATTTCTTCCTTGTTTTCTATCCCCGCTGGATCTCTATGGACTCAAAAAAAGGCTTATTGACCAATTCCTTACATTTTGTAACGTTTTAAATTTCTTCCCTGATTCGTTGGGTGTGGTAGTCCAATGGGTACAGCTACGAGTTACTGACTAGAGGGTCTGGATTTATCTTTGAGCACTCTAAGACACACACAAACTGAGTAATATTTTGTGCATATTATCTTCCTGAGGAACCTCAGGCGGCAGCACAAGGAAATGAACTTTCCCCGTCATCCTGATGTGTGAATTTCTCATGCCGTTGTTTCAGCTCTATCCTCAATCATAAAATTAACCTTCCAGCTGATTTCTGTTTTTTTAGTTACCTGATTATTTCACCTTCAAGTATAACGCTTCTTATTTCCCGTCATAAAATTGTTGCATACCATAGTTCATTCTCGAAGAACTGCGTCTGTCTCCTTCCATCTAATCCATTGATCTAGTAGGAGCAGTCAAATGAAAACCGAATACCCGCCATAAAACAGTCCGCGAGAAAGGAAGCAATACTGTTGCTACGTATCGATACTGCCATCACTCTGGTAGGACAACTGCATAGTGATAACTCACATACGAAAGCAGTTATTGCGTTATAACGTCGTTGGTGCGCGAACTGGTTGTTGTAACGAGCGTTCGGTTTCCATTTGACCACCCCTTACAATCTGACCTACATGAATAGGTTAGACTCATCAGCATTCCCGCAAGTATAATTCTCAGGGGTCATCCGAATCTACAATTTGATCCATTGTCATCATGGTTGCTATCCATGAAGCAGGTCCACTTCCTAATTCAATTTTGCCTTTGGACCTAATGTTGTTATTGAATTTGATTACCGTGAAAGTGTCTACTATCTGGTTTTGTTTAAAATACGATATAATTTTCCACGCTCAAATATTTCATAGCGTTATTTCAGTATATTATTTAGCATTTTTATATCCAGTCATAAATTTTATAAAAAAATAAATGATATTAAAACATTTATCAATATAATGTTAATGTTATTTTATCATTAACACTTAATAAAGGTGATGGTAACTGTTTTTGCTTCTTCAAAGGCTAAGGTCATCTGCACCGTAGTCAAGTCAAAAAGTATACGAAACTGGGACCTACCGGTCGCTAACGACAGCACTGACCGCTCTGGTCAGTGCTCTCACTCGATCCGTCCGGAATATGTGGATATTATTTTTTCCTGTCATTCTTTTTATTCCTAAACATAAATATTTATATAAATTATGACATAATTGACATACCAATTATGTCAAAGGGGAATTCCCATTTCTGTACATAAAACCAGGAAGTGGGAAGCAATTTTTGTGGCTTAATTTCCGCCACAGTTTAAGTATATTTTCGTTAATAAGCCTGCGATCCATTCTCTCACATCCAGTGAGGAGTGCATACATCCGAAGGCCAAATGGGCGAGAATAAACATCCAAGATAAAAATGAAAACAGACGTGTTCACATGAACCGCGGAGGCTATGTTCATGGTGAAGCGGAAATTGGGTCCGGAATTAAAATAAAAAATATTGCGGATGAGAATAATCCACATAAGGTAAAAAAAATAATCCCTAAAAATAATTCCATCTATAGTTGTGAGGATGTTGCAACAACATAGACCTGTGCTCTCGAACAAGTGAACGCGTGAAATTTAAATTTGCACATCAAATAAAAATGCAACCGACAAAGTCGCGAAAAGTTGTACCAACATTTTACCAACTTAAATGCTCTTTTTAGGAAAATTTAATGTACTAAGTCACCTATTCTTTACCTTTTACCAAACCCCCTGCTAATATGTCTCTGTAATTTACTCCTATATAATGTTCCACTTTGAAAAATCATAAACAATTACATATGTAAAATGGTCTGTCATTTTTCTCGTGCTCTAATATATAGAAGTAAATAATTTCATTGGTATTAATCATATTATGCGTGGGAACCTTACAAATCACACTCATTTCACCCTTCCCTTTCGATTTTATCATATTTCGGTTCCGAATTTAAGCTACAGACACATTGACAGCCCCTTTACCATCTCCTTTCACGTTATCGGGAGGCCAATTAGTGGTTGAGGTAACCAGCGTCTAACTATTCTAGTGGAAATCGCCCGATTACTTAATCAGAAAATTTTTTTTTTAATTTTACGAAAAAATACCCGCGGACAACGGAGTCCATATGACAATTCATGCATGGTCTCATAAACCCCAAACAGGGGCGTTATAAGTGGCGTGCATACAGCCACGTACCTGGGAGTTGATGAGGCGAGGGGGAAAAACACATGCTGCGGCATTAAAAGTAACAGCCTCGACGAGCATTAACGGTGGGACCCAAATGCATAAACGTCAACGGGATTCGTAACATTTCGCAGACGTCTAGAACAGAGAGCGAGCAGAACACACAGACACGGTGGCCAGTCGGGTTGGGAAAGAGAACAGGACGCGACGTTGAGGGGCGGCGCGGGTGGGGAGGGGGGGGCTAAGATGGGAGGCGGCAGCCAGCGGAGGGGGGGGGATGTTGGCGGATAAGAAATGGAGGCGGACACCTTTTACGAGGGGAAAGAGCAATAACCCTGCCCCTCGACCGTCTCCGCCGGCACCCTGGCCACCTCTCCTTTCCTCCCCCATCGTCCCTCCCCCAACCCCCTTCATGAGCCCCATTTATTTCTTCCCGAACTCCAAGAGCGCCTGTAACTCTTTAACATCCCCAACTCCCGAAAAACACATCCCGCCGCGCCGCGACGGTCGGTCCCCGCCTCCCCATTTCCGCGCCCGGTGTCGCCCCCTCCTCTCTTCCTTCCGCCCGTTGCATTTGGCCACCGTGAGAGTGCCGATTTCGAGCGAGAAATATTTTGAGAATACAGACATTTCGGAATTTACACTTCGCGCCAGCCTTGTTTTCAAAAATGATTTTCACTAAATTCACAAGGATGGATTGAATTTCAAATGATATTAATTTCTCACAGCCATGAATCACTCTATTTAAAGGGGTAATTACGGTTTTCTCGCAGAGTGTCTCCATAATATGCTGGATAGATTACAAGTTATTTCGATTCAAACGAGCGTAAAGTAACATTTACGAAAGAAAGAGAAACTGTAAGAGAAAGCGTATGCATAAGGATATTTATAGATGCATATTTATAGTACATTTATATATATATGCAAATTAGGTCTTTTATTGCAGAGTAATATTGGTGGACCAATTTTATATTCACTCTCACAGCATCAGATAATGTGAGTATTTAAGGAAACGTGGGAACTGGTTTTGTGAAAGTTCATTGTGACGTTATAGCCAAATGGATGGAAAGTTTCTGGGCTCAAGTTGATATGACGCCTTTGATCAATCTCATTTAATCTAAATTTTTGTGATTTCCTGTGTACCAGGACTTTCGGGGATAGCTACGGCATCGCAGGAAGATTTGACTGGCCCTCTACTTTTAATGTTCACATTTTATGTATACATGCATGGTTTATTTAAAAGAATTACTTTCTACCCTAATTGATCGCACAAACATGCAGCTAAATCAACGTAGATTGCGTTCAAACATTCCTCTGAAACGAATTCCATCTCCCGAATAATGTTTTCAAGTATTAGGGGGAATATGGGCGGAAAAAGTTTGAACCTTCCATAACATTGCTACACTACTTAAACATTTTAGAGTTGGGTCGAATCCAAAATTGATTGATCCTGAATGCTGAATTTAAGTACCATTTCGTACTCGAGTTCCTTACTCAAAACCCAAATTCGAATCCCCATTTGAGTTCATAAAAAATTCAAATTCCAAAATACGTAGGATGGAATTTAATAGCATTTAAGTTCAACCATATGCGCAAATCATTATGTAGGTGCTAATATTTCTAACACAGTGGATCTATTAGTAAAATTATAGTTTACCTTCAGTCAAATAAAATTTTAAATGCCATTAGATAAAAAATTAATCTAACTTGGATTTCGGTGAAAATCTTTCACTCTGAATTCTCGGCTATGATTTGTATCCTTAAGGTGCTAGTGGATTCAACTCTAAAATGTTTTTTTCGCTGAATCTGATGGAATCTGCTCCGTGTTTCACTCTCAAAAGCAAAGTTTGCGTTCGAAAACCAGTCAATCAAAGGGAGACATTGGAAAAATTGGTGCGCAGCAGTAGAATTTTATGTTTACGCATAGACACAAATTTCTAAGTGTGGGGAAGTCACTGTGCGTCAGTCGTAACTAGACTTCTCCAAATTAGCAAGGTTGACTTGCTCTCAGGAAAAATAATCCATGAATATATATATATATAATATATATATATATATATATATATATAGTAGTACTGAATAGTCAGTACTATCGTTTCTTCCGAGGATGACGGAGCTAACTTCCGTGGAAATTAATGAGAAATAATCTGTGAGTGTTCTTTTTATGTGTACCTATATTGTTTGTTGCTGTCCAAGTTTTTCTTCAACACTTCCATGTTAATGAATATAAGGAGAGTTTGCACTTTTCCACAGATTTATTAAAGCGTTCATTAAAGAGTCATCATCAGGTACAAGACAAGTCTTGTACCTGATGATGACTCTGTGAGTTGAAACGCGTCGTACGTTTTAATAAATCTGTGGAAAAGTGCAAACTCTCCTTATATTCATTATGAAGAACTTCCACGACCTTAAGCCTGAATCTGTAGATCAACTTCCATGTTACTTCAACGAGATCATATATTTGATTTCCTTTTTATTCTGTGTAAAAATAATTTTCCTTCTGCTAACATTGTGGTTTTCTATGATTTTATTTATCACTTGATGTTTCCCTAAAGTATATTTTTTCACTGATAAGTAATCGCCGTGAAAGCCCATTCAGAAATTATTTTGATTCATCATCACACAGTATTGGACAAGAAGTTCTTCATGAAAGTCTATTCTAAGTTACTGCTTAATAATACATAAATGTAGTGCAACCTACGTTTATATTGTACATTTTGATCAACAATAGCAACAGTCTTTAAAAAGGATGTGCTGAAATGTAAAATAAATTTATAGTTGTGCAACAAATTCCGTGCCATAGGTCTCCGAAGCATGTAAAATTATGTAGTAAATGTTTTTGTTTTATTACAAGCATCCAGGATTTGCTGAACCAAAGCTGCAAACTATTGTGATGCGTTCTAATTCTCGCTTTGAAGCACCAGAGGATCATTTCCATCGCGTCTTTTGCTACCTCGCTTCGAAGTGTATGGCGCGCGCATCAAGCGCTTAGGTCTTTTTGCTAGTGCCCTTGATGCGGGGATATTTGCCCGCTTCTGCGCAGCGTTACGAGAGCTTTGAAGCGCGTTGGCGTGAGATTTGAAATTTGCCATTCCAACTTACCCCTTTTCGACTCGCTTGAAGCTAGAATTTCATCCTGTCCTAGATTCATAATACAAAGACATTTTTCCTTATACATATACATTTATGTATTTCAATTTTTTTAATATGATGATAAAGGAATTACAAAGGCATTGACATCGAAGAACGGCTCCTGAGAGTATAGTTTCTCCGCAGTTCTAGAGAATTGTTGCCAAGAGCGAATATGAAAGGCGCAAAACTGGATTCAAATAGAACAATTTCATGAATATTCTATGGAACTCCGAGTTCATGGGTTATTTTCCCTAAATTTTCCTAAATATACTTATTAATGTTTCCCGATAATCCTAAGTGAAGCAATAGTAAAACAGTCAAACACTTAAAAAGGAAAATTGGATACTCCTTATATCTTTCCGGAAGAAGGGGACTTCGAGCCACAGAATCCATCCCTAATACTTTTACAACGAAAAAGTAACACCTTTTTCATTGCGAGCTGCTGGAAAGTAGGCAAATAATTGGGCACTACCATCAGTCCATTGGATGAGTCCAACAGGCCAAGGTAGTGGAAATGTAACATATATCATTAAAATAAAAATATACCGAAACTCAAAAGTTTCGCACGCATTCTTAATCGTTGCTATGCATTAAATGAATAATCTTTCCAATTATTAAATCAATAAGTTGAAAAAGAAAAGTGTTTTAACAAGTTTAAACTTCGTATATAAAAGATTTTTATCTTACTTATTCAAGACAATTGTAGAGTTAAGAAGTAACCGATAATACGAATACTATTCAATTTCATGCAAAGAAAGACATTAAAATGCTGTCTTTGCATATTACACCATATAAAAAATACCAAATATTACATTTTTGTCAGAAACAGATACAAGAACCAAGTACGATATGTAACAGCTACCCAAAATAGCGATCTCAACCTGGTCCAGCTAAGATAAAGAAAGTGACTCAGGTGCTCAAATGGAACACAAAGATATTCAATGAAAAGCCAGAAGGAGAATGCTTCATCGCGACCATTGGGAGAAAAATAGAAGTGATAAATGAAACTAGCATAGGACGATGGAAGGACGTGAAGAATATCGTAACCGAGGGAGCAGATGAACAACTTGTAAGAAAAGCGGAGACGAAGTCTTTGCGGCCATCGATTACAGCTGAAATAAGAGACCTTACTTAAGCAGGAATAAAATAGAAGGAACGAAAAATGTAATTGCGGAAACCCTTCTTAAGAATTTGCGGAACAAAGTCATAGATTAGTGGAAAAAGGGCAAGAATGAGCTGTTGCAACAAGATAAATGACAACATTAAGAAGGGGGAAAAGCAAAACGAATTATGAAGTTGTGAAGATGTATATTGGAAAAATAAAAACAGAAGTCCGTATTGTCCGAGGACCTAATACCAAGATGAAGAACTTCAGGAGAGATGGAAGGGTACATTGAATGAATCTAACAAGAGCCCAGCTCATTTAATGGTGACTTAATCAAAGAAATTTTGATAAAAGAAGACGAACGGGCCTCGTAAATAATAAGAGGCACATACAAAAGGGACGTGAAGGAACTCAAAATGGCACCAGGAGTTTACAAAATATGCGGAGAAATAACCAAAGCACTCTAGGTCAAAACGAAGGATACCCTATTTGGGCTAGTAAAAAATAGCTACGACTGTAGAAAACTATCAGAGGACTTTGAAGTGAGTGTGATGAATACACCATCAAAGAAACCAAGAACAGATAATGGAGGGAACACAGAACCTTGTGCTTGATATCTCATGCATTAAAAATACTTTATCCGATAGTTAGTCGAAAAATACGAGGAAATAAATAAGAAAATCTCGAAGCAAGAGAAGTACATCGTTTGATGGTAAAAGCCAAAATGATGCATATACAAGCCATTATCTGTGGTATTCATTAACTTTGAAAAGGTCATAGATAACATTGAATGAAACAAGAAATTTAAGGACTAAATGCGCTTAAAATGGCCTAAAACTACAGAAAAATAATCCAATTCCTTTACAAAAATTAGGTTACAGCTATGCAAATAAACAAATAAAAGATAATGGAAGCCAAAACAAAAAGCGCAGGAATTGGGCATCAAAGGAATTAAGATAATTGGCTTAGCATATTCAGTTTTGGAGATACATGGTACATTCAATAAGTATCGAGACTGGTTCCAAAAATCAAAACTTATTATAGTTTTCACTACAATTACTTAATAATTTTCAACATACATTCCTCCTGCATCGATACACCTATTTTGGCCCGTCTGCCACTCATCAAAAGCCCGCTGGAAGTCAGTTTCCGGAATACTGTTGAGAGCCTTTGTCGTCGCCGCTTGAACCGCCTCGATGGCGTCGAACCGATATCCTTTGAGCTTTCTTTTTATTCGTGGTCGAAACAAAAAAAAGGTCAGGTGGAGCCAAGTCGGGGCTGTAGGGGGGTGAGGAGGCAAAGTTGCCACGCCGAATTTCGTCAGAAACATTAGCAAGATTTGTTGCAACGCCGAAATTTCCACCCGAGACAGTTTTTGTTCCTCGCTCAAGACTTTCGGCACCAGCTTCGCGCACCCTTTCCTCATCGCAAGATCCTCTGTTACAATGGTGCGGACGGTTCCGGCTGAAAGGCCGGTCTTCTCATTGATAAGGGGGATGGTTAAACGCCTATTAGAGTCCAAAACTTTTTTCACTTTGGCCACCTGAGCCACGGTTCGAGCGGTCGTCGGGCGTCCGAAGCGGTGCTCGTCTCTGATGAGCTCCCGGCCTTCCTTAAACATTTTGTGCTACTCAAAATCCACTTCCTGTCTCAATGCAATGCCCGGAGGCGACTGAACTAGAGCGCGCCTGAGTGGTGAAGGACCCCTTTACCGAGCCGACTGGTCGGACCCCTCATCCAACCGCTCCATTGAGGCTACAGTGAACCAGTCCCGATACTTATTGAATGGACCCTGTAACATCGTAGTAGGAGTAGAAACGCGAGAAGACTTGCAACCACCTCTGAATGCTACGGAACAAGTACTTCTGTAGTGTAACAACAGCATCAACAAAAAGGAAACTAGCATATCAATGTGTTGAAGAGAGAAAATGTAGGAAATTATCACCATCCAAAGAGTGAAAATAGAGGAAGTACAATCCTCCATCTAAATGGGTTGTAATATAACAGGATAGAAAAATGTCAACCAACATTAAGCCAAGAATAGTTCAAAGTAAGAAGACTTTCATCAAGAGCAGGCAAAAATTATGTTAGAATAAACTGAGGCTGCAATTAGTTCGTGAAAACGTTCGTATTGAGCATGGTAGTTCGTGTGGAGACGGATCATAGGCACGGCTTATTAAGTGCCCCAGTGGTGAGGACTTGGAAAAGAACTTGAGGAACATTGAATATATGTCCTTTGAAACAAGATCTATACTAAAGAATCAAGAATATACTAAATATTAAATCACCAGACAAAGTGATAAACGAGAAAGCATATTGAATGGCAGAAGATGGAAGGATAATAGGGAATAAATGCGGCAAAGAACAACTTGATGAATTGTACTCACCGTGGGTCATAATGAATCAGTTAGAAATATAATTTAAGGGAATACACGAGGTTCACCTAAAAGGTATCCAGCCATGAAATATTTTCAGAAAATCCGCCTATGTAGAAAAATGAGGCCTCAGTCCCCTTCCAAGTAGACAACCTCACACACTTATCACAGTGTCTCTTTCTCTTTCCAAAATAAAATAGCAAAATGCTTTTCTGGAATGGTAATCAGCTGCCTCGTTGCATAATCCTTTATCTCATCAACTGATAGTTGGGAAGACGAGTATTTAATCCAGGGTCATAGCCGTAAACCAGTGACTCTTCTCCAGTTATAACCATTTTTAGAAAGCCTGGATCATTGAGGGTGATGGAGGAGGCATCATCGATATAAATATATATATATATATATATATATATATATATATATATATATATATGCATATATATATCGATGATGCGGAAGTACTCACGAGAGCAATATAACTTTTGGACGGCACAATAGAACACAGAATAAAACAGATAGCACGTAAAAGGAAACTCACACTGTAGATTATTTGAGCTTTCGACCTACTCCGAGGCCTTCTTAAACGTCATATATTATATATGCCATTAGTGTATATATATATATTCTTATTTATATATACTTATATATCAGTAGATTATATCATGGTATCAGTTAGATTATATTATGGTTAGGCACAGGTTTAGGAACAGTGTGATAAATTCGCACAGTTTCCCAGGAGCGGATGCGGACTCTGACCACAATTTAGTTGTTATGAAATGTAATGTTCGTTTCAAGAAGATAAGGCAAGGGCGGCGGGTTAAAAAATGGAATTTAGAAGCAGTAAATGAATTAACGAGGAAGGAGTATCAGGAGGCTGTAGAGAAAATGATGGATGACGGTAAAGAACTGAGTGCTATCGAAGAAAAATGGGAATGTATCAAGAAAGGGATATTGGAAGCCGCTAAAGACACTATAGGAACCGTTAACGGGAACAGGATAAGGAAACCATGGGTAATGGATGAGATGATTGCGAAGATGGATGAGAGAAGAAGATGGAAAAATGTAAACACAGAGTTAGGCAAAATGAAGTACAAAGAGTTAAACAATAAATTGAGAAGGGCCACAAATAAAGCAAAAGAAGAATGGTGGAAAACGCAATGCGAGGATATGGAAAGTTTACAGAAGAAGGGTAAAATTGGTGCTCTATACAGCAAGGTTAAGTTATTATCGGGAAGTAAGAAGGCAAGAGCTGTGCAAACAGTTAAAGATAAATGGGGTAAGATAATAGTTGAACCAGGAAAAATCCAAGAGAGATGGAAGGAATATATAGAAACACTGTATGGTAAAGAACTTAGGCCGACAAGGTTAGACATAGAAAAGGAACATGACGTAGAAGAAGAAAGCTTAGGTCCAGGCATACTCGACGATGAAATAGAAAGGGCATTAAAGGAGATGAAAGCAAATAAGGCTGTGGGGGTGGACAATATTCCTGTAGAAATGTTGAAATGGTTAGGGAAAGGTGGGAAGAAGGCCATATATGGACTGATTCGTAGTATCTATGAGGAAGGAATCTGGCCGGAAGATTTTGTGAGATCGGTGTTAGTTCCTATTCCAAAAAAGGCAAAGGCTTCTTCATGTGAGGATTACAGAACAATAAGTTTGATATCCCACGCAGCTAAAGTTATTCTCAGGATCATCAACAAAAGGATAGAGAGTAAGGCAAATGATTACTTAGGGGATGATCAGTTTGGGTTCAGGAAAGGAAGAGGTACGCGTGATGCCATTGCAGTAATGAGATCACTAGTCGAGAGGAATATAGAATACAATCAGGACGTTTTTGCCTGTTTTGTAGATTTCGAAAAAGCGTTTGATAGAGTGAATTGGGAAAAATTAATGCGTGTATTGCAGAAAATAGGAATGGATTTGAGGGACAGGAGACTGATCCGCAACCTGTACATGTCTCAGACTGCTCAGGTGCGAGTGGGGAACGGAGAGTCTGGATGGGCAGTGTTAGGAAGAGGTGTAAGGCAGGGTTGCCCATTGTCACCGGTACTGTTCAACGTATATGTAGAGGAAATGATTAGATAGATAGATAAACGTCTTTATTCTGGGCGAAATTGAGACCTTCAGGTCCCCTCTTCCATTTAACCCATCGTCAGATAATGTTATAAAGAACATAGCAAACATGTACAAGAATACAAATAATAAAATAGAGATGGTAAACACAATTACAAGAGATATTAATAGCATATACAAGTGTAAACAAAGCGATAGTTGATACATCAGAAATAGATTTGAACAAAATATATTAACATTAAAGAAAAACAAGATACATGAGGGAAACATAAATAACATAAAATAAATAATTAATATAATAATAATAAAAGAAAAATAAATAAATTAAAAAATAATGATAAAAATAATAATAAAATAAAGATTACTTTTGAAATACTTGATGAAATAAGAAATTACTTTTGAGTCGTTAAGAGTTCAAAAGAAAGGAAGAACGTAAGAAATAAAGGTGGTCAGGTTCCTGTGTAGAAGAATGAGATGAATTACGGTAAGGAGGAAATTTGCTAGGAGTTGTTTTGTTTGAGCAGTAGCTCTTTAGTGAGTTTTTTCTGGAATATTTTAAGTGAGCGGCAATTCTTAATGTCAGTAGGTAAGGAGTTCCAAAGTCTACAGGCTGTAATGTGGAAAGAGTTACTATAGATTTCTGTCCTGTGTTTAGGTATTAAATAGAGATGTTTTCTCCGTGTATTGGCATCATGCACACTGTTAATCGGAGTGAAGTTACAAGATAAGTATTGAGGGATTTCATAGTTTCTGATTTGGTAGAGAAGCAAAAGGATGTGCATATTCCGTCTAGGCTTGAGTTGTAACCATTTAAGTGATTTATCATGATTAAAGAGGCATGGGAAGAACTGGAGGTAGGAATGAAAGTCGGAGGGGAACTCGTAAAATCGGTTAGGTTTGCTGATGACCAAGCATTAGTTGCTCAGTCAGCCAAGGGGTTGCAAGCATTGTTGAGTGAATTGGAGGTTCAGTGCGATAAATATGGGATGAGAATCAATATTAATAAAACAAAGGTTATGCGATTTTCCAGAAAGAAAAAGGCTAAGCTAAATATTAAAATAGGCGGGGAAAGAATAGAGCAGGTAGAGCAGTTTACATATCTCGGAAGTGTTTTGGACCAATACGGTCAAAGTGGTAGGGACGTAAGGAGAAGAATTGCGCTAGGCAAGGAGGCTTTCTCAAGGAGGAGGGAGTTGATGACGGGGACGTTGAGTAGGGATGTTAAGACAAGACTCGTAAAAACTCTGATATGGAGCGTAGCTATGTACGGCGCGGAAACGTGGTCGCTGAAGCAGGAGAATAGACGTAGATTGGAGGCTTTTGAAATGTGGGTGTGGAGAAGAATGGAGAAGGTGAAATGGACCGAAAGGAAAACAAATGAGGAAGTACTAGAAATGGTGGGGGAGGAGAGGGGTTTGTTGAGAGAAATCCTATGGAGGCAGGAAAAATGGATGAAAGGCGTATTGAGCGGTAGTGGAATGTTGAAGAGGGTAAAGAGGGGAGAATGTTGGGCAAGCGAGGTAAGGGTAGGAACAGGATAGGGATGTTGGACGGGATGAAGGGAGGAAAGAAGTACACCGAGATGAAGAGGGACCTGATATAGATTAGTTTGCTAGGTGGGGAGTCACAAAATGTTTATTTGATAGTTGTGTCCATCCAAAAACCTACCTTAACCGGTAGATTACCTAATAAATAAATATATATGCGGATACTCTCTTGTGTTCGTCCTTGGTGTGTTCCTTTCCCATTTCCTTATCTCTATTTCTATGTTAATGAATATTTGTTCACCGGATGGCGGGATTTCATGTTTGAATGTGCATTTGGCCAATGTGGCTCGTCTCTTCTTCTGGCTATGCGTGCCATGAAACGCACCGTTCCTATCCTTTCTCATGTTGTATGCTTGCTAACCTACAGTCCAATCTCCTCTTCTGTTTGTCTATTTCTCTTTTGATGGGTGCAGCAGCTCCCTAACGGCATCTTATGGGCAATGAATCGGAGCACTTTGGCGCTTTTTAAGGTCGCAGATTTCAGTGTCTAGTACATTTTCTCTATAGCTCAAGTGGTTAGAGCATCCGCCCGGCAAGTGGAGATATCCGGTGTTCCAGTCCCGATCGAGGAATATATTTTCACATTTGTGATCTGTTCACGTCCGCCTTCCCCACCTCTCTTGTGTCCGTCCTTTATGTGTGTTCCTTTTCCATTTTCTTATCTCTATTTATATGTTAATGAATATTTGTTCGCCGGATTGAGGGATTTCGTGTTTGAATGTGTTATTTAAAAAAAAATATATATATAGCATAAACATAGGAATGGTTTCCCAGGAAGATCTGGTACCCGAAAATCAACTAGCTTGGGTGGAGCTGCAGGTGCCCAGAGTGCCCTGGAATCGAACCCGGGACCCTCCGGTCAGTAGTCCAACGCTCTACCCACTGGACCACCGCGATCCTCCCTTATATATATATATATATATATACTACCTTGAACAAAAAGTTCCCGGAATAACCACCGTGTGGCGCTCCCATCGTTCCGATTTGAGTTCTGTTTTTTTTGTTAAATTGGTACATCTGTTGTTGATATTCCCTTTAAATCTTAGTGTCATAACTTGACATTTGCAAAAGTTACGTAGCCAAGAGTACATCTATCTCTGTGTGTGTTGGCGATTTTTTACAATTGCAGAAATGGATTTAAATTTGCAACAACGAACTTGTAGCAACAACGATTTAGTGGCGCACGGACGTTGGAAATGTTGGAAAAGTGTTTCGGCAACGATTCTCTAAAAAAACGGTCGTTTACCAGTGGCACGAGCGGTTCAGAAGTGGTCGTGAGTCAATCGAAGATGATGAACGCTGTGGCAGACCATCGACATCGAAAGTCGGTGAAAAAATTGATAAAGTAAAAGAAATGTTGGTCAATAACCGCAAATTAACCATCAGAGAAATAGCGGAGGACTTGAACATTGCCTATGGATCCGCCCAAGACATTGTGGTTAATGATTTGGGTTTCCGTCGTGTAGCAGCAAAGTTGGTGCCAAAAGACCTCAATTTCATTCAAAAAAGAGACCGTGTTGACGTCGCAAAATACATGATTTGCGAGGCTGAATCCGATCCCACATTCATCAAAAGGATCATTACTGGAGACGAGACGTGGGTTTATGAGTACGACACGCAATCCAGACATCAGGCAAGTGAATGGCGTTCACCAAATGAGCCGAGACCAAAAAAACCACGTCGTTTTCAGTCAAAAAAGAAGGCAATGCTGACGGTTTTCATGGATTACAACGGTGTAGTGCATCATGAATTTTTGCCAGAAGGCCAGACAGTAAACAAAGAGTATTATTTGGGCGTTATGAGACGTTTGCGTGAAGCAATTCGCCGAAAGAGACCAGAAATCGTCGCACAGTGCGTCGAGACCGTCGCACAGTGCTATCATTATTCGTAATTTTTTGACGAAAAATGCAACAAATACCATCCAACAGCCACCAAATTCACCTGATTTGGCTCCCTGTGACTTCTTTCTGTTCAATCGAGTTAAAAAACCATTACGGGGAACGCGTTTTAGCAGCCGAGAGGAAGTAATGGAAAAATCGCAGGAAGCACTGATGGACATACCGAAAACCGAATATAAAAATATTTCGAGGATTGGATCAAGCGCTGGCATAAGTGTGTTGCAGTCGATGGGGATTACTTTAAAGGGGACAATATAGATTTAGATGAATAAACTTGTATTTTTAATTTTCTGAATAAATTCCGGGAACTTTTTGATCAAGGTAGTATATATATATATTCACTTTCTTGGAAAAGCCACGAACGTGCACAATAAAATTCACTAAATAGTCATAGCAAACACAGAAACTAAAACATATTAAAGAGGGACTCACTAGTACTCGAATTTTCGGTGGTGCAACCACCTTTCTCAAGAGGAATTAGGAGCAGAACTCTAATTCTGAATTAGAATTCTAACAGAATTCTAATTCAGAACTCTCTAGTTCTGTTCCTAATTCCTCTTGAGAAAGATGGTTGCACCACCGAAAATTCGAGCACTAGTGAGTCCCTCTTTAATATGTTTTAGTTTCTGTGTTTGCTATGACTATTTAGTGAATTATATATATATATATATATATATATATATATATATATATATATATATATATATATATATATATATATTATAAAAGGGAGGAAAGAAGTACACAGAGATGAAGAGGGACCTGACGTACAGGCTTCGTCCAGAAAATAAGTGTACTGATTTTTTCCCGCCGCTCCAGGCGCGCCCAGCACCGCTCTGACGGGCTGCGATTGGAGGGGGGTATTTTGGCAAGCGACGCTGAAAAAGGCAGTAAGCTCAGAGCTGTGGTGTAGTGAGAAGCTCTGTTAACTCGAACCTCCACGCTCGACCCACGTCACGGAACCCGATGCCGAAGTTTTTGGAGCAGCGTTATTCCATCAAATTTGCGGTAAAGCTTGGGAAATCGTCCACCGAAACTGTCGGTATGATTAACCAGGCTTACGGGGAGTCAGCCATGTCCAGAAACATGATCTTTCGGTGGCACAAGATGTTCGTGGAGGGCAGAGAAGAGGTCCACGACGAATCACGGCCTGGGCGCCCATCAACGACACTCACCGACGAAAATGTGCGAAAAGTTCGCGATGTACTTAACTCTGAATGTCGTCTTAGTGTTCGGAGTAGTATTGTTGGGGAGGCGACCGACAGCTCAGGTCATTTGCGCCATTAGGGATGAATGGGAAAGGATGAAGGGTGGAGAGAAACCCGGCGTCGGAATTAGCCTGCTCTTAACGAAAGGCGCCAAGGGGTCCGCAGCTTAACGTCCCATCCGACGGACGGCGTACTCACTCAAAGTGCCCTCCACAAAGCACCTCAAGTAGGGATCGGGATACCGCTTAGTGTTCGGATGATAGCAGAGCAGTGTAATATGCCAAAAACAATAGTGCACGAGATTATTAGGGACCAATTACAGATGCGAAAAAAATCACGACAATGCGCCGTCTCACACCGCGCTTGTCGTGTTGGACTTCTTGGCCAAGCACGGCGTGGCAACGCTGCCGCAACCGCCCTACAGCCCGGACTTGGCACCACCGGACTTCTTTCTGTTCCCGAAGATAAAGAGGAGTTTGAAAGGAACGCGATACGGGACTTTGGACGCCGTCAAAGAGGCCGTGACGACGTGTCTTCGAGAGGTTCCCGATGATGCCTTCGCGGGAGCGTTCCAGGAATGGGAACAACGCTGGAACAAGTGCATCGACTCACAAGGGTCCTATTTTGAGGAATATTAGCTTAAGATATGTAAAAGTGTAATAAATTTTTTTTCCTGAGCTCAGTACACTTATTTTCCGGACGAACCCTGTAGAGTAGGTTGCTGGATTGGGTTTTGTTGGGAGATACAAAATATTTATTTGATGGTTGTGCCCATCGAAAAACCTACCTTAACCGGTAGATTACCTAATAAAAATAATATGTTATTTTAGGCCCGACAGTCTTGATGTGTGAATTTCACTCAGCGTATAGGGCTGAGGGCAGGGAAGGTGATCTAGGGCATCTATCAAACCAGCCTTAGGGCTGATTAATGTGGTGTTTTTTAGGTAATTTTATTGTTAAAACTTTGACGGAATAATTTTAATTCTGGATTCAAATTATGCATCCTTCCAAAGGGTGAAATGGTAAAAAACTCTCCGTGAATTTAATTTAGAATTTAATCAATGTATTTATTCTTGAAATCCTTGATCGATTGCTCTCAAATCTAAGCTACTGCAGTAAATTAGGTTTTATGTGTCTTAAATTAATATTGCTAATAAAATACGTACTCCTGAAAACTACGGAAATCATTCATCTCTTTTTTCGGTTGATACCTTACAAGCCTTTATGTAACTCACGACAAATCCATTTTATAATAACATTCAAGGTTTAATATTTTACATTTACATGTTTTCTTCGCTGCCTCAACAAAAGTAGTGTTGTGCGGCATTGCTGATGCGAAGACAAGGGAATTTGTCCATTATACTCGTACACTATCCATTAACTTATGCGTTGAACCAGCTGTAGAGTCCTGCCCGTTGCAGCATTGAAGCAATCATCGCAGTTTTACAACTTCTAAATAAAACCGACTCAACTCGCGTTTACGAGAATATTAAAGCTTATTGTTCAGGAATTTTTTCGGCAGCAAGATTAATGCGAGAGATAAGTAGCTTCGAAGGTAATAATTTGAGTACTAATTTTAGAGTTGGAATTGAAATTTCTGGCGAAAATTGGCAGCCAAATTAGTAATTTGAGTATTACCATAGCGCCATTTGTTTAGATGGAAAATTCTAAAACTTGAAAATACTCTTAAAATTACATTAATAATTTTACCGAGCACATTGCACACAAATGCATAAATAAAACGGACTCGCTTCCGTTCATATTTCATCAACTGAAATTATCCTTGGATTATTTATGATATTTGATGTAAATGAGTGTGTGTAAATATAACTTCAAGTTTACCTCACTATTCTCTCCTTTGTTACGCATAAACTGCCATTGTATTTCAGCAGTATGCAACACGACGCGCGCAGACGCTTCAGAACGTCAAAGCTGTCACATTATTAGTGCAGTTGTTTTATCCAGATACAAAGATAGGTTGTCACAAGTTTCATATTTGCAAACCAGTTAGTCCTGGGTAAACTTTAATGCAGCCTTATACACTTAGCCAAAAAATTCGGAACCCAAATAAAACTTGTGTTGCTACAATGCATTGTGAATCCGATACTATATTCTATCTATGATTACCTCTTCACTCTTCTCTCTACCCGCTAGCAGGGTTTCAGGCAATAGTGCATTACAGTACCTTGAGTGAGTGAAATCGTCCCTTTAAAACAATTTTAAAATATAAAACTTGGACTGTGATGGTAATAAACAAGATCTTTTTCTTCCCCCTTCCATTATATGTACGTATTATAATTATCCACCAAAGTAATCACTAGTAGGCTCAATTAATCCATCTATAGGTAACAGGATATTATCCAGCATGGGTCGGATCAAGGCGAGTATCGCGTATGTCCACTCCCAGGCGTCATTAGCCGGATAAACCTACCTTCCAACAATAAACATTGTGCATGATTTACCCAGCTAATGCAAACGCCTTTTGCATGGCTATTCGGAGTTACCCAGACAAAATAAACCGGACCTAAGTGGGGGTCCAATTTATGCCGTGCGTTTCCTCATTTGTGCCCTCATACATTTTTTTTTGTTCACGTTTGCTTCTGGGATACCAATACACCTTTCCCATTCATCGGGTCTCCCATGAGCCGACATACAAAAGTGTACCCAATATCCATTCCCACGGCGGGACTCAAACCCGTGGTTTTTTGATTCAAAAGCGGACAGGTTACTTACAATGGTGTCAAATTTTCGGACTTCAGAAAATGTTGATAAGGTATAAAGATAAACTATGACGATTATTTGCATTCTATCAAGCATAATAAAGTGTATTGTGCTGCAACAAGGACAACAGGGCACTCATCTTTTCATATCTAATCCAAAATTAATTTGTAATTGTCTAATTTTATGATAAAGAGGTTCTTTCTAATCCCCACGATTGGTAGCCGATATACTACATTCTATATGCATACAGTGGATTTTATCATCATAATTAACGAACAATCACCATGGGGAGATTCGAATGCAGGATCTTTAGTTCTATCAGTGCGTTATTACTCACGTGAACTTTTTTACCCACTGATCACTGTGATGCAATCGGGAAATTTCACCTGTCACATATTTTTCTTCTTCTTATTTTCCTCAATAAAAATACCAATATAAAATCCATTTTGTTTTCGATACTACCTACAGATTAGTGAAATTGATTTTATTGGAAGAGCATCTTATCGAGTCATCTCCATTTTTTTATCAAAACTGAAAAGGGGAAAAAGAGACTGCTTCCATGAGAGTTGGGATCTTTCTCTTTACCTCATAAAGGTAATTAATGGGATTATTTCAAATTGTATTCGATAAGTTAGGTCATTTATAGACATAAATTTCCTTGCGGTACGTCCCTAGTCTAGGTGTGTACCAACCTTTGGTTTTTGTCCGATTTCCTCCCAACGGCATTAATACTTGGATCCGAAGTCGGATTCAGTGGTCGTATGAAAAATCGATTACGGCTGAGGGAACTTACTCTTTTATCGTGTAAATCGATGCGTTTATCGGCCATTCATTCCCTATTCGTTCTGTCCTTTTTTTATCCCTCGACCGAGCGTTGACGAAGTAATCCCTCGTCGTCGTCGGCGAGATGATCCTGTATCACACTCCCTCAACGGGATCAATTTGACAGCAGATTTTAAATGCCTGCCACGTCCCCAAACAAAATTATGTCCAACTCGAGAATCGAAAATAGTTTCAATAAATCATCACGCCCCTATTTTCATCCCCATCTAGATTGTGGTGGCTTCAGTTCAACGATTGACCCCGACATCCAGGCCGCAAGGGACAAAAAGCTCGGAGGTGTGTTTGGAACAATTCGAGAAACACAAAAAGATCGATATCACCCAGATTAGACATCGGAGCATTTTAAAGAGAGCCCGCAGCTGAAACTTTTCGCGATCACCAGGGGAAATCGCGGAGAATTAGATGCGATACGTAAACCGATTCGAGCAATGGGAGCGGCGATAAAAAAATCGACGTTGACGACTCAAATGTTCCGCACATCAATCATGCGAGAAAAAAATAACTGTCGATCGAACAAATGAGCAAAAAAAATGATAATAACGACGCCACAATTGCAATTCACGAGGCATGAAATCCACACTGTTCCCCTTTCATAAAAACGGTGCAAATTACAAAAGGGTGCGGGGGTGTGCGCGGATCCTCCACCGTCGGCCTCGGATGAGCACATAAAACGGCAACCAACGCTCGAAATGACAAAATAAAGAGCCGCGAAGAATGAAGGGAAAAAAATCCGAAGGGGATGAGGGAGAAGAATGAATCCGTCACACGGGAAGAGAGGGACGGATGGCGGGGGTGGTGAGAGAGGGCGCGGGTTCGGGGACGATAGAACGAAATAAATGAACGAGATGGTACAGTATGTTTTTCTTTCGTGGGCGGAGAAGGATGAGGGAAGGGAAAGAGCGGAGTCTGGAGAGGGCTGGGAAATGTGAAATAAGGTGTCTCCCTCTCTTTCTCTCTCACTCTTTACCACCCTCCAACCCTACCACCTCCTCCTCCACACCAGAAGGAGACGTCTTCAAGATGAAAAGCCGCCACAGTCGTTAGATAAAGGAACAAATTTCTCCCGCACGTCCAGGAGGACATGTTCGACGTACCCTCCCTCCCAAAAACGTTTCCGCACCCTGGCCTCCTCCATCACCCTCGATTCCATTTAAACCACCCTCTCCTCTGAAAGTTGTCCCTCTCCAGTCCCTCAATTTACCAGGTCGCCAACAAGATTATGTACCCGAAACGGCTAACTTTGGCAATCATACAGCATCATTTATTCTTTCTGTTCCCTTCGATCGTGATTTTAATCAAGACTGAAGAAAATTGCTAAAGCCATACACAGCTAACTGCTGGCTAAATGCGATCTTTCCAATTACGCTAATGGCAGGAAGATTGAAGGATAAAGGATCATATTGGTCGTCAAATACAAGATAATGGTTCCATACCGATTTAAAAAATGCTCAGTGCCTGATGAAAGGTGCTCACCCAATAGATTGGAAATTTTAATAGAATGGAGTAGGATAAAAATTTTTCTGCACATTGTATATTATGCATTATATATTGATATATTAGTTGAACTTGAACTACATGAAACAGTCTCCATTACACTTAGTTGCATCAAATATTCATATGTAAAACTGAAAGTGTAATATATTCCAAGCACCTGAGCCGTTGCATAAACATGATCAATACATACACCCCTTTATAAGTACCAGATACAGAATGAGAAACCTAGTTAATATTGTAGTCTGCAGCCGAAGTATGTATGACAATCTTCAAATGAGACTAGTAAAAAAACGGCTGAAAGATTGTAAGAATTTTTATTTACAGGGCCCACTATAAAAGTAATGCGCATTTTCTAGGAAAAATAAATTTATTGATCGTACTTGTACAAAGTCTTAATAGTCTTCAAAATACTCTCTCCCCCTGTATCAATACACTTACGGGGCGTGTCTGTCTCGCCTGGAAGCCGCCCTTAAACCCCTCGACAGGAATGTCTCATAGGAACGTTGCAACATGCTTTTGGATGTTTTCCACGGTCTTCCAATGCAAAAAAAGTCGACGGGTCGAGACTATAAGATGGCTGGGGGACCATCGGGGGTGGTGCTCCAGAGTGGTGGTGTTTCGGTTGCATTCTTTCTAAGCTTCACGCAAAACTTGATGCAGTATCGCTGCTCAATCGAACGCTAAATCGCGCCGTGTTACAAAGTCGAGAAACACACTTCACGGGGAGGCACGTCCTTCCGCTCAGACTACTCAGAGCAAACTGGCAACCAACCGAGTTGAAAGGGCAGGCCCCCCACCACCTTAACCGATCGGCTGTACCGCGCTGCCACGGATAGTCGGGTCAGAATAAAATCATGCGCATTACTATCATAAAAGACCATGTGGGCTTAGTAAAGAAAAAAAATAATATAGTATTTACTTTTCCACAATCGTGAGACATGGCTGATAAGATCATTAGAGAAATAAAGTATTTTAGGTGTTGGAAAAATGTTATTACCGTGGAACGATGAAAATTAAATGAATGTACAGAGAAACGAATGAATTAATACCTCAAAGAGTGGATGAAGGGAGACTCACGGAGCATATGGAGGACACTTACAAAATGGAAGGAAATAAAATAGAGACATCCAGAGGAAAGTTAATTTAAGATACTATAGTTACTAACGGTACGCGTGATGCCATTGCAGTAATGAGATCACTAGTCGAGAGGAATATAGAATACAATCAGAACGTTTTTGCCTGTTTTGTAGATTTCGAAAAAGCGTTTGATAGAGTGAATTGGGAAAAATTAATGCGTGTATTGCAGAAAATAGGAATGGATTGGAGGGACAGGAGACTGATCCGAAACCTGTACATGTCTCAGACTGCTCAGGTGCGAGTGGGGAACGGAGAGTCCGGATGGGCAGTGTTAGGAAGAGGTGTAAGGCAGGGTTGCCCATTGTCACCGGTACTGTTCAACGTATATGTAGAGGAAATGATTAAAGAGGCATGGGAAGAACTGGAGGTAGGAATGAAAGTCGGAGGGGAATTCGTAAAATCGGTTAGGTTTGCTGATGACCAAGCATTAGTTGCTCAGTCAGCCAAGGGGTTGCAAGCATTGCTGAGTGAATTGGAGGTTAAGTGCCATAAATATGGAATGAGAATCAATATTAATAAAACAAAGGTTATGCGATTTTCTAGGAAGAAGAAGGTTAAGATAAACATTAAAATAGGTGGGGAAAAAATAGAGCAGGTAGAACAGTTTACCTATCTCGGAAGTGTTTTGGACCAATACGGTCAAAGTGGTAGGGACGTAAGGAGAAGAATTGCGTTAGGCAAAGAGGCTTTCTCAAGGAGGAGGGAGTTGATGACGGGGACGTTGAGTAGGGATGTTAAGACAAGACTCGTAAAAACTCTGATATGGAGCGTAGCTATGTACGGCGCGGAAACGTGGTCGCTGAAGCAGGAGGATAGACGTAGATTGGAGGCTTTTGAAATGTGGGTGTGGAGAAGAATGGAGAAGGTGAAATGGACCGAAAGGAAAACAAATGAGGAAGTACTAGAAATGGTGGGGGAGGAGAGGGGTTTGTTGAGAGAAATCCTATGGAGGCAGGAAAAATGGATGAAAGGCGTATTGAGCGGTAGTGGAATGTTGAAGAGGGTAATGGAGGGGAGAATGTTGGGCAAGCGAGGTAAGGGTAGGAACAGGATAAGGATGTTGGACGGGATGAAGGGAGGAAAGAAGTACACCGAGATGAAGAGGGACCTGATATAGATTAGTTTGCTAGGTGGGGAGTCACAAAATGTTTATTTGATAGTTGTGTCCATCCAAAAACCTACCTTGACCGGTAGATTACCTAATAATAATAGTTACTAACCCGATTGTTGGTTTCATAAGTAAGGGTAGATTTCACCCAATATTTAGCTCAACGGCGTGAGAAATTTACACCTCAGGGTAGGGGGGCTATTTCCTTTCCTTGTGTGTCTATGGTCTCACAGTGTGATCTGGTGCCAGAAGAATCACTCAACTAGGGTGAAGCTGAGGGTGTCCGGAGGCTTCACCCTAAATCGGACCCGGGCCTCCCGGTCAGTAGCCTAGCGCTCTACCCAGGATTCGGCTCCCACGTAGATCATACAGGAAGGGGGCAATTGAAGGGGGCATAGAGAAAGGTTTAGCACGGATAACGAGAAGCAGATGATGAAAGACCTTAGTACCTTGACGCATGAAAAAATGGGAGTATTTGGTATGGAACACAACTTCTTGTATAGCTCCTACAACTCAATTCGGTTCATATCTCATACTGACGTAGATTTCTCTGCCATATAAAATTATTATGTAACAATATTCTGTGCATTGCAGGATTGATTCATTGATTACCTAATTGAAACGCAGAACTAGGAATTTTGGAATAGTAATCCTCCACAATATTAAACTTGCTATCACTTGAGGAAACTGGCGTATAATTCATAGCTACGATATGGAATGACACTGCACTTCAATTTTGGCCTTGGGCAGTTAATTATTCTCTCTATCACAGGGTGCTCTTAAATTACGCCTAAATTCTCAAGAGCAAAACAGATATTTTAAAATGAGCCAGGAATTAAACTTAAACAAAAAACAATTGAATACATAGGACGTTCATTCCAAAGCCAATACGTATTATTAATTCATTATTTATTTAAAATAAGTAAAAAAATCGGAATGTGACAATAAGGTAACGGCCACAAAAAATCTCATGGTACAAATCAAATTACTGAGATATTTCTCCCCCTGTCTCAAAAAATATATTCCTAAAATTAGGTGTACACCTAAATGACACTTCCCGAAATGAAATCCACTTCTCATAATTTTTCGCCGATATTTTATAAGGAGCACAGTAAAAAAATCTTAGTGCAAAATGTATAAATAAGGCAACAATGATTCGACTCACCGTTTTATTGTCTCTTGACAGCTCAGCATATCTACCAAATAATTTTGATAAACGAATGACTGCAGGCGTTCAAGTCGCGGTCACCTTTCGTTAGTAAGGGATGACACAAATGGCACGTTGATTTAAACATCGGCGGAATTCGACCGAAGTTAAGCTTTCGTCGGTGGCTAGCATCCGATTCCCTTAGCCTTTCCCCCAACCCCACCGACACTTCTTTTGCCCGAACCCCTCATCTTCAACCCCTCCCTCACCCTCATGGGTTAAGTCTCCAGTTCCACCCTAACGTCGGAATCGTCCTCTACTCCCGACCCCTGACCCCCCCACCACCACCCACGCCCCTCCTAGCCAAGCTCAACCAGCGACATCCCCGCCCGCCTCCTTACCGTCTACTCCCTCCCCCCCCACCAATCGTCTCCTCCCGTCTCACCCACAACCTTTCCTCCGTGTCCCTTCCCCTCCCCGTCCCTTAGGAGAGCAATGGCCTACGTCTTACGTTGCCATGGTAGCAGTATGGATCTCAGGCCCGCTGACGCGACGGGTCTTTCCCCTTCCAACTCCCTTCCCCCGATTCCTTCCTTTTCCCACAGCCGCCGCCTCATCCCCTTCTCCAGACATTCCATCTCCCTCCTACTCCACTCCAACCCACTGCCCCTCACTCCCTCGCCCCGCGACGCGCATTACCGTCGCAATTTGAAAGTAGAGGGGCCCGGCTACTTACGCCCTTATCATACCTTGGCTAAAATGAGTCCCAGAAAATGGAAGAACTCTCTTGGCTTCCCGTTCAGGTTTCGACCCCCGTCCCTGCATTTCCTCCTATCTTCCCTCCTCGACTCCCTCTCTTCCCTTGTGTGTATGTGTGTGAGTGTGTTTGTTCCTCCCGTTCCCGCAATCTCCTTTATCCCCACACACACGCACCCCTCCTCTAGCCGCCTTCCTCCGTTTTTAATCGTCGCGAGTCGCGAAGAAAGAGGTCAGAATTGGTCTCGATAAGGAAAATGTCATACACAAAGTAGACTGAACCCTCTGGTGCGCAGTAGTTAAATTCGTTAAAAATAATGCCTTGAATTCAATACCAGCCGCAGAAAGACTGAACAGTGCTCTCCAAGCCTATCATTAGTTGTAGAATAATATTTTATACGAGTTATGACGATGATGTCACAATCTTATCTGTTTGTAAAATGTAATGGTTTAAAATAATAATATAAATCGTTTACAATGCGCACAAAAAGCTAAAAGAAATTCAAAACATTAGCAATGATATTTTTCAAACATTAATGATGTACCTTTGTAATTGCATATGTGTATATTAAAGAAACTGAGGGAATTGCCGCAACAGTAAAGTTTAACGGAGTGATCCCCTAATGCGGACTACACTCAGAAAAATTTTTGCATTGCCTATATTAGATTAATTTAATAACAAATACGATGAGTTCCAAATACATGTTAAAAATAGAGTAAATAGAATCAACAAAGGATAAAAAGAGCTGTTGAACTATGTGTGCATTATACAGACTTATTGCACTACAGGAGAATATTACGAGGAGAATATTATTTCGTATTATGTCAATTAGGATAAGAGAGTTGTCTGTCTTTATATTTTTTAAGGATATTTTAGGGATATTGTTGTTTTTTGGTAACCCTCAGAATAGCCCTATATATATACGTGAATTCTGTTTCCACGGTTTCAAAGGGAGAATATCTGTTTCTCTTCACAAGTGCTAAATAAAATTAATGCGTGTCTTGCAGAAAATAGGAATGAATTGGAGGGACAGGAGACTGATCCACAACCTGTACATGTCTCAGACTGCTCAGGTGCGAGTGGGGAACGGAGAGTCCGGATGGGCAGTGTTAGGAAGAGACGTAATGCATGGTTGCCCATTGTCACCGGTGCTGTTCAACGTATATGTGGAGGAAATGATTAAAGAAGCATGGGAAGAACTGGAGGTAGGAATGAAAGTCGGAGGGGAATTCGTAAAATCGGTTAGGTTTGCTCATGACCAAGCATTAGTTGCTCAGTCAGCCAAGAGGTTGCAAGCATTGCCTAGTGAATTGGAGGTTCAGTGCGATAAATATGGGATGAGAATCAATATTAATAAAACAAAGGTTATGCGATTTTCCAGAAAGAAAAAGGCTAAGCTAAATATTAAAATAGGCGGGGGAAAAATAGATCAGGTAGAACAGTTTACATATCTCGGAAGTGTTTTGGACCAACACGGTCAAAGTAGTAGGGACGTAAGGATAAGAATTGCGCTTGGAAAGGAGGCTTTCTCAAGGACGAGGGACTTGATGACGGGGACGCTGAGTAGGGAAGTTAAGAAAAGACTCGTAAAAACTGATATAGAGCGTAGCTATGTACGGCGCGGAAACGTGGTCGCTGAAGCAGGAGGATAGACATAGATTGGAGGCTTTTGAAATGTCGGTGTGGAGAAGAATGGAGAAGGTGAAATGGACCGAAAGGAAAACAAATGAGGAAGTACTGGAGATGGTGGGTGAGGGAAGGGGTTTATTGAGAGAATCCTATGGAGGCAAGAAAAATGGATGAAAGGCGTATTGAGCGGTAGTGGAATGTTGAATAAGGTAATGGAGGGTAGAATGTTAGGCAAACGAGGAAAGGGCAGGAACAGGATAGGGATGTTGGATGCGATGAAGGGAGGAAAGAAGTGCACAGAGATGAAGAGGGGCCTGATGTAGAGTAGGTTGCTGGATTGGGTTTTGTTTGGAGTTAAAAAATATTTATTTGGTAGTTGTGTCCATCCAAAAAAATCTACCTTAACCGGTAGATTACCTAATAAATAATTAGTAGTTGAGGTATTATTCTAAAAGCGAATGAATTCCGTCCGCCGAATTTGAGGTAGTGTTAACTATTTTCCCCTCTTGATGACGGTTGAGGCAAAGGGATTAATTAAAAAATTGTACCTAACAGTATTGTGAACAGGAAAAATATATCGTTACAACAAAACTAGAAACCCTTTTGATAATTCTAGGATATTTAAGTTTTTATTTATTATACGTATACTTGTGTGGTGAAATGTAAGATTGATTATTTAATATCATCCAAATTAAAGATTGGTCATGAGTCTCGTTTAAAAATTATCCATGTTTTATGAAAATAGCACCGGCAGCCGTTCATTTTAGTAATTATTTATTAAAGCAATTAAGTGGGTCAATTATTTTTCCAATTTGATGCTTGAAAATTAATTTCATTTTTTACGCCATATCTAGAAGTTTTTAGAATGATACTGAAGCTTATGATTACGAACTATATTTTAACTATTCAGTAACAGTAATTGACAAGAGGGTCATTTAATACTAGAAGAGCTCACTTCGTGATTATTCCAAATACTTTTGAAACTCTTGGCCATGGTAAAGGGGACGAATGCTTACCCTTTTCCGCCCTCGGCTTCCTACGGACAAATCATATTTTGGGTGACGCTGGAAGGTTTGAAAAGTGACACTAGACATTGAATCCAGGCCCTGTGTTCATTAGCCAAACACACTCTCCGTTTCACTAGGCTACCAGACAAACTTTTTTTTTATGTTTTCCCAGGGAAATTCAAAATAAAATTTCCGATTCTCTATTTCAATTTAATTTTTGTTACTTAATGATATTGTAAACTCAAATGTTTGTGGAATTTTCCTCCTTTTTATATTGAGTACTCCCTAAGCTATGGCTGTTGAGCACCCTTTAAGCTACGGGAAGTTGACTCAGAGGAGACGCGACTCCCTATCCATTTGTCTTGAATCCCGAATTCGAGTGTACCATATTTTCCATTTTCCGAGTTCACAAATGAATTTTGGCAGCTGATTCTGCTTTTGTTTTTTGATTATACACCGTCCGGTGCAGTGTTTACGCAACAAAAATAACTTTATTCATTAAAAATTGCTTAATTAACTGAAGGAAGATGATTTATTTTCATATAACCCTAAGGAAAAAGGGTACAATTATCCAATTTAAAAAGTAAGGTTGCTCATCTTTTCGCATGCCGTAGGAATCTCTACGCAAAAAATGTAATATACGAACGCTAATTACTTTTTCTAGTTGTTCGAGCGATACTTTTTCTCTCTCTATACGTTTTTCGGTTGTTGATTCAAGTAAATAAGAACGTCTATTCCAGAGCATGCTACAATTGTTTAATTCTTGGTGCATAATGACAAGAGTTACGGACAGTCCGTAGAGGGTTAAAATCAAAAGAAAGATGTGCAAAAGCTTTCTCCCTGACATCATAAATCTGAAATTAGAAAAGTTGAACCAATCCAGCATCTCCGCCAGATAAATTACTTCTAAAGACTTGAATATGAATTTCTGGTAGTTAACGAAGAGCAAAACATAAAGAAAATAAACTCACACTTCAAACACAAGCATAATATAATAGTTTAATATAGGCCTGTTAAATGACGTAGACTTTTTTCCAACCAGATGTTAATCATTCTATATCAAACTATTCTAATGCAGATTAAACTCTTATAACTATGTCAAAGTATTTTCAAATATTCCTCATTAATCTTGAGGCGTCAAATAATCTCCATTCATAAATTTTCTCCTCCCTTCTAACTCTGTTGATCCGTAACCATTTCCCTTCAGATGCAACTATGAAAAGATCAGCAGAAAGTTTCCTAAAATAATTAGATGCGACTTGTTTTTGTGTTCATTAGACAGTTTTCGAAAGTTTTCCGGCTCGCCTCAGCCCATTTGACCGCGCACAGTCCTCAGCCGCTTGCTCGGCCACCGTCACACCCGATTTCGCCCATGCCTCTCTCTCGTGTAATTTGAGGAAGGAAGGAAGTGATGGAAATCGCAACGGGAAAGCCCACTAGCCTGAGAGGCCAAATGTTCGCTAGCGAGCAGCGATCAATTCAATCATAAGGCAAAAGTTTTCGGTAATAGCTGTTGCATGATGGAGAGCGGTAGGAGCGATCTCAGAGAACCGCCAGCTGTCTCTAGTTTGCAGCGTTAATTAATCGGGAATTCAGGGAGAGAATGAAGCCCGTAATATTATTATTATGTAAAATGGTGATTCAGTTACAAAAATATTATTTTCATTCAAATTGGAAAATAATAATAACCGACATTTTGACTAGGATATTTCGAGTAAAAACAACTATAGTTCTAAATTCGAACACACAAGATAAATTCAACTATGCACTAATATGAAATTCATGAAAACGCAGAGAACCTCCGCTTGTATTTCAACATTCTAGAATAATTATGCCTATGTTATTGGTAATAGGTTTCATAGGTCATGTTACTTAATACGCGGTAAGTATGAAACGGCACATTAAATATTAAAATTGATAAAAATAGTTGGAATTTATTATTTTATCATTTCTGTTTTTATTTGGCATCCATATCCTTGGAGAAACTAAATTTGTGGATAAATTAAAAAATCCAACACCTCTAAAATATTCATCCACATATCAGTATTCCTTTCTTAAAATACTGACGTGAAAGCCACTTTCAATCCCATAGACGTCGCTATCTGTCCTCTACCAAAACAGCAATAATTTCTTACCAAGAAGAGTTAACTCATTATAGCTATATAACTCATACAGCAAATCATTAATTTTTAACAAATAGTTCCAATAAAAAATTAAATGCACAAGCATTTACTAGGTTCCTACTATACTTGTATAGGGAAAACGTCAATGTTCTAATAGAAATAAAACCATAACCTAAATCCAGAGTTAGTCAAAGTTGAAATCTTTCTATTGTGATGCTGCGAACATTTTCACCAAACACAATTGCCGAATCCCAGTATGGTTAACCTTTGAAAATGGCTTCAGAACTCCATTCCTGCACATTAGCGATATCCTGTTTTTTTAGTCTATTAAATTTTAATGACCAATATCAGAGTCTTATACGTCCACCCATAAGGTTCCATGTGATTTCAATCGAAATTCAATTTTTGTCTTCATTCAGCGACGCCTCCGATTAGCAATAGCTTTTCAATTATTACTTGCACGAGGGCTACATATGGTTGATTGGCCGTACAGTTAAAGACAACACTATCATCTCTTTGGCAAAAATAAATAGTCGATTATTTTATTTTCTGTCACTGTTTGTGATAAACTTCGACCTTCCACTGGATCATTTATATACCCCTTCTTTGCGTGTCGTTCCAGTGGAACAACCCATTTGCGCCAAATCACAATCATAAATTTACTAAACAATTTCAGGGAAATTTATCTGGATGAATGAAAATCACGTGTGGCAATTAGATGTTTTAAATAGAAAAGCTTCTTCGTGAATTTCTGTTTTTTCTCCGCCTTATCGCTTACCATTATTTGTTTCTTTATGTGTATAATTATATCAACTTACGCCCTTATTTAGCTCTTCCCGTGCTCTTTAATTTTCTAATATATTTTCAGTAAGTTTTTGCTCCTTAAATTACGCCTAACACCATGCGCCCCTTGTGCGCCCCAATGCTCATTTCTCTCCCTTCAACATATTATTTATTCCTTGTGCTTTTCTTCCAACATCTCCCTAGAAGCTATTGGCTAGCTGCAAGAAGTATTTGATCCGTCTACTTGGTGTTCGTAATTCTACTTAGAAGATGCATTTTCATTACTTCTAATATCTTATCTCAGGTGCTCACAACTTCCGGCCATCTTATTCGTTAAAGAATATATCCTATACAAAAACAATATGTACTTATAAAAATTTCTATGTACTGAAAACCTAACACAACTAAATGTCGGAACTTCAGGTGTGAAAGAAAACTTGCAAAAAGTAAATTTGCAATGTTACGCATAAATGTGTTTAATTAACAAGGGTAATACGTATTGAATTAAGTTTAGGATAAAGGTAATTTAATCAGTGTATTTTTAGGAATTAGAATTTAATGTTGATTTGCGAGATAAATGATTTGGTAGAAGAGACCATCGGAAAATTGCAGCGGAAGTACATTGGTACATTGAAAGTCTAAATCTACGTAGTTTAGCAAAAAACGCGAAACCTGCGGAGAGGAAATGTAATCAGCTTGGCGCTCACTCAACCCATTAGTTTGCTGCATTCCTCAATTTTTCTCAACCACTCAAGCAATCCCTAACTTTATCATTTCTCAGATACTCCCTGCTTCTCAATTTCATTCTTTTTCTTCGAAATTAGCAGCTATGATGCACTTAGCTTAAAATTTATTGTGGAGAAATTTTATTCAAATTTTCACCGACCAAAGCGCCACAGCATTTCAGTTAACATTCACTTCCATCAAATTTACCATTGATATAGAAGAAATTGAATACTAATTTAGGGCTCACTTAAGATTTCTCTGCGTAGTAAAATAGATTGATAATACGTATTATAAAAACACCCCTAAAAATTGGCTTGTCAGTTTCTTATTTAAAATATTTTATTGGCGGTTTCTTTCTACCATTCCTAAGCAACACAAAAAATTCAGTCATTCTGGAGGATTTAATTTAATTGTATTAAATTACTTTATCCAAATTTTATCAATCGTCATGAAATTCAAAGTACCCTTTCTTGTTTCATAGTTTATTAGCATCTGACAAGATGCGAGTATGCGTGTAGGTAAATGCATAACCTTTTAAGTTCATTAAACGGAGACTTTATTCTGAGAGTGTCTGGGTAAAGTAATTTTCCATAGCAAGGCAATAAATCTCCTTTCTTATGTTAAAAGCTTTATCTATCATTTCGTTTGCCATTTTGTTATATTGATTTGCATAATAAACCGAAAAGACTATTTTGGTTATTCAAACCAAACATACTAATCATAACCATTACGAATCATCTCCTTGATCTCAGTAGAAGTGCATTCATATCCGTATTATTTCTCAGGTTAACCCACATATGTTTATATTACAGTTATACTATTTCATTAGATGAATATTATGTATTCAATTTGTAATCACGCATATACATACATTTATTTCAAAATGAGGAATTACATTTTCACGTAACTTGACCGGAGAGACGGAGTCAAGGGTCGGGGTTAAAAGGTTACGTCTTCAAGCACCTGTCTACCCGGATGATTTGCTTCTGATGGCGGTCCCCATTAGGAATATCCATTCTGTCCATCATATTCTCCTTAAGCAATCCAATCGTCCTATGTCGCTCTTCCTCAGCAATCGATCCCTTGTCATCCGCTTCTTCCCTCCCTCTCCTCCTCAATCGGTTCCCTCCCTTCCACCCACTCATCCCTCCCCCCGCCTCGCCACTACCGTCCGCCCGCCCCCGCGCACCGTGCCCCCGTCCGTCCTAAACGAGACGCGCATATACGCTCCCTTAAACCCAATCTCCCCGCACGTTTTCCGCTCCCTTCCCCACCCTCCCAAAGCACTAAGGAACGTAGTCGTCCCTTCATTGCGCCGTGATTACAAGTACTCCCTAATGCACGTCGTGGATGGTGCGGCGGGGAGGAGAGAAGATGCGAGGAGGCCCACGGTCATGCATTTGCTGATGAACCGGGGAAATATGGCTGAGAAAGGGGTTTGTGCAAAGCAAAGTGGTTGCAAGGATTATTGGGGAGGGTCCAGAGGGGAGAGGGGGACTTGCGATGCACGGCAGAATGCGGGACAAGGGAGGAGTGCGTCTGGCCTCTTGGGGTATTCACTATACTATCTTATCATATCCCTCCCGCTTTCTCCTCGTCATCCATTCATCCTACAACTTAACTCTCCCCCGCGGTTCCATACTCATTCTAATCGACAAGTGTCCCACATTTATGGAGATAATCCATTTCGAATCAAAGTCTTCGACGCCAAACAATAGCATTTATGCCTTTCCAGATGCAGGTTTGGCATAGTTTCCGGTGAGGTTGGTTTTCTGCATTGCGAGTCTTAGTCAAACTATCTACAATCCTTGATATGTGGCCGTACATATGTATGTCAATTCAATGTACATATATATAAATGTCAGCTTTGATATATCGGATCTTATAGAGATTTTATTTAAATTTTATATTACACATATATTGAAAATTTTGAGGTGTTTGGTGTCTGAATTTGGTATAATTAATAAATCTATCACAGACAATAGCAGGGATAGGTAACTTAAGCGAAACCTGAGCATATCTTAGACTGCCCAAAGGAAGGTGAGAGATGGAGAGATGAGATGGGTGGAACTGGGCCGGAAAGTAAGACAGGATAAGCGCAATATAATATCAGCGTGATAATGAAGATCAATTCAAACGGTGAAGGTAATCAGATTTTCGAGAAGGAGGAGGGCTAAGTTATTCATTGAATTGCGTGGGCAAGGCCTAGAGTAGGTAGAACAGTTTACATTTATTGAAATTTCTTTGGAGCAAAATGGTCGGAGTAGTTAGGTTAGAAAAAAAATAACATGCATGTACAATACTATACAGGAAAAGAAAAAAAGATTTATGACATTTTGACAACATATTAAAAATCATTTTAATGACCGCGGTCTCCAATTTTCTATATAAGTTATTCCAAAAAAAATATTACCTACCACATTAGACTGCAGTATTAAATTTGTGATTTGATTGCCGGTCTACAACTGCATAAAATTCATACAGATTTAGTATAACTGAATTGAGATATAAATTATATTTAAATCTCATTGCTGATTCGTCTAGTTATAATCGGTGCTACATTAACACCGTTGAGGATGAGACAGCAAGTGCAAAAAGCATTCATCTGCCTGTATATCCGTGAAAAAAGTAAATCTATATCTACTTACCAGAATCAAAAGAAACAGATTAAAATAAAACTTATTATATCTTTACGTTAGATTCTTTCGATTTCGAGTTAGTTCCATCAAATGACGGTCTCCCGCCTTGGCGCCGCCACTTCACGGAACGACGCGAAACTGAGCTTGCCCTTGTCTGCGGCCAACTGTTTCATTTTCGCATACAGATAATTTCAGAAAATCACCTTTCAAAGGAAGAGTGACGACATTGTCATAACCAGAGGGACTTGAGGCCAGCCATATGATTCCAAAAATTTGGTAACCCTATGACCTAGATTAAATAATTTCGTGTTTTGAAAAGCAAAGAAGTTCATTATTTACATATACTTAGAACTAGTGTGACGTTTGTGACCCAGAAACTTGGTCAAGGAGATAAGATGAAGTCCTAAGTTGAAAGGTTTCTGAGACTTTTTTGCAAATTATGATGTAGAAATAAACTCCATAGAGAGGAAGAAAAATAACAGGGCAATAGATAAAGTGGACGGGGAAAGGAAGTTCTTCGATAAATTGTATTATGAGAAATATAATAACTGGAAGAGATATTAAGAGATGCTCTGGCTGTGAATACTCAGTTGAAAAAGAGAGTTCGGTATTCGTGGCATAGGGAGGAATGGGTTTGGTATTTTTAACGGCGGGAGACCGTATATTGCATCTCTAAAATAATGTGGCTTGCAAATTTCTTTCTACATGGATACGTTTTCAAGACATACACATTAATATGTGATAGTTTTTAAGAACCGTCGCACTTTAAAATTTTTCTGTTAAATAAAAACTAATAATGTGTGTTAATAGTGCTGACAGGTAGAATCAGAAGAAATATAAATTAAAGAGAAAAACTAGAATTCTATGAATATTTATGTTTACATGTTGTTTGGTATTTTACTACCAAATATTTTCTTAAGGTGACTACGTATCCTATCGCAATCCATTTGAAACGCACACAATCAAAAGAAGATTCATTGGTGATATGATCCAATCCATCAATCCATTTGAATAAATTTTCGGGAAAAGGAAACGATAACGTAGTTCCTAAGATACTCTGTTCCACTTACTGTTGTTGGAATGTCACTCAGTAAGAAAATATAATATTTGTACCTTTATAAAGCAGACGTCAGATATCCAACATTAAAACGGGAAAATTACTCTCTGTGTCAATGGATATGTTAATTAATGCCAGGTGAGTATTCAAATTCTTTTAGTGACATTGTACTGATCAGAACTTCGACTTTGTCGATGTATGAGAGCAATCATAGGTGATACAAAGAAAATATGTATGAGTTGGTTCTACATTTCGGTATATTGTTATGTCTACCATCACACCATTTTCCGTAGTAACAGAATTAGCCATGATGGATCATGAAAACTAGTTTCAATGGTGTGCGGTAGCGTTAGGTATCACCATATATAGGATTTTGTATCATTAAGTGTGAAAAAATAATGAAAACATTATGTATCCATTGGGTAATTAACATCAGTGCTTTTTAATGATCAGGTTTTATTATGTTCCACGATCGCTTTCGTGCGCCTATCGTTTCGGTCCTGAACGTTAGGCGTCTACAACATATTCTCTACCCTCTCGAAACAATTTGTGCTACTCAAAAACACTCCATCACCAAATCGCCATAAGCTGGGCGTTATCACTATAAGCTGACTTGAGCATGTCATGAGTGCCTTTCCCGGTTTAGCCCAGTTCCACACAATTTTTGATGGCACAGCGCTGTTCCAATAACAGATTCATGACGGAGCATAGCGAGGTTACGTTATTGAGGTTCCGTATATGTGTATTTTTATGCATATAGAAATATAATTTTTTTTATAAATATATATATATATATATGTGTGTGTGTGTGTGTGTTTATATAAAAATATATTTTTATATATATAAAGTAGTGTGACCTGAAGAAGGCCGAAAGCTTAAACTTTCTGAAATGTGAATGTCCTTTTACGTGTTTTTTTTATTTTATATTTGTGTCCTATTATGCCGTCCAAATGTTATATTTATTTATTTAATAATGTAATGGATTATTCCCCTCCAACTTTAACTTTTCCATGATATTTTCATTGTAAAGATATCATAAGCAACTGGGGTCCCAGAGTAGGGCTAATAAGGAATTTTCCCGAAACAAAAGTTGAAACACACATCACGAAACAATAAAGATTCCGAAGATCCGTACTTTTTGACAAACTTTTTGTGATTAAAACTAATAAAGCGAAATAAAACTTTTTTTGTTCATTGGTTAGGTTATTAAGACCAAGTTAAACTAATGAGTTTTGCATCATGGTTTAGTTCCCTTCCAGGTCTCTTCAGCAGCTTTAGTTTTTTCTTTTGTCCCGATTCTCCCGGTTACCACTAATTGCCTTCTCAAGATCCTCTCCTCGTGCTTCAAAACGGGAGCAGGGATAGCAGGAAATCTTTGTCGCAATTATTATTCCCCCCACACTTCGAAGAAGAAGCCTTTGCCCGACTATCGTGAATTTTGTTAAAAGCCTCAATGGGTAGGCTAACTGGACTTTTGAAGTACTTTTCTTTGCTATCTATTACAGTATTTTAGCACTTTTTCTTTCTTCGTCCACCCTACAGCATATCCGATTAGTGAGAAAAGTTGGCGGCCATTTCCCACAAGAAAAACCAACAGTAACATAAAACACTGATAAGTAAACCTATATATATTTTCCGAAATCTCTGACAGTGGATTATAGGATTTTTTACATCAGTGCCGTTGAGAATGCTACCAACAAAAGAAATCTAATTAGTATAAGCCAATTGACAAGTCCATCCGATAGAGAGATCAAGAATCGAAACACCTTATTTTACATTTGATAGGTATTTTTAGACACTTTCTAGGGTTTCAATTAATATTACAAGGAATTCGGTGAAGCGAAATGTTTAGATCATTATTAACATTATTTTACCTATGCGGTTACTACGACCAGATAGGCGTATGAATAGAGGAATTTCCTAAGATCAATCAAGATGTTAGGAAATCATGATTTCCTAAAATTTTCTGAATTAGAGCGACGACTTAGTACATTACTGTCTTTTGATCTAGGGGCAACTAAAAATGTCTCTCTCATTGTTCCTCATTTTTCGCGCAGTGCTTTTCTTTCCGCAAGCAATAAGGTACTGCCCATAAGCCGGACGTAGTATGTACATATACATTCTACTAGTACTTTACTTCGTGCTACATATAATATTTTTTCTCTTGTGATCCGCACCATTCTACCACCTACACTAATTCTGTGTTTGTCTTTTACATGGGTGTCTATCCCTTTTCCTTATACTATCTATTCATGTTAATGTGTTCGTCGATCCGCGGGCTATCGTATTTGAGTATGTATTTGTATGACGCTCGTGTTTGATTGTATATTGTATAATAGTATTCCGTATCTCTTTAAATCCAACCGATTCTTTCAAAAACCAATAACCTAAATATTTTAGAGCCATAATTTTCAGAATTAAAGGATTACCACTCCTCATCTCAAAACTCACGTGCTATTGTCCTTATTTTATTTTTTACTACACATAATTGAAACTCATTATGGTTTATTAAGGATTCATCATGATTATATTTAGTTTAATCAGTGCTTTTGAAGAGCAAGTTTTTGTGAATAAGAATTAATATATTAGTAGTATATATTAATATTTTAGACTTTAATCGAACAATTTTTCAAATAGTAAGTACCGAAAATACATCAGCTCAATATGCATATGCAGTTTTTTTTAGTTTCTTAAGTGATTTGTATTAATAATTTTCGCTGATAGATTTATTTTGGAAAGGTTTTATGCAATTATTTCTGTTTCCCAAAACATTGCCAGCACAAACCAACTGATTAAATATTATTATGCAGGTGTCTCCAATTGGCAAGTTGACATTTTCGTTTACGATAAGAATATTGCCTCAACCTAGGATGACGATGAAGATGATAAATATTAAAGAATCATCACATAGGGAAGAAATTCGTTCCGATCTTCTATCATTCACAAATAGAAACACTCATACCATTTAAGATATCGGAACGGCTTTAGACAAAATTGAAAAAAAGGAGAATAAAGGATAATTCAGCCTGCTCCATGTCGCATTTTAAGTTTTCTTAATAGCTAAATAGTTTAAGCGTAAAATTGTGCCCAAATATGTACCATATACCCATGCCACAGTCTCGTAGAAAGTTGGTAATCCGTAACGAATGAAAGCAGGTATGCAGTACGAAATCATTGTTGAATAATATAATTATTTAATATCAACCACAGTGTTCTTAGAATTTATGAATCTTTGGATAAAAGCTTTATTATAGAAATTTTAAATAACCACATGAATTAGTACTTAATTTTTAATTAAGTTAATTGAATTGTAAAGGATAAAGGGTGTGATTTTCGTTGCACGCTTCGCTCGATGGTAAGCAAATGAGATTTAATAAAACACGTGGATGAAATGATCTCTCTCTCGTTACGATTCAATGAATAACCGAATTAAAATTTTGAACTCGCTTCTGCTCGGCAAAAACCTCAACGCGTGAGAATGCCGAATGGATCTAAAATTAGCTGTTTCAAATATTATTCTTTTTGGCTAACTTTTAATGCAAAACTTTGCTGTAATTCTTGTCGCCTCGGGCAAACCCTGCAGTGTAATATCCCATTTGTGACCATTGAGCGGCTATGAATACCTTGGTTAAAGCTATGGAAACAAGATATTTGGGATGGGAGGAAGGGCTTGACGAGGGGGAGAGGAGAGGAATGGGGGGGTCACAAAGTTCTCGAAATTCCTCCGTACGTAGGAGCGTTCGCTAGCGAGGGCGAGATTTGGACTATTCTGCAATTTTTTGGTGCGGAAAAAGAAGAGTAGCCATTCGACGAAAACTTCATAGGGACCCTAAACTCCTTGCGCTCGAAAACGCCGTGTGCTCCGCCATAATTCTACCGTGGGATAATAAATCGCGCTAAGTATTCCCCATACCTCCATGGAAATATAGAGAAAGGGGCACGGAAACACATATAAATATATGTTTAGGCATATATGTTATATATATATATATATATATATATATATATATATATATATATATATATATATATATATATATTGAGGAAGGGAGGGGGTTCAATTGTAACAGCTTATATTGAAAACGTTCTTCAGGAAAGCGCTAATCCACCGTAGAGAGGAAAAAAATAATGAAGACTTAAATGGGGCTTAATCTGGTTCGTATAGTATAACTTCTCTGAGGCGTATTCACCACTCAAACTCCTTTTAAAAAGTTCCTATCTCTTTTTTCGTCGCTCTCACTCTATTTCAGCCTTCTCCTTCATTCCATCCAGTGCTACCCTTTCTCCATGCACCCCTTATTTTTTCCCACCCGAAAACTTCTTCCTCGTCTTTTTCCTACCTTTCTTTTTCTTCATCATCCCCGACGCAGCCCACGGTATCGCACTCCCCCGCGCCCCGCCCTTCTCCTCCCACACCCCAACCCTCCAGTCGCTTCCTCATTCTCTTGGAATTCACCCACCCCACCGTAAACGCCCTCCTCCTCTCTTACCCTCTCAACCCCCTTCCGCTCAACATCTCCAGCCTCCCTGTTCTCCTCGCTTCCACCCCACCCTCGCCGTAGACCTCCCCGTCCGCGTTCAACTCCCGTTCATATCAGTTTCGCTAAGCCCTCTCCACCAAACCGCCACCCCCGCACCGAAGCTATCCTTACCCTCTCCGCCGCTACCCGCCTCCCCCCTTTCTCCACCCGCCACGCGATCCGAAAACTTTACCTTTCAGTGTGGCATGGCTTTATACCTCCTTTCCTAACCATCGTTCGTACGTTCCCTCTCCCCTCTAATTCTCTCTTCTCTATCTCCCTTCTTTTTTCACACGGGTTCCCTCCCTTCAAACCCTCTCCAGAACCCTCTCGTGCTCCCCGTAAACTCCGCTTTTTCATCCTCTGTCGGCTGGAAAAAAAATAGGAATAACACATTTCTTTTCCGTACACTCTCGCGCAGCCGAGTGCTGACAAAAGCGCAGTCCTCCTCTCTCTCCCCCCTCCCTCTCGCCTCCTTTCTTCCTTTCCAGAATCCCCTGCCCTCTCATGCAAGAACCTTCCTCCGCTCCTCCACGTCTACTTCCTTTTTCTTCGTCCCTCTCGTCCTCTTCCTTGCTTCTTCATCTCTTCTCACCCACAGTCTTTGTCTGCGCGTTTCGCGGTGCTTCGCCAAACACTTTCGGTAACCTAGAACACGCTTCCCTTTTTTTGCCGAACTCGGAATAATAGTTCGACAAAAGAATCGGTTCAGCGATGTCTCATCAAAAATAATCAACAGCCGTCTCAATATCAGTTTCGCTGCGACTTCTATTTCCACTTACTTAAAATTGAGAAAACGTATTGATAAGTAATATATTAAGACAATGATAATCTTACACAGGAGATAATTTTATATATATATATATATATATATATATATATCAATAAAATTATGATTTTTAAAGCCCATTGTAGACACTTCCTGAAAATAAATTTTTATCCTTTTCAACCTTTTAAATACATCACTTTTTGACCGACTATTATGCTGGATTCCGTGTCTAATATTTGTTACCCCACATGAATACCATCCCATATTCTACGCCCTCCTGCCGACCCCCTTCCCCGAAACTCGAATTTTTTTCCAGCCTATAAAAGACTTCAGTTTTCTCTCCACAATAATGTACACATTTCTCTAACACTTTAGGCTGCATATTATCCTTCCTACTCGTTTATTAAAATATTTACGCAATACAACACAATCCATTTTCAAAAGAACGTGAATTAAGTTTATTTTTCCTTTAGAAATTAATTTTTCTCTTTATTTTATGATTGATTTATTACTAAAATTGATTGATTACTCTATTTTGTAGTGAAATAACTAGAGCTGATTGTATCACAAGCAATAATGAAGCAAAGAATGCTTCGTAGTCATGGCGCAAACATGTGCAACCGTGTGTAAACGGTCGTAACTCCATAGATTGCTATCGAATCTCGTGGTTTTATGCTTGAGCAGGTATTATATCCATGGCCAATCTAATTTATCATCGAAAACTCTCTATGAAATCCATCCCTTTGCGCATGCGGCTTCCGTCCATAAATTATATAGTGCTTCTTCCCGAAAACTGGTGGATCGTTTGGCTGTGAAGTGTTTCATTCAAAAGAGTAGTCAAAGTATGCAAATGTAAAGATATTCCCAAACTCTAAATTAGTCTAACTGATTATGAAACCGAAGGAAATTTTGAGTTCAAATATATGTATCACTTCGAGAAAATTTCTGGATATGATTATTACATATGTTTCCAGTATTAATTAATTTAGCCCAGTTATTTTAGACTTCAAATTAATTTGAAAAAGTTCCATGACTAATTAACATAGTGTTTTTGCTGTTTTACAGTTATTTTTTACCGTTAAAACTGTTGCAGAATTTTTTGTCTACTATTTCCCTTTGTACTCAGAAATTTTCATACTACAGAATTTACATCTGAAGTATAGAATGATCAGTCAATTTTCACAGAGTACCCACATTTCCCAAGAAGGGATTAACAATTAAAACAAACAAAGATATTTATGACTTTTTCCGAAATTTTCGGACTCCCGAGTTTCCGAGTGTTCCACGGACAAGTTACTAGGATGTAGTCCAAGGAGCATATGTTCTCGGGTACCCCATCAGATGCAACACCATTTTTGTGAGATTTCTGAGTATACGAGTACGAGTTAAAGAGTATTCGTATGTGTCAACCTCATCGGGATATTTCAGTAAAAATTAATATGAAGGACTCGTAAGGGAAAAAACATATTTCTCAATTTTAGAAAATTAATCAAACGATTATAATCGATCTTTGCCGGTGTCTATACTAGACACTACACCTACTTGCTGAAAAGGTTGTTCTTTTCTCCGTACATGCAGATTGATACAGCTTTTAACTGCCAACTTAAAAACTAAACCAGTAAATAAGTAAGGGAATGTAAAATGATGATATCCATTGCGATTGACCATTAAAATTTGTTTTATCATCGTAAACAGTGACTGTTGGATTTGGTATGTTTACATCAACAGATTAAAACGTTTGAGTAGTAGCACTCAAAATGACCTTTCATGCTGTCCTCTGAGAGAAGCACTATGGAGTAAATAAACAGCCCTGTAATCAGTAGAGTAGACGCGTACATAAGTGTGTCAACCCCTTAGGTAGTGATTAAAAAATGAGAAATACCGATAAGGACCCTGTTTAATTATTTGATTGCTAATCTTTGTCTTCATTTTAGAAAAAGTCCTTGATGTGGGGCAGGACAATGATTACAATATTTAATGTCCACAAAATGATCGATTTCTAGTTTTGTATAATTATATTTTTCCTTTTTTATACGTCACTATTTAAGCAATCGTGTGATCAGGAAATAATGGTTAAAGAATATCAAACATTCAGATTTTCATTTGACCTTTGAAAAGGTCAACAAAGGCTTCATCAGGGAAAATGACTGAGAATATTGGTACCTACCTTAAATTTCAACTGAGTTCAAAGGACAAAAATACACCCTTTGAAGTAGTTCCATTGTATGAAATTAATTTCAAAGAATTCTCTTTCGTTTTCAAACTAGTTTTAGAATATCAAATATTGCGACTAGACTGTTTAAAGGGGTTACAACCTGGAAGAAAGACGTATTAAAGAGATGAGTGGCATTTTAGTTTCAATACTGAGGGGGAAACATCCCAAAATTTACACAGCTTTAATTAAAACTATGGATATTGTTTTTTGCTAGTGTACAGAAATAGCATATACTATAGGGTTAAAAGGGACCAATAATCTTGATATGAAATTTAAATGAATCTCAACTCAAACTTTCACCTTGTACAAATGGTTACAGATGTGAACTACTTAGCATCAGAGATATTTTCATATAAAATTTATCGTTCGGACTGTGGGATATTAAATGATGATGCTCCATGTTGTTGACCATTTTAATTGTGAATGTAAATATTGGGAGTGCCCTTTTACGCCTTATTTTATTTTTGGATCCAATGTTACATATATACATACATACAAACACGAGAGTAAAACAGTAACGGTGAGAAAAATCTCTCTCTATATATATGACCTGAAGAAGGCCTCGGAGTAGGCCGAAAGCTCAAACAATCTACAATTTGAGTGTTCTTTTACGTGTTATCGATTTTATTCTGTGTTCCATTGTGCCGTCCAAGCGTTATATTGCTCTAGTGAGTACTTCCATATCATCAATATACATGCATAAAAAAATATATATATATATATATATATATATATATATGTGTGTGTGTGTGTGTGTATACATACATATTACAAAAATGTATATATATATATATATATATATATATATATATATGTATGTGTGTGTGTGTGTATACATACATATTACAAAAATGTATATATATATATATATATATGTTTTTCTACATATATATCATTGAAGTTGACGCTCTCCGGGGACGCACAAACACACGGATACAAAATATTCAACGCACAGAAAAATAAAGGAAGGACACTCACAGTATATATTGAGGTTTCGACGGCACCACCGTCGTCATCAGAATCAGAATTGATTCTGATGACGACGGCGGGGCCGTCGAAACCTCAATACATACTGTGAGTGTCCTTTCTTTATTTTTCTATGCATTGAATATTGTGTATCCGTGTGTTTGTGAAAAAATACATATATATATATATATATATATATATATTTATTATCATAAAGTAATCTACCGGTTAAGGTAGGTTTTGGATGGACGCAACTACCCAATAAATATATTGTTACTCCTAACAAAACACAATCCAGCAACCTTCTATACATAGTCTTTCCTCAACTCTGTGTATATTCTTCCTCCCTTCATTTCGTCCAACATCCATATCCTGTTCCTGCCCTTTCCTCGTGTGCCTAACATTCTCCCCTCTATTACAATCTTTAACATCTCACTGCCGATCAATACCCCATTAATACATTTTTCTTGCCTCATTAGGATTTCTCCCAACAAACTCCTCTCGTCGCACACCATACTTAGGACTTCCTCATTTATTTCCCTTTCGGTCCATTTTGCCTTCTCCATTCTTATCCACACCCACATTTCAAAAGCCTCCAATCTACGTCTATCCTCCTGCTTCAGTGACCACGTTTCCGCGCCGCACATAGCTACGCTCCATACCAGAGTTTTTACGAGTCTTGTCTTAACGTCACTACTCAACGTCCCCGTCATCAACTCCCTCCTCCATGTGAAAGCCTCTTTGGTTAACTCAATTCTTCTCCTGCTACTTTGACCGTGTTGACCCAAAATACTTCCGAGATACGTAAACTGTTCTACCTACTCTAGTTTCTGCCCTCCTATTTTAATGTTTTGCTTAGACTTTTTCTTTCTGGAAAATCGCATAATCTTAGTTTTATTAATGTCATTCTTGGCAATTCTTCTCCTTACGTCCCTGCCACTTTGACCGTATTGGTCCAAAACACTTCCGAGATATGTAAACTGCTCTACCTGCTCTATTTTTTCCCCGCCTATTTTAATATTTAGCTTAGCCTTTTTCTTTCTGGAAAATCGCATAACCTTTGTTTTATTAATATTAATTCTCATCCCATATTTATCGCGCTGAACCTCCAATTCACTAGGCAATGCTTGCAACCCCTTGGCCGACTGAGCAACTAATGCTTGGTCATCAGCAAACCTAACCGATTTTACGAATTCCCCTCCGACTTTCATTCCTACCTCCAGTTCTTCCCATGCCTCTTTAATCATTTTCTCCACATATACGTTGAACAGCACCGGTGACAATGGGCAACCCTGCCTTACCCCTCTTCCTAAACCTGCCCATTGGGACTCTTCGTTCCCCACTCGCACCTGAGCAGTCTGAGACATGTACAGGTTGCTGATCAGTCTCCTGTCCCTCAAATCCATTCCTATTTTCTGCAATAACTGCATTAATTTTTCCCAATTCACTCTATCAAACGCTTTTTCGAAATCTACGAAACAGGCAAATACATCCTGATTGTATTCTATATTCCTCTCGATTTGTGATCTCATTACTGCAATGACATCACGCGTGTCCATATAGACTCTTCCTCCTTTCCGCATTTTCCTAAACCTTTAATAGTTCCACAGAAATGTTGTCTACCCGAACGGCCTTATTTAGTTTCATTCTCAATGCCCTTTATCTCATCGTCGAGTATATCAAGACCTAAGCTACCCTCCTCTACGTCATGTTCTTTTCCTATGTCTAACCTTGTTGGCCTAACTTCTTTGCCATATAGTTCTTCTATATATTCCTTCCATCTCTCTTGGATCTTTTTTTTGTCAAATAGTATCTTACCCGATTTATCTCTAGCTTTTAGTGTAGATCTTCCCTTCTTACTTCCCGATAGTGATTTAACCTTACAGTATAGCGCCTCAATTTCACCCTTTCTCTGCAAATATTCCATACCCTCGTACTGCGTCTTCCACCATGCATTCTTTAGCTCTATTTGTTGCCCGTCTAAAATTATTATTTTAGGCTTTATACTTCCTTTTGTCTAACTCTGGGTGTACATTACTCCATTTTCTTCTCCCATCTATCTTTCTAACCATATTATCCGTGATCCATGGTCTCCTTGTACTTTCCCATAAACGGTTCCTGTATTTCTTTTGCGGCTTTCGACATCCCTTTCTTGATGCATTCCCAGTTTTCTTCGACAGTACTCAGTTTTTTGGCGTCATCCATGATTTTCTCTGCAACCTGCTGATACTCCTTCCGTGTCAATCCATTTAATGCTTCAACATTGCATTTTCTAAACCTCTTGCCGTCTCTGTCTTATCTTTTTGAAACGGTCTCTACACTTTTTAACAACTAAATTGTGGCCAGAGCTCGCATCCGCTCCCGGGAAGCTGTGAGAATTAATCACACTGTTCCTAAACCAGAATATAATCTAACCGATAACTTTCTGAGTCAACTTGAAATTTCAATGTATAAATATGTGGAAGTTATCAACTAGAGCACTCATCGTCGATCGTCAATCGTCGATCAGATCGCAGATCTTGAACCATTATTCAAACTATATTCTCGGTCTGGATACTTGGCCTGCCACTCCGCTCTTCATCATGCACATTTATGCGGCCATTTTTAAGTCACGACACCACTGTGTAACCTTCCCTTCGCTCATTACTGTAGTTCCATTAAATCGGTACAACGCCCAATTAATTTGCCGATGATCCTTCTGAGCACAAAAATCGAATCACAGTGCATACTTTGCAACTGCCGGGAGCAACGATTTTCGCGAAAATTTTCTTGTAGTAATCTGAATTAAAAGGTAGTTAAATCCCTACTGAATCCAAATAATAACTACAATGGCTTCTGAAATAATCAAAAGAGAGCGTTGCATGCGTATAACTTTATTCTGATCCCCCTACATTTTAAGTAAGGCCCTTTCTTTTCGAATAACCCTACCGTATGTATTTATTTCATTCTATTTATGACAATGAAACAAATAGCCACACAACGCGTAGTTTTAAACAGGTATATAATATTTGTAAGTTAGCCCGCATTGGCGATGACAACTTGAACATTTCCTCACTTTATTTAAACTTTACTTTACCAATACTTCAATGTAATTGCGATTCTCCTACATTATATGTAACCACCTTGCGTTAAATTGAAGTTTTAGACGATTCTAAGGAACGTTTATTGACGATTCCTAATCGAAAGCATCACGTCTCAACATTTTTTCCAGAAAGTGAATGTTGGACTATTTATTAAAACTGCGACTGCTCTTTGCGACCTTATAAACCGTATATTAATAATATCACCTTTCGATATACGCAATTATCAGCTAAGCTTCTCAGATTTTCCGAAATCAACTTCATGGCATTAAATATTACTCATCTTCTCCATCTTTCCTGCTTAACATTCATTATTTTTACCTATAATCCTTTAATTAATCAAACCTTATTTTTTATAAATGATTATTAATGCATTCCTGTAATTCAATTCAGGGCATTTCGTATGAAAATGAGTTTTCTCCCAAAATAAATTTTCTGCTTTTTTTGTGAGAACAACAAAAACAACTAATGATCCGCAAACTTGGAAATGGATGTATGCTCAATGTAAGTTTCAAATTTCACATTACAAAAATCGATTATTGGCTCGGTCGACAAATTTCATGCTAATACGCCATTAACACTATAAATAAAAAGGAACTTTGAAAATCACCATTTAACTTTAATTACGTTTATTGCAAAGTCAAAGAGACGTTCACCTTCCCTGGCATTGCTTGCAGCACAATAAATTCATCTTTAAAATATATAATTTTTATCGAAGCAATACTCCTGAAGAGACACGTATAATACGTGTGATAGATACATTAATCGGTTTTTGGCCCATTCTCGGTGATGTTCCTCGAATTTTGTTACCGATTCCTTAGCAATACAACATGTAAAAACACCAACCGCGTAAAATTGAATCAGCAAATATCTGTGTAGATACTAAATCAGAAAACTGTATTTATTCATAAAATTGCGTATACTTTTCAACAGGTTGATTTCTCAAAACTCTTTAAAGGGAGAAAATATGGGTTGCAAGAAACATCAGCCATCAGAGTTCATCTGGCCTTCGGCAACATCTTGGGCTAGTTTGTTGCAGTAATGTTTAATAAAAATCTAACTTAATGCTCTTGCCTGTGGTTTAAGAATTTGTGACGGTGTGCCCATAAACAATCATTATATTACTTATATATGTTACTTATGATAATATTATACGATATATTAAATCTTACTAATTCAGGTAAAATTAGTCCTTTCATACATATAAGTAGCGTGTAACTATTCAAATTCCATCTAATGGAAGTAAATTTAGACAACATAATATCGAAAAGTTCATATTCCTAACTAGTTTTGGAAGATGACTGAGGCCGACACTTCGTGCGTAATCCTCACTAGTTTATGTCTAAATCAAATATTTGAAGAAAAAAGTTTACATGAGTATAAGATCGGCAGTCACATTTTTTTAATGTTGTTTTTGGTGAAAATAAATTATATTGTTGCATCAATAATTATACACTATATCTATTATACATTTGTAGATTACGATCGGTCTATCTGTTCTACATCCATTGTGAAGTGCATTTAACACATTGACGTAACTATTACTTAAGTAATCTTGGTTAATTTATTACCTTATTAAAAAATTACACGACTGTATTGTAAACTAAAGTCAAAAGTCGTGATATCCTGCGTGATAGAACTTTATGGAAAACCGCAGCAGGCACGACGGAAGTATCTAGTCCTCGTGTCCTGAATATTTGAAATTTACCCGCTGAGGGGCTTAGTTTGGGGCGAATTCCAAGCCCTCAGTCATCAAACCGAGCTCCGGGTTGATGATTGTTGCTTATTTAGATAATTTGATATGTGAAGAGGTATGCGTTATGAGCTGTTTGCTATACATTGTGGTATAGCAAACAACTTTGCTATGCTTTGTCTAATGGTTCTGGATCTTCTTCCTTCCGTTCCCGGCTCTCCGATTTCAATTTCAGTCCCTAACGCTTTCTATTTTAGGCAACACATCTAATTTGAGCCTAAATTTAAATACATAATAACTTTTTTAGGAATTTATAGAAAATTTAATATCCCATGTTTTGCGTGACCAATCTATGATGGCTCGGATCATGAATCACTTAGAGAAATCAATTTTTTAGCCACTTGATCGAATATCATAATTTATTTCAGAGCCACTTGCACACCCTGATAATATACTCTTCCAAGCAATCTTATGGTACGCATACAATGATTGATGGATGACACCTTCTAATTCCTTGTTTTTCTTCATTATTTTCAATTTCAAATCAAGCTAAATTTGGAGTCTAAATAACCATAATAGTGCATGCGGAGGCACCGGTGGCATTGTTAGCACTAAATATGGGCGCTGATGGATAAATAAACCAGTATTATCATATAAAATGCGAATGATTGATCCGAAATATACATGTGTATCCTGTATATGAAATTAACCAAAAATTTCTGTTATTCCTGAAAATGTTTACCTCGTTTTTAAAATATGTACATTTAACGCCTCTATGACAGGTACCATCGTGAGGTATCCTATCTTTTGTGGACTCTCCGCTCTCTCCATATTTTGTCCCTAAAGTTCGTTTATCTGATTCTCTTCTACCCACTCTTGCATTACAAATCATTCCCTGCCTCCATCTCCCCACGTTATTTTGTATACTCATGGTTTTCCTCGTCTTGCTCACTCTCCACTTACATTCCCTCCCTCCCTGCCATAGACACCGCGAATCCCTACAGTTTCCCTACCCGGAAAAGCTTCCACCCCGTGCCCTCGAGCCCCTCGCTGCTTTTACGCGGAAGGAACGACTGAGAGAGAGAGAGAGAGAGGAAGAGGGAATTGAGAAGAGGGATGAGGGAAGAGAAGGAGGGGATGATGTGGCTGACACAGCGAGCGAAAGAGAGAGACAATGCAAAATAACGAGGAGAGGGGCTAGAGGCGGTGGGAGCGAAGGAAAGAGAGCACATGGGCGGGCGAAGATGGAGAGGAGGACATATATGAGGGAGGCGAGAGGGGAGTAACTAAACAAGGGTCTCCGCCCCGAACACGGGAGCGAGGCTCACACAGAGCTTCGAAAACAAAATAGCACGGCAGAGCACGGAGGGTATAAACGTAAGAAAAAGCGCGCTATTTTCGCGGTGGAAGGCATTGTCCCGAGTGAAGCGGGATGACGCCCGCGCAGCAAAAAATAGGTGACTTCAGTCAGGGGGGCCTCCTTATTTTGGCACCTTCCACAGCCGCGCGGTAAGTGCGTGTCGTGGGTCGATCAATTCATTTTCTCGCGATGAAAGATCACCCTCCCTTTCGTCCCCAAACGTAGCTGTAGCAAATGAAGCTCGGTTGAATGGAATTTTCATTTAAATATTCTTTTCACCTCCGAGGAAGGGCGATTACACCATTCTTACTGCATCTAGGCATTATAATAGGACTGACAATGCCTTAGAACAAACTTAAATAAAGCGGATAGTGACGATTGAATTTACCGTCTCCGTAAATTTGATGTGAACCAAATGAAAACTAACATAATATGCCCCCATTTGTATTAAATTAAAATTCATTTGTATTTTAAAGTTTCAAATATATTTCTTTTAGCATAATTCGGTTACTTTTTACATTGAGTAACTCTGCATCCACGTAGAATTCATTTTTTCAAAGATTTTTATTATCGAATCCCTACGCTGTAAATTTCAATTGATGGAGGGTTTTTCAAAGTTTCAAACGTTGACTTTGTTTCGTGGGTGCTGATGACCAGTTTTCATTGATATCGGTATGGTTCCGTGGCTAATGTACTGGCCCATGGGTCTCTGTATAGCTGTGAGAAGAAAATGGGTAAGGGATATTTGCCCCTAACCTTTCATCTTCTCCACAATTAAGCTATGAATAAGATTGCAGATGTATGAGCATTTGCGTTCTGAAGAGTACCGCAAGTGGAGTAAACCGACTGTCAGAGGGTATGTTAAACTGTGAACTTCTTGACTCTCTCGTTAAGAGTAGGCTAATGTCGACCACGGGTCTCTCCACCGTTCCACTATTTCCTGGACATTCTACCTCTACCAAAATACCCATGTATCCCTAATGACGAAAATGATCTTACCTATCGGTCGTCTCCCCTAATCAGTTGTCATCTTCGGGGGAATCATTTTTTGTCTTTTTAGAAACTTTGTCCAAGGACTTTCAGTTTGCGACCCAGCATTTGAATTTTTGTTTAGTTATCTCTTATATATTATAAATAATAATCTAGGATAAATTAACATCATATCGAAAGACAAGATGTATTGATTAAAGCGATTTAAAATATATCTATCCGAACGCAGATACCGAAATCATTAGCATTAGCGTTAAAAAAATGCCTTTGAATGGTTCAATGGGAAGAGTTAACCCCAGCCGTACTCTTATAAATGGGCAAAGGATAGGTAAGGGGAATTAGAAAAGATATAAAGTAGCAAAAAATAATAAAATAAATATAATAAAAGAAACTAAAGATAAATGAATTAAATAGATCCCGCAAGCGGTCAAAACAACAAAAACAACGGTTGTTTTGACTGTTTGCGGGATCTATTTAATTCATTTATTTTTTGTATCTTTTATAATATTTATTTTATTATTTTCTGCTAATTTACATCTTTTCTAATTCCCCTTACCTATCCTTTGCCCATTTATAAGAGTACGGCTTGGGTTAACTCTTCCAATTATTTCATACGGCCGTAGTTCAGCGTTCATTGTCGGCCCATACGGACACACATACACCGTCCCGGTGAGCGAGAACCCACCCCAACCGGTCATTTTACATACAAGATAAAACCATGACATTCCAAAAACCTCACATCCGTGTGCGTGTTGTTTGTGAGAAACGAGAAACTCAAGATTTAGAGTAAACTATGCTATAACAGAGGTTACAATGATGGGTGAAGCCGACAGGTAACGGCTCATTGAGAAACTAAGTTAGACCAGGAGGAGGAAAATTATTACAAGGCATACAATTGGAAAGATTTTGCATGAATTTGGAATAATGTCCGTACAGGTGGACTAAGGCGGAATACAAACGCGAGGTACAAATTAGCATGAGGAGGAGAATGAATAAAACTTAATAGTAACAGACATAGGAAAGACTCATAGGCGAGTTACGTCCTTAGGCAGTTTATATGTATGCTTATAGTTGATATCGTAATCCCAGATGTCGGATAGCAGAGCATTTCCAGTTTTGCGACCTGAGAACGGATGAAGTCCGCGGCGGACGGAAGACGAACCGTTCGCCTTATACTTTGAATGATTCATTATTTCATTAGGTATCCAAGCCTTATATCATAGCCTTACTCATTCAGGAAATGATCATTCTGTATTTACTAAAATTGTATTTAAGTGAACAATATAAATCGCTTCTTCCAACTTAGAATAAACGATCATTCGAAATGTTGTCACTTAACAATTTATATTATGAGAGATACATAAAGGCCTTTTGATAACATCTTCCTCCGCGTTGTAATACGTGAGACCATTATCAGCCTGCCTCGAGGTGGTTAACTCCTTTCGTCTTCGGTTGTTTTTCACGAATCATCCCGAATTAAATCCGCACCCATTTATGTAAGATTGATAAAACCATTATTACCTGGGACCCATTCCGGTTACATTATACCTCGGTTGATAATTTGTCAGAGGTTCAATCACTCTTGTAATTATCTTCAACAACTTCATATTTTAATAGATAAAATGATTTATAAATCAAATACCAAAGGTAAAAACTTTGTTGTAATTTACCAAACATTCGATCCTGAGTACTCGCCACCCTATTCTTTGTACATAAATATACCTAAATACTTCACCAAAGATTTTTGTGGCAACAGAAATGATATTAGCCAAAATTCGTTTCGAAAAAACTTCGAAATTAATTATCGCCTAATCGTTTTCGCGAGGGGATGATTACCTGCCAAAGAACAAGGCAAACAAAGAAACGCGGGCCCAGGCCACAGCTTGGCGAAAAGAAAGAAAGTCTTTTTATTTTTCTGAAAAGAAATAAGCCTTGGATAAATAGCCGCACTGAATGGAAGAGAGAGAAAGAAAGTCACCAAAAGCATCGGATTCGAACGGGCCGAAGAGAGAAAGAGAGTCAATGGGGGAGAGAAAAATGTGCAGATTTCGCCGGAGACGAAAGAGAAGCTCAAGGGTTCTGAAAGGGAGAGGAACGAATGACGTTTTCGTGAATGCGACGTTCGGTGCGGGGAGTAAAAACAGGAGGGAAAAATGCTTTGGAAAAACCAACGAGTGGGGAGAGAGAGAGAGAGCAGGGCTGCTGGATCCACGTCAGAGAGGGTTCTGTGGATTGGAGGATGTAGGGGGTGGGGTGGGAAAGGATGTGAGGGACTAGGGGAATAAAAGCATACGGAGGAAGAGGAGGGAAAGAGTGGACGGAAAGATGTGAAGAAAATAAAAATGAGAAGACGCGATCGAAGGAGTCTTGAAAAGAGGGAAGAGGGCAATGTCTGCGTTTGTGTGAGCGAAAAGGAATTAAGGGAAACGAATGGCTTCACATTAAGAGTGAAAATAAACATTGAACCCCTCTCCTGAATACTCTTTCTAGATATTAATTTATTTCAGAATATAATATAGTCCCATTTATATAAAAAAAATGAGTCAAGCGTAAAACTAACGATGAAAGAGCGTGAAAAATATAAGAGAATCCCAAAAGAGTGATACAATGTTTATCACAACTTTATTATAAAAATTTAACCGAGTTTGATGACGTTTCCGATGATATAAGGAGTTTGATTTGGCTGTAACAGTGATGGGCATCCTCCGGCGCTACAGGCCCAAGGAACTTCTGTCCACCTAATGTGTCATTATATAAGGAGTATAAACGGTATTATATCTTAAAAGTTGAAGTTCCTAATAATCATTCTCTTCTGCGGATACGCTGTCCAAAAGTGTTTATAAAAGAATATCATATTTGCAAGAATCAAATTAAACTGAATAACCACTTAATGGGAGTTCATAAGTTACGATGTATATGAGACGAAAGAATACCTACTGAACACATTCATTTCCCATTTTGTCAGAAATTTGATACTTACATGGACAGTGTTAGCGAGAATGAGTAAAGCAGTTTAATATTGATGATAGGTGTCATTATTCGTCTTTGCATATCAGTTTTTATCAGGATTATATTATTTAACCTCAGTATTTGAAGACAGATATTACTGTAGATTTTCCGTGTAGTAAAAGGGTACTTTAACTCCAACATAGGCCATGTGCACGGAGAAAAAACTGCAAAGAGCGACGGACACATGCCGAGAAACACGAAGACATATACCAGGCAAAAGGGAAGAGGAGAACATGTTACATCCCGCAAAAACCGTGGATGGTCACGGAAGGACAATATCATGTTAAATAAAAGTTTTACTCCGCTTTTAAGGACTGAACTGTCGCGGGGGAAGTAGGGGACGGCGTGCGGCGTAGCCGGTGCAGCCGGTGATAGTGGTGGGATATTTTTCCGCGCGGGAATTAAGACCGGAATGGAGTGGAAGGCGAAAGGGTGAAAGGGAGGAGCACGGAGTGGGGGAGGTAGAGGGGGAGCGGGGAGGAGAGGTGTGTGGGGTGAGGGGAGTGAGGAGAGTGAGGGAGTGGAGGGAGGGAATGGGGTGAGGGACCAGGGATGAAGAAAGAAGGGAAAAAATGAGAATAAAAAGAGAAAGTGAGCGTGCGTATTTCCCGACTTGCAGAATGAATGCACGTCACAATGACACGTAGCCGTAGTAGGAATACTCGAAAAGTGAGTACGGGTAGTACTCACTCGCCGCTCCCGCCCCTCCCCCTAAACTCCTCGCCTCCCTCAACCCCTTCACCCTCTCTCTCTCTCTCTCATTTCTTCCTTCTCGCGTCACCAGTGCGCCTATAACGCCCACGCCACTATCCCCTCCCATCATAGAAAGGCGGTTATTTAATTCCCCTTTTCTCCTCCTTCTCCCTCTCTCTCCCTCTTTCTTTCCCTCTCTCCCCTTCTCCCTCCCTCCCCATCTCCCTTCCTCCCCTTCTCTCTCCCTCTATCCCTCCCACTCTCTCCATCCCACTCTCTCCCTCCATATTTCTCCCTCTCTCCCCCACTCCCTCTCTTCCCCTCCCTCTCTCCCTCCTTGTCCCTATGTCTCTCTCCCTTCTTTTCTCCCTCTCTCTCTCCCCTCCTTTATCTCCTTTTATACAGCCCTCTCTCTCTCCCTTCCACTCCCTTCCCCCATAGCTAAAGATGCAAGCAAGATTGCCTCCTCCACTCCGCCTCCTGCCTCCCTCCTCGCCCCGTTCGCCATACACCCTTTCACCACGCTTGCCTCCGTCTCGATCCAACCGCCTTCCCCGCCAGCTCCATTCCCGCCTCTCCACGACCCTCAGCCGTGCATTCCCAGCCTCCTCACGGACAGCCCAGCCTCCCGGCCCTAGCACTCTTCCCCGCCGGCGGAGCCACGCTAAAAAAAAATTCCTCTCCCCTGAATCCCCCCGATTCATCTGCAACTCGATGCTTTGCTCGGAAGTACACGTGGCGGGGTGAGACCGAAGGGATTTGGAGAAGGGCGAGGGGATGGGAGGAATGGGAGTTGGGCAAGGGGGAAAAGGGGGCGTAGGGTGAGGGAGGTGAAAATGACGCCATCTTGTTTTCCCCTCGATATCCTCCGCCATTCTCATCTCAATCCCTCCGGCCTGCTCTCCGCTCCCCTCAGGTCCCCGGACCCTCCCCTCCTCCACCCCGCCTCCCTCGCCCGCATCCTACTTTCTCCGCAGATCATGGAGGGGTGGAACACCGTGTCATTCCGAAGGAACGAGGGGAGGTGGGAAGAGGAATGAGGGATATGGGAGTTGTGGGAATAAATAATGAACCCACCTCCCGTCAGAGAATAGAGAGATTAGTTTTGGAAAAGACGAGTATTTTTTGCCTCCCGCCATATTTTTTTCTCCTTCAGTGTTGATATTTTTTGGCTGACGCAGTCTTCCTGGCTGTGTATACATCCCCGCGAGTCTCGAAATCCAAAACTTATTCCCACCGTCGACTCATCCCCCCCCGTGCCGCCCTCATTTCCACGTCAACTCACTCCGACCTCCCTTCTTTCTGGATTCCTCCGACTGCCTTGCCACATCTAACGTTTTCCAACAGCTTACGTCAACATTATCCGAATCGCAGCGGAGCTGTCTGGCGTGCACTCCTAAAGACCCGATACTCCAGACTCCTCCGATGACCATTATCAATCCCATAAGGATACCCAAATGGGGGCAATAAGGGAGGTTTCCTTATTTTTTTTCAAATACAATCCATGGCAGACGGGTTTGTTTCTGTCACTGACGCATACATAATCCCTAGCTCAGCAGGTTAGAGAGCTCGGAAAATTTGAAGAGACGTGACCTCTTATGAATTTAAATTCTTGTCTTACGTCTGGCACAAAAAATTAACCATTCAAGTTTCGAATCGATTTTATCAAAATAAAATCATACGGCAACCTCATTCACACTATAAACTCTTCACCAAACAAAATCTTAACTCTCTACTGTTGTATTCTTGAAAGTTGGTTCTATTACATACTCGTATACTGCCATATGCTCTATTAAGAGGCTTCTAGAGTGTATGGAGGCAAATAAATTATTTCTTTTTACTTTTTCCGCTAGTAATTTAGAATGAATAGTCTTTCACCAAAAAAATTTACTTCGGTATTTCAATAGACATACCTAAAGACGTTATGAGAATCCCCGAGTAGAAGTTGGAAATTTTCCCAACTAAACGGATGAGAATGCATGAGTAATTAAATTTGCGATTGTGTTTTTGCGTCCACTATAGTTGAAAAACCATATTCTCTGGAACAGTAAATTTTGAAAACGAGTTAAAATGCGCTTAAAATTTGAAATTTTTATGAGATATTACTCAAACATTGCTCACTTTACCACGATGTCAATTTTAGTATCTGTACTATTTAATCCAATTTTCTCGTTTAAAATCTCTTAAATCCAGATAAAGTAATGATTAATGAATTGCTGCCAATTGTTTTTTTTAGAACTGAACATTTTTTATTTCTGCAAATTGTTTGTGAAATATTTTTATTCATTCGACATTTAATCTGATATTTCCTCCTGGTCCCAATTTGAGTAAAGTTTGCGTACGGTAGTCCTAATTAAGGCAAAAAAAGTTGCAACTTTGGATTCGAACATGTACATTTTTTCAATGTACTTCAACTACCTATATGGACTTCTCATTTTTTATGATTAGCATGCAAATAAAATTCCGAGTGGTTTATGAAATAAAAATTGATGAAAACTGGTTGCATTAAGAATTATTCATGATTTTTTTAACATACACCTTCTTTCTTGGGACACAGGAAAAATGTTTGTTGTGTTTATGAACGAAACTTCCACGAAACGAATTATCACGAAAAGCAAGCTTACATGTATTCTGACATTTTTTAATCAGTTGGAATTATGGGCGATTTATTTTCTTTGTCATCAAACAAGTATACTTTCTTACTGAAATACGAAGGGAAGAGTAACAAAGAGCAAGCAATAACATTGGCATGCAAAAAACAAGATGTCAATTTAGCGAAAATTTATCCCGAGAGTTGCCATTGTGCAAAGCTGTTGAGTACAATTGTGAGAGTTGCGGATCTGCAGAGATAAAAGCTTCTTACGGATCATAAGAGAGATCTACTGATTCGTTTATTTATTCCAATCAGCTGATTAGTCATCACTACTGATTGTCACTTAGGGTAAATTATTTAAGTAGGCTATATAATAGAGATTTAAAATTCACAGACCGCAATTTTTTAAATTTCATTCTGGTGATATTAATGCAAGAATCCGTATTTAATATTTATATTTTATTGACTATTTAATAGTGGAATATTTATTATTGATATGCCCTAAAATACATTTCTAGCAAAATTAGTAACTTGCATAAACATTTTGACAAAATTAAGATTAAATCTCGGGATACATCTTTCATCCCCTGGATTAATTAAGGAAAATAAGGCATTGAAAATGTGAGGGTATTTAAATCAGCTCTTCAGTAAAGTGACATAAATAAATATTGGATGGCTACCGTAATTTGAACTTAAATAATAATAGAAAGCGCGACATTAAAAGATTTGAAATCTTGCTAATGGCCAGAGTTGAAAACTTATACCAGTAACTAAATAAAAATAACTTGATTATTTGTCAAAGCAAAAAACACGCTTTTCTCTCGAAGATAATTCTAAAAGGTCTTAAAGGTCATTTGCTTGTAAAATCATGTCCGTAGTCTCGATCCACACGGAGAGAAAGAGAGTCACAAAATCTGGATGTTTTTGCGCTCCTTGCTTTAGGTTTACGTTTTTCTACCGCAATTTTTGTTAATGAAGCCTTGATCCTGGCGCCAATTTTATTTTGACTATTTATGAGAAATTTCATATTATCACAACATTTGACACAAATTATCATTTTTATTATTTTAGTTTCATGATATAAGATGGTTATATAAAGTTCACAGACATACTTTTACTACACGATAAATTTCCATATTTTATGAAAACGGTAAAATGCGATTAGTTTTCCAATTTCTATTGCACCATTTCCAGGCAAAGGCAAGTAAGCAGATGAGAAGTTTCCAATATTTTTGACATAACTAACGGTTTCTATGTATTGCGGGTTCAAACAATTATGAGAGAACTCGAACTGAAATGAGTTTAAGGATTGTAGATTCAACCAAATTTCATATTTTCATTCAGACACGCGGGTCAAAAATTACGGAATTACGCGACATTAGGCAATGAAAACAGTAATTCATTGGAAAATACGTGTGTATATGTATAATATCTTCTGATTGTCATAAATCACCAATATAACTTTGACATTATCAGGAGTAGCATTATTATTGCTTTTTGAGTATCAATATTTAATAAAAATTGAACCAAACCTTGTTCTGAATGACCTTGAATAATTTCCAACCACATATGCGATAGCAAATGAAACTTTTTCTTAAACTAAGAATTTGGTTCAGTAAATTCTTGAATATCCGGAAAAAAATTAAAGTAATTATCCTGGATAATGATGAGGCACTATTTCATCACTGTTTGCACGAAAATCGTAGCAATCATATATTATACCATGACGAAATTTTACCCGTCCCGAAGAATTGAACTTTTAGTTGTAAGTTAAAGCAATGAACTCGCCAGCTCACCGTATTTACTCAGTTTGCACACATAAAACTGGCAATATCCGGGGATATGAGCGTCAATGAAATATTTTTCAAGGAAGTGACAAAAATGCATGATTTCAGGTTATTTTTACCAAAGGATACTTACATGTTTATGATAAAATTAATTATACTTATTTTTTTTGAGTTTTAATTGGAAATTTTTCAAGTTAATAACAAGCCCTTGACTGTTATTTAGTCTTTCTGTATCGCAACGTCCCTAACTACACACATTAAGTTTAATGCAACGATATACTAGAACACATAAATGGTGAAACAATGCTAGCATGGCACTTTTTGCACGTGTTTTGTCGGTCAACTCCTCCAATGACAAATTACTTAATTTCTATCTATGAGATGTCCCTATGCGAGAAGTACATACGGTTTTATTTTTATACATGAAGGTATTAAATTGCCCTGTATCTTCATCACACATATTCTCAGGGTTTATTATCACGATTTCCGAACCTTTGGCTATTTCACACCGTTTTAACAGTACATCACCCACCTTCCCAATTTAAAATTTTTTTAACGCAGCCTACACTAAGTGGTTTTTATTTGTGATTTAAAACCAATGTAAAAGTATAATATGTATCTTCATAACATGCAGGGTAAACGAAGCTATGAGAGTACGCTTGGCTACTATAAATTTACCTTTTGGTGCCTTTTTCAACACCAAATAATTACGTAAGTTTGCAAGATAAACAATATCTCACCAATTGCCTCCGATAGCTTACCAAATCGTGCCGGTCAGCTGAAGCCCTAAATCGAAATCTCAGAGAATAGAATAGAACGTTTGCTGACAAACAACAAGCCTAATAAATCCTTCGGGCCAGATGAAATGCCCGCCCGTATATTTAACGATCTAGCTTCGGAAATTGCGACGTAACTAGAAATAATATTTAAGAAGTCGCTCTTAGATCACAAGTTTCCCAGAGATTTGAAAACGGCTAACGTAACACCAATATTTAAAAACAGAGACAAGAAGGGTCCGAGCAATTACAGACCTATTTCCCTCGTATCCATTTCGTGCAAGGTAATGGAACATATATTTTTGAATTGTTGGGTACTAAGAGTAGTCTAGATGAAGTTGAGCTAACCCCATATACTTTATATCAACAACATTGACTCCGTAGTCACCAGTAAGATATGTTTATTTGCCGATGATGTAGCGGTTTTGCCGTCATATCCGTGATCCTGAGGACACAGCAGCTTTATCAGATGACCTTAATGCTATGGAACGCTGGTGCGACATTTGGCAATTAAAATTAAACTTAAAAAAGTTCGTAGTGTGAAGATTTGGAAAAATAGAAATTCCCACTCGAACGCCTACTGCATTGGAAACACCGAAATCGAATGCGTAGACCCAATTAAATACCTTGCTGTTACCCTCACTCACGATCTCTCCTGGGTGAAACACATGCGATGGAATATGATGACGAGCTAACAAATATTTGGGATTTATTAGAAGAGCACTGGGTAAATGTGATGAAAAAGTCAACGAGAAATGTTATCTTTCCCTGGTTAGGCCTCGCATTGAATATCCTGCTAGTATATGGGATACTCACGAAGTTGGATTGATTGCCAAATTAAGTATCGTGCAGCGTAGATGAGGTAGATTTGTAAAACGTTGATCATTAACGATTGTAATTGATGATTGACTTAGTAGCGTATCTAAAATATTAGAGCAGTTACGCTGGGAATCACGTAATGAGCGAAGGTTAAATTACAGATAAAATCTCTAGCATAACTTGGAAGGGAGTCTCTTTAGTAGTGACGTTGAAGATATATTATTACCCCCATCGTGCTACGATAGAAGAGATCATTTCAATAAAATTAGAGATATTAAGTGTAGAACAAATAGATTTAAGATATAATTGTTTCCACGAATGTTAGGGGATCATAATAACATTGTCCGACCGCAGATGGGTCATGTTCGGGTGAAAATTATTCTGGTGTATATTCACCCCCTGCCACAAACCCTGGTGGTGGTTTCCGGGGTATAAATAAAGAACAAAAAATGTGTTTTCTAATGCGCTGAACGCCTCTCCCTTCGACACCAATCTCCTTGCACAATCATTGCCCTTGCCAAAATTCCTCCCATAGGTCTAAATGGCCGACGAAGTACAACAAAAAGAAACGGAAAACATGCCACCGACTACAAGGTTTGAATATTATCAAATAACCAATCCCACTTCTCTTTCACTTGTGACTGCTAAACTGAACGAAAATCACATGAAATTACTACTACAAACAACCATTTCCATTATCCATGGTACTTTTTGGTAAATCCTGGAGTTTGGCAAACTTGTCCGACAAATCAACCCGCAACAGATGCATGTTATATTTCAGTAAAAAAATGGCAGAACAATAATAAAGCGACGGAAATTGTCCCTTCAAATAAAATATTGCCCTTTATTAACAATTATCCGATTGTCATATTGAATAATTAAATGATAATAATCAAGTGGACATTAATGTTCGTATAAACTATAAAAGTTAAAATAAGGATGATTCTATGGAGAAATTGGCTTTGAATTTTAAATTTCTTTTGTATCTCTGAATCTACAGAATAAGGCTTTCAAACTGCTGAAATCGGAGTTCATTAAAAATTAGTCCCCCAGATATTTCGATTCCCCTAATAAAAAACCATTGTTCAATCGTGAGTCATTAGTAGACAAGTTTCACCTGGGATAAAAAAAACTGTGCCAGTTCATGCGGGAGAAAGAGGAATGTCGCCTAAATGTGAGCCTCGTTTCTTCCATTACAAAGAAACTTTATGAAGAACTTTTTCAACGAACGAAATGGCAGAAACTTCTTAAGGAAGAGAAGTTTTTATAAGGGAAAGCTGCTTAAAGGGAAAGGGATATCAAGACTTCGACATCCAAGCCTCTTACGGGGAAAAACTTGCAGTGTGAGTATATCTCAGAACGATTCTGCTTTATTATGGTTTCAGAGCATCAGAATCATTTACACAAAAATAATGATTGCGTCTCAAACTTGACTGTAATGATTATTTTGCAAATCTCTTATTAAATAATAATAAGCAAAGCAGTCCAAACGAAAATTCGAGTCTTATTTTAAGCTGTGAACTAAACTATTCCTAAATTCCATTCCCTCAATCATGGCAATTTACGGTTTTTTTCTCTTTCAATATTTTATAAACTTTTCTAAACCAATTATAATTGCGAAATAGTACTTTGGTTCGTGCTTGAGCCAATTGAACATTGTTATACGTCAAATCAAGCCAATCTTAGGGTTGAAATAGTTGAAATAATAATTTCAGAGGTTAAAACCAGTACGTTTTTCATTTCCGGTGATAGCGCAGTAGTAGTTCCCATGAAATTAGTTTCGCCTTCTTTGATACATCGTTCACAGTATGGCAATTATCCTCATTTTGATGAAAAAATACTATGTTACAACTTAAGTACTTCAGTTGTGTTTAAGTATAAACACTCATAAACTCAGCGTTCTTATTAAAAATTGGATGGCTGGAAAAGTCGTAATATAGAGTATGCTACATAGACACTGAATAAGTTACCATTTTAGCTCTCAAATAGCAAAAAAGCAACACTATTTAGTCCACCGTATGCTCAGTAAAACACATACTTATACATACATATGCACTCCCTCATGCATGCACATTTCGCTCTAGAAGAAAATATTTTTTGTTAACTGGTAAATGCGCGAAGTTTGAAGGATTTTCATTTTTGGTTTTTTATGATCACCGTAAAAGGTATTTGTTCAGACAACTTCCTCAAAATTTGGAATGGACAAAATGAGCTTTGTATGATTTAGCATGAGTGCTACACGTATGCACTGCGTTTAGGATAAGTTCGGCTCAACCAGTTGCTCATGAGCCACGTGTTTCAGAGCAAATACAAAAATTACGCCATGTGACATGATAATTTAATGACTACACAATTATTTAACTTTTACGACTACTTAAGTCAAATTACCCCTCAGAATTAATGGATCATATTGAATATTGATTCCTTCTACACATGTAGGATTTTTATGGAAATGAGGTAGTGTTTGTTGTGACCACATAATGAATAAAATGGAGCGTACACCACGGATATATTTTTGAATTCAAGTTCAGTCGCAATCGATATCCAATTTAGAGTATAGGGTCAAGTTTGAATTGTTGTAACCAAGCTGTATTATGTGGTTATCTCTCACTTGAATTGCATCATAAATCTCCATTTGTCTCGACTGCTTTCTAAGCCTGTGCTAAGGAAAACATTTGGCGAGAAATTTGATTGATAGGTTTCCTCAGAAATACTGCAATTTTTATTTACTTGCTCGTTCCAAACATCATGCAATACTATACCTGATTTTGAGTAACTTAAGCTTTTTTAAATCCAATATGACGCTTTATCCAAAGAGCCCTGATATGACACATTTTACTCTTTAGTATTCCGTCTACATTTTGTTGAATCGTTGTCTCTATACGGGGAAAATTATTCGCCTAGATATTTTTTTTAGATTTACCAGTTTCACATCATTTGATCTTTAGCACTAACAGGATTTCAAATTCACGTTTTCAACACCTCGCAGTTTGCGTGGTTTTGAAAACATGAATTTGAACTTGAAATTTGAATTTGAAAAACTTTGCCGTTTGAGCAATTTTCTTTCGAAATAAGAAGATGGCTTTATTCTGATAAACGTGTGCTAGACAGCTGAGAGCTTGAATAAAGCCGCGCTGCGAACTGCTAAGCTTAAAGGACTTAGAAAGATAAATTTTGTAATTTAAATACGAGGTAATGATAACTATGATGAATAATAACCTATTACAAAGGGAATACTATATATACCCGAAGCTAACGGGTGTGGGTGTCAAACAGTCTTTCAAAAGCATTACAGGTATGTTACTAGATTCCATTTGTGGGCTCACGTTATCTAATTTTTAGTGCAATGTTTTTTTAACCTTATGTAGTTCCTGCATTAGCATGACTTATTATTGGACAGGCAAGGGGTCAAAATTGATTGTAATGGTAATTTAATTAATTTCAAATCTGATTATGAGTCATTAAACATAATAAATAGTATTAGTTAGTTACTAGTTTCAATTAAAAGAAACGTAATTATCCCCAGTTTAAGGGAAATTCGTGAGTAATTATTTAGTTTCTATTGTATTATCTCAATGATTTTACTGCCATTTAACGTCGGAGTCAGCATTTGTAGCAATTCTTTCATTATTTTTTCCACATGCATACAAAAAGACGAATCTTTGAAAATACGAGACTTAACTGAACCGAGAAACGTGGAAAAATCTTTATTTCAATACTCACTTCCAAAAACCGTTAACTATAAGCAAAACATTTAATTGTGCACAATACGAAAAGTACTGATAGTGTTCAAATTAATACTGAAAAAAGCATCAATTTATTTTAGAATCTCATCAATGACAAACGCGCTTTCAATTTTTAAGGTTTTTCAAGTGTTTTATATAACATAAGGCATTAGAAATTACCACAAAAGTGAAGACCGCGGTAATTTTCATGTAAAAATGTTTGGAAAATTATAATTATTTTTATTGAAATTATCTTATTGCCACAAACTCAGACCAGGACGTTCAAATAGTATCCCCCCACAATATTCTGTGTTGAAATTTCGAAATTAATGTTCAGGATGTGAATACATTCTGTTTCACATGTTTTTTCTTCTGAATTAAAAAAAGAGGGAAGTTTTTCTGCGTGGCCATAATTGACTCGAAAATTTATTTACTCGTCTCACATCTTCATTATCATAAACTGCCAACTTTCAACAGATGGTCATAATTGGTCAAAATCTCTTTCTCCGTAAAACGCTGCCTCTTCATCTATAATTATGAAAAGAAACTCGGAAAAAGTTATTTTATTTGATTTCAAAATAGCTTTCCTTTTTACGAAAATGAAACATACTTAAAAATCAAAATTATGTTGTAGCTAACAAGCTTTCTTTAAATGATGGCATCATGGATAGAACTACGATTAATAAACTTGTGTCAAGTGGAATGAAAATTCTCAAGCAATATTATAGTATATTCTCTAGCCTTTCACTTCTCTCTTGATGAATTCATGGGCCCAGTAATTGATAGAAATGAAACCGTCTAATTTTAAATAGAAATGTCCTCTTTAAACATTTGTATAACCAGGAGTGAATAAACATGAAGGTTTATGAAAAGCGGTACATTTTATTGGCTAAAATTTCTTTGGGCATATTTGCTTAATTCCGTGCAACCCATTGATATCTAAACCCAATGAATTTCAACTTGAAGGATGTTGTAAAATTGTGACATTTCTTTTGTGGTGAGAACAGCAATTTTAAAGTTACATCGGAAAAATTATAAATTCCCCATAACAGATTCTTATCCTCTGTAGAGATTTAAAAGATTGCATTCTATCGGCCACACTCCTCTTTAATAAATTAACCGAAACTGAAATGACATCATTGAAAAATAATACAACAATGCCTCTATCCAGGAAAATTAAACAGGAAATATTATTTTTGGGTCGAGAAGTATAGATTAACACGTAAAGTTCCTTCAATTTCTATTTCAATATGCATTCTCGGTGGAAACTTCTCCAATTTAAAATCAATCTCTTTTGTCCTTTATTGTAACAGTGAAATTTACTTAATTGCTTTCTCCAAATGTTTTATATGAACACTAGTTTGCGTTAGAGCTGTACAGTACTATATACATTTCGGCAAACACATCAATCCCATTGATGTGTTTGCCGAAATGTTTATTTTGCTGGCACAGGTCAGCAAAATAAAATTTAAAATCCCAGGTGGTTCGTGCAAACAAATCCCATGATTAGGACTGCCAGTTTGTAGCACAATTGTGTTACTTCTCAGTCTTTGAAAACTCTCTTGTAACTCATTTCATTGTTTTTTCCGCTAATGTACTTAACATAAGCCATTCATCTGTATCCCGCAAAATTCAATGAAGTTTCCCTTATCACAGTCACCAGTGAACTTCGGTGCCTCAGAGTGCTCAATAACCCAATTCTATTCTTCATGTAAGAGTCATCCAGTGAGCTCTCAACGTCATCCTTCCAGATAAATAAGTTTTCGAAAGTAACTTGATCATTCCATTTGAACAATGTAATTCTTTTGCAACACTTTGTTCCAAATATTCTCGTAAGGAAGTAGATATAAGTACATTATCCTAACAATTTTTCTAGACTCGGAACCACGTTGGACAAATATCGTTCGTTGAAATGCCATTTTAAACCAATCCAGATTGAAGACTAATTAACAGATGTTTATAACCAAATTTTCAAATGAAAGAGGCAGGAAACACCTCACAAATTTTTGGTTACTGAAGTCACTAAACGAGCTTCGACAGCTTTCTGAAATTAAGTGTAACCTGAAATTTCCAAAGAATTCCAGGTAATGTTAGCTATGGAAAAGTTCAAGGTAACTCTTTCACAGTCTTTATAGAGTTTTGATGTCGAAACAATTCATTTGATGAATAATCATCATTTTTATGATTTTTTTCATGCTCTGACGAGGAATTAATTATTTTTACCTGACAGTTTATACAGATATCAGTTGAAAAAGAAATACGAACATTCTATCAACAAAATTTGTATCCGGATTCACAAGATGCCAAAAAACCCTTATTTTTAACACGTCGTGCAAACCAAAATACTGTGTAGTCTATGCTTTAATGCTACCAAATTAAACACCTACACCTAGTCGGTAATTAAAAAATATCATATCCATCAGACTTTAAATAAAGTCTATCAAAGCACACTTAGTGCAAGGAGACTAGTTCTTGATCAATGATTTTTTTTCAGGATAATGCATATATTCGTTTTGCGACAAACTTAACATCTGGATTTCAAAATAAAAATTGTGTTTATTTTGACATTGTATTCATTTCTGTTTTTTTAAACTTCTTATAATGTAAGAAAATGTGGAACTTAGAGAATGCCCAGAACTTCTTTCAAATAACAACGTAACGTTATTTTTTGGCAATTTGAAAAGTATGCCAGACCATCTTTATGGGATAAACTTTTAATGCTACAGATCTTGTTTCTTCTTCCACAATTAAGACCATGAAATTATCTCGGACACAGGGAACATCCACGGGAATTAGAGAGTTGTTAAGCGAACGCAACATTTAGACGTGCTCCCCGCGCTGAAACGCAATTAATTCCTGAGCATGGGAAATCTCAACTTTTCCAAACGAGGAACGTTGGACTTGTTGAACTCCGGAGTCGGCGAAGCGAACGGAAGTTCCCTCTAGCCTCTCACACTGCCCAGCTCACGCTCACCATACCGAAGCTAACATTTTTTCCCTCCTTTCACCAACCCTTCCCAGTCCTCGTCACAGCATTTCTCTCCCGCTTGCGCCGCTAGGTGTGCCGATAGCACCGCAGCCCGCGCCTTCCGGCACACCGAACGAATTCAAGTGTCTTCGTAATTGAAATCTCGACTTCTTTAAGCGCTCCACATTTCGTGGTGGACGTGCTGACTTTTGAGGTTAACTCAATCGGCAATTAAGGGAGTCTCGAGCTTGTCAAGGAAGGGCACTGCTCAACAGACAAAGCGATGGCTCTGTCAAATTAATTAACGAGGCTATTTTTCATTTTGTTTGCGGTTTTACCACGTACTCCGCTCTAAGTGTCCATTCAATGCTTGTTTGTAAAATTACTTGCCCTACGCAGGGTGGTGATGTGAAACCAATAGAGAATTTGCCATGTTGAAATTTTCGGGATTGACTTTATTTGCGACATCAATCGATCATTAAAACATGAAAAATAATTAATCAATATTTGAAGAAAAGGGTGAACAGTATGTACTAAAAGTTATCACATTATATATATTTTTTACTCCAGATCTGTTGATAAAATTCACTCGTTTGATGCCTTCTTTCTAACGCAGTTCGAGATTTGGAATGTTTATGGACGTTTTTATAAAAGAATTGAAAATTATATTTGTACAAGCACTCGTTTGGACTCTAAAATGCTTGAAAATACATTCTAAAGATTACGTTTATTTGTCAATTAAATCATTTCTTTTTTGCCAAGTATTAGAAGTAAACTCTTGAGTTTGTAAAGGGGCAATGATTGAATGGATGTCTCCAAAATTAGGCGAGTGAAAGATTTTCTAATAATGACTGCCGCGTGTTGCAATTTTATTCCACCAAGAATAATTTATAAAAACGCAATATGCCTCTCTTTCGTCATGGTTAATGAAATGAGATATTCCATTACTTGTAAATATTAATTTAATCTTGGTTGGAAATCATATAGTCGGTTGAGTCAGAGGAACATATACCTTATTCCATTCTTTTAAGATTGTTGCCCAATTTTAAGAATTAAAAGGTCCCAGGAAGTAAAAGTCATATTAGAGTTATTATAAGCTTCCTGGTCCTGGTAGAATATAGAATCGATGCCTTCGCGTAGCTAATCATTCACAAAAGATTGATGTCACTTCCTTTTTATTCCCATTTATGAATTAAAAACTAAGCTATGGATTGAACTGGTTCAATAATCTCAGATCTCATTTAAGTAGTAAAATATTAGCCGTTAAGTTAACATTTAATAGAATCTTTAAAAGTTTGGGATCATACTCGATGACCCCTTAAATGTAAACACCTTTCCTGCAGCTGTGTCCTTGTTTACGAAGCTACATCACTGATTAGCGATACATATATGATAAGGATTGCCAGTTTCACTAATGGTAGAATGGTAATAATGGTAAGGCAATGTTTAAAACTGTAATGAAGAGACAATAGAAGATCATTCATAAAATTTGAAATGCTGAAAACAAAAGAAAGTATTATATCGGAGGAGTACGTCTATCGAAGGTAGTAGCAATTATAAATTGGGTTAATACAAAATGTATGGCTTACTCGGTAGTCTTAAAGATAGTATTTAATAGTCACTTAGTGATGATTTTGAGTCTTGAAAAAAATATACAAAGGTTTATTAAGAGGCCAATCAAATCCTCTGCCGCAACAACAAGAAAATTTGCTGAAGATGTGTAAAATGTGAAGATCATTGGTGAATAACAGATGAATTAACAGCGTAAAAATATAAAATTGAAGATCACTTGAGTAAAGATTAAACTTGAAGATCACAATCAAGGTAGCGTTATTATATCTTTCATCTCCGAAAAATGTCCATGTTTCCTTCGACTATAGGCAAGCAAGTGTGCATACGTGCTGAGTGTGATGCATAAATCTCCGGGGTACAGTATTTGCGTTTGAAACGTGCAACAATCTCGTACGTGAAAAGGATGAGGCATAACAAACGCCTATTGGAGCGTCAACAATGCTCAATCTACTCTTCCATCGCACAGCTCCTCGTTCTCGTCGCTGACAGAAAGTTTGCGACATCCTCAAGATATTTTATTGGAATATTGACAGAGACATAAATTACAGATTCAGACGTGATGTGGTGGAACCTTTCCATAATAACAGAGACGAAGACTTACAATTTTCCACTTAATAAAGATTTATTCCCGACTAGTTTCGATGCTCTACATTATTTTCAAGTGAAGTTCTCACTGTACAGAGCCCAATATATATATTAAGTATAGATGGAGAAACCAGGCTGTCTCCACGTGCTGGGAAGGGTAAGGCGAATGGGAAAAACTGAAGCTCTGGGGATGGGAGAAAAAACCAGGTGAAAGTGAGGGTGGAGTTTGTATAGGAATAGGGAAAGACAAAGGAATGCGAAGAGTCCATGTGGCTGCGGTTGGCCTTTTCCTCATATCTGAAATCCTTATGGCGTCCAGCGTGGTTTTTTACAGCGCGGAAGCATGGTCAATGAAGCAGAATGATAAGCATAGATTGGAGACTTTTAAAATATGGGTGTGGAGAAAGATGAAAATGGTGAGGTGGACTGATAGGAAAACAAACGAGGAAGTGCTAGGCATAGTGGAGGAGGAGAGGGGATTGTTGGGAGAAATAAAAATAAGGCATGAGAGATGAATTCAGACCGTTTCGATTGGCGATGAGATGCTGAGGATTGTGGTAGAGGAATAACGCTGGGCAAACGAGGAAGGGGAAGGAATAAAATGGGAATTTTGGTCGGAATAAAGGGAAGTAGTATGAGGAATTGAAAGGAGGGACTTATTTTAGTGGACGATTTCAGGTTACTGTAGTGTGTATAGCTAATAGGAACTGTCCATTCAAAATTTTCCTTAACCGTAAGAATACTAAATTATAATAACTCAGCGAGTAGGTAAGTAACAACTGTAAAAGTAAAGATATGGTTACAACTGAAGTGTAAAAATATACATTTATGGAAAATTTTAAGCAATGAAATTAAAAAGAGAGGCTTTCCTTTTTATACAGTTCCATTGAAAAATAACTATCACTGGAATATATCTACGAATCATCATTAAACGCCGTGTAACAATATTCTCAGTGTCATACAAAACAAAGTGTGCATTTTAACATATGCAGAGCGATGAGAGGGGATTATTATGTAATCCAGAGATAGCAAGAACATAAAAATTAAAATGTTTAAAGTAATTTTATGATTTTTTTCGATTGAATGGTCCATACAAGAGTAGTCATCAATCTTATAACCAAGTTTCTTATTTCTTCCCAAGGTTTATGTTTACCATTTTGTTTTATTAATCTATCAAGGACAAATACGATAAAAATTCCTTTAAGCACGTTTAGGTAAAAAAGTGAAGAAACTCAATTATCCAGTAATTGATAGTATGCTAGATTCAATCTTGGATTCATTTTCGATAAATTTCCCAAAAATATGCCACTAAATATCAAGTTGATATCTTCAGACAAATGTTTAATTTAAAATGAATGTCTAGTAGGGTTACATAGTTTCACCTCGGGAAAATTTCATCAATATATTTTACTAATATAGTTTGGAAAAAGGACTTATGTAGTTGAAAAAAAACCTGACCTAAGCTCAACCCACATGTCTTGTAAATTTTTAAATTTTTTCATAATTTCTTCTTTCGTTTGCCCCTATTTCTCGTGCATTGTATATCACTAGCCTTCCACTACCCAATACTGAATTCCATTAATAACGAGATTATTTTTCTAATTTTGTTTTCCTTTTTTCCGCAGCATTAATAATCTAAGCATAGATATGTCCCCTACTTAAAACTAACCTCACCTAACCTGGTGAACCCTTTATACCAGCTTTTTGATTTTTCAACTCTTGTGTATCATTTCTAAATAGATTGATGAAAAAATATCTGACGGTTGATTTACTAATTTCTGTTAACATATTTTGGCAACGCATTTATAAAATTTCCTTAATTTAAAATAGCTCCTATAAAATTCTCTCGTCAATTCATTCACCTTAATGTTTACCAACTTCTCTATGTAAACTTGACTTGAAGACTTATCACTTATCATTGTATGCATTGTATGCAAAAGTATCATTGTATGCATTGTATCTTCCAAAAGGATAAAATTCATTATCATAAATGTCAAATATTCAAAATTGCTGATAATTCTATCGTACATTTGTGTTTAATTCTTGCAAGCATGGAAATGTACATGTTTCCATTTTGGCGACTTGAAAACAAAAGCGTATCAAACTGAACCCGAGAACTTTTGAAATTTAATTGAAATAGAATTTCATTAGCTCCATACTAATTATTTTCACGAAATTGTCACCCAGTTATTTCCTCTAAAAATCAAATTTCATTTATTATTCTTAGCTTAATATTTGATTTACTGCTAATGCACGTGGTGTAATTATTTTAAGTAAAACAATATATTATATATTTAGCTTAAGGATGAAGATTTGCTATGTTGAATACGCAAATTATAGTTCATTTGAAAAGGATTTTTATGTATGTTTGAGTTTGTTTTGTAACCACGGATAATGACTGACATCATCGCCCTCCAATCACTGCATAATACTATTAAAATGCTAAAACTCTGTGCAATAAAACTTTTGACTTTCCTAGTTTTGTCATTTCCGAGATAGTTAAAACTGTGCAGAATATTAAAAAGAGTATTTATTTACTGAAAATGTTTTTACTATTATTTTTATTTTCAAAGTACTGAATTAAGCTGCAAATTAAAGGAGAAAAATATATGACATAGAGCATACTCTTTCACTTTGAATTTTTTTTGCGCCTTTGCAAATACGAATCGTACATACACATTTCAAATAACAAAACGCTATTGAAACTTTAGAAAGAAACGATTTGTATGTTGAAATTATTTGTATTGACGATATTGTCCCGACTGATGTTTTTATATCGAATACTGATCAAGTCAGTGAAGACATTTGGACATATTTTCCTTCATAATTAACATCTGTCCCGCAAATACAAGGAACTGCACTTTACCGTACACAGAAGACCTTTTCATTTACTAAACCCTTCCATCAAAAGCTTAATCATCCCATTTTCATCGATGAATATGTACTTTGAATCTGTAATTTTGGTTAAAGATTCATAGCTGAATTCAATAATATTTTTTTCTAATTTTTCCCATTGAACGATGTTCCATTAAAAAAATATACACAAATAAAGTTTTCAATGTCCACAGGAGTTAGACATAGGTTGAAAACAATTCTATTTTCACTCGGAAATTTAAAATAACAAGTATCAAACATGCGGAATAACAAGGGAAAACTAAGCGAACGATCTAATTTTGCAATCTGTTTTTCTTTTCTGAACCTCTATTTCAAACAATAATAAACAGAATGTTTATTCACTCTGGGTAAAAGATACTATAATGTTGCCAGCATATTATTCCGTGGTCAAATAGTTTTACTCGTTCGGGAATTGTACTGTCCATTCTCCGAGCTTCAATCCGAAAACAATTTTGATATTTACCTTAATAATTAAATAATTAGGATTAAAAAAATAGAGAAAATTTATTAATGCAGGTGCCATTTCTTTTTTAAAACGAAAGTTATTATTTTTCAAAATAAAATTGAAGGTAAAATCGACGGAAAGACTCTGTTTGAAAAATTCCGAGAGATCTTGCTTTTCCGGGGATAACTCGCAGAAAACAACCAATGAATATACTTGGATATGAAGATAATCATAAAAAGGATTTTGTACGTTTTGGCGAATTTACCCCACGGCGTGAACGAAGGGCGGATCTCACTTTACCCAGGAGTTAAACCAAATCCAAATATTTTGCCTAAAGCTAAACAAGTATAGAGATTAGATATTCTCAAAACAAATGTATAATCTACCCTGAAGGGCCGAACAGTTGGGAAGGGTCCTTTCTCCAGCTATCAACAGTGTAATGATCGAATATGTGCGCCGTATCCTCCGACGTTGTAATAAACCGCGTACAAAAATAAGTAAGAATTTAGTTTAACTCAGTGTGGACAGTTTGTTAGTCTGCATACAACTGTGAAAATTCATATTCTCTTTATTGTGTTAAATACATATTAGTACAATAGTACACATTCCTCTTTAATATAAAAGGGTGAAGTACCTATGGTTGAGATAACTAACACTTGGGGGCTTGCAAGTAGTTCCATCAAAATATTGCTCGCCAATTTTCACGAAAGAAGTTTAAAACGTCCCTTGCCAAACACAATATTTTCACCCCAACGTATTCCTTTCGTACTCGCCACCCAGCGTTTTCTCACGCGTTTTTGGCACACAGAATGTTAAACCCTGACGCTTCCCAGTATATATTGAATATAAAGGCAGGAAGAGCCAAACGAGGAAGATGCAAGTCTCGAAGGAACAGCGACTCCCTCGGCCTCCCAACACAAAGATTTTTATTTTCCAGACAATCGAAAAGAAGAATTGCAACGGAGAAAAGCGTCCCGCGCGGAATGTGTCGAACCATTCATCGCTCCGAACAAAAGAACGCAAAAGGAGTGCTTGGCAGAATGATGTGATGGCTGAAAGCAGCCACGAACGAGGGAGGAGACGGAAAAACAGAGACAGACGGACATATTAACCATACGAAAGAATGAATGGCGGAGAAGGGAGGAGTGGGGGAAGTGGAGTGGTGGCGGAAATGAGCGGGGGGGGGTGGGAGGGAGGGAGGAGGAGGTGGAGTGATCGGTACGGTATGCGTATAAACATGGATAGATATATTTTCTTTCTTTTTATGCTTCCAAAACGAAACACCGATGCGAGGAATATTTTCGTTCCGTCACGCGCTATATTTTTTCCCCTCTCCATCCCGTCCACCCTCTCCCCCCCCTCCCGCCTCTCCCTCGGATAGCTTCGATTAAAATTTTGGATCGTGCACGGATTCGAGAGATTCGCATGGCGACGCACACAATTCATGCCATTGGCACGGCTTTCGCCGCCCCGCCATACGGGCGGGAGGGGATGAGGGTTTGTGTGTGGTGAGGGGGCGGCAAATACGATCGATAAGCACGCGCAGGGCGAAGGGATTGAGAGAGAGGGAAGGAACGAGGGGGGGTGTAAAAAGAGTTGAACGGGAAAGGATGACGAGAGGACAGGGTCGGAGTGATGTGTGTTGGGAGTATTTGCGGGGTTGGGGAGACCCAATGGATGCGTGCATGGACGCACCATTCGAAAAATGGATGGGGTGGGAGGAATTGCAAGAGGAGGGGGCGCCATCGAAACCTCCCGCATCCCACCCCTACCCCCTTTTTTATGCAACTCCCAGCCCGATGGAAATCGCCTATTACCCCTTCAACTCCCCTCGTACATACACAGTAGGGATATACATATATATATATACATATATATATATACATATATATACATATATATACATATATATATAGTTCTGTTCCTAATTCCTCTTGAGAAAGGTGGTTGGACCACCGAAAATTCGAGAACCAGTGAGTTTTTCCTCTTTTGTGTTTTGGTTTCTGTGTTTGTTATGACTTATCAGTGAATTTACATTACACGTTTGTGGGTTTTCCAAAAAAGTGTATATATATATATATATATATATATATATATATATATATACATATATATGTACATGCACACATGTATGTTTCTCCCTTCGCCTAATGCTGCGGAATATATATCCATCCGTGCATGATACTTCTGTCGCCGATGGAAAGAGGTTTTTAGCGGGTATTGATATTTATATATGCTCTGTTTTGTATTTTAAGTCCGGTCGCTGTCGATTCACTTCTTCTCTTTGGTCTTGCTAATTTTTTTCCCTGTGCATTTCCAAAAAAAATAAACCGGTGGCTATGAAAACAGTCTATAAAATATTTTTAGTGGAGAGAGAGGAAGCGAGAAATCGGGTATTAATTGAAATGCGTCTGTATTAAATACCGTATCATATGCGTGTGTATTAAACAGTGTAGGTGGGGTGTCAACAAAGAAGAGATGGTGTTTTTAACTTCGTCCTCTTACATCGAAAAAAAGCCTCTTTTTTTATAAACATTACCCACTGCGTTCAAAATGTAATCTAAAAATCCTCAGTAATTCCATCGTGTTTTGGTAATAATGTTAAAAGAACTGATTTGATTTCAAAGCGTCGATCAGGCGACTGGAAAACGTATATATTTTCTTCGTAGTGCAAGGAAAAACGAGAATTCGGCGCCAAGCTTTCATCGATTATTAACTATCATCTATTGTTTACTTTGATTATAAAAGATCCTTTATTTTCACATTATCCATGCATACATTGAAATATTTAGAACTATTGTGCCATTTATTTCCGAAAGACAGAGTCATTAGCTATTGACACGTAGCAATTTTTTGGATCATATTGTCAGGAGTTATGAACTGCATCGCTTATCAACGATATGTTCATTCTTTATAATAGCAGAGAGATGATTCTTTGACCCAAGCCTGGAGTTCTTTCGAAAACCATATCTTACAAAGGAAAGCGGAGTCGGCACAGGTACTTAGCCTTCTCACTCTGATGCGCAGATTTAATTTGCCGTAGGTCTTAGTTCAAGGGAAGAACCACCCTCGCACATCAGATTGAGCTTCAGTTAATGTTAATAGTTTTTAAACATAATATTTGCTCAATGCTTACAGATCAAACTATAAATTTTACAAAAGTCTACGACAAATTTTATTTTAAATGTCAAAACTCTTTCTTAGTCACATTTTTTACTTTTCTAATTACCGTAACAGATGACACCCCGACGCATGTGGCTAGTGGTAAATAGGTTGGGTAGCCATACATAAAATGGACTTACAAATACGTGAAGAACTTATAACCACTAGAGCTCTCAGCATATATTAGAAATAAAAGATGAGATTTTCGCTCAATGGCTGGCTTGTAAAAATATTCATTACGCCTTCAAACTTACGAGTATTTTCGCCCAAGAATACTCCCTTTCGTAAAACTCTGAATTTTTCAGAATCAATCAAATTCAACTCAAAATTATATATAGATATATAAATATATAAAAATATATAAATAGTATATAATATATATATACATATAAATAGTAATAATAATATTATATATATATATATATATCGATGATGCGGAAGTACTCACGAGAGAAATATAACTTTTGGACGGCATAATATAACACAGAATAAAACAGAACACGTAAAAGGGCACTCACACTGTAGATGATTTGAGCTTTCGGCCTACTCCGAGGCCTTCTTCAGGTCAGACTGACTGAAGACTCTGACTGACTGTCAGAGTCTGACCTGAAGAAGGACTCGGAGTAGGCTGAAAGCTCAAATCATCTACAGTGTGAGTGTCCTTTTACGTGTTATCTGTTTTATTTCGCGATGTATTGAACTCTGATCGTCGTCTTAGTGTTCGGATGATAGCAGAGCAGTGTAATGTGCCAAAAACAATAGTGCACGAGATTATTAGGGACCAATTACAGATGCGAAAAATTTATGCAAACTTGATGCCGAAAGTGCTCAGTGATGATCAAAGACTCAATCGTTTGGAAATCGCGACACAACTTGCGGATCACTGCAAAAATTATCCACATTTTTTAGAGAACGTTTTTTCGGGTGACGAGACGTGGGTCTTTGAGTACGACCCGGAGTCGAAGAGACAAAGTGCGGAGTGGCACACCCCATCATCACCCCGTCAAAAGAAAGCTCGCATGAGCAAATCTCGGATCAAGGCGAGGCTCATTGTCTTTTTTGACAAAAGGGGAGTCGTCCACTACGAATTTGTACCTGAACGACAAACTGTAAATGCTGCATTTTACGTCCAAGTGCTCGACAGGCTTCGAAAACGAGTCGCCCGCGTCCGGCCAGCAATCAAAAACATCTGGCGGCTGCATCACGGCAATGCGCCGTCTCACACCGCGCTTGTCGTGTCGGACTTCTTGGCCAAGCACGGCGTGGCAACGCTGCCGCACCCGCCCTACAGCCCGGACTTGGCACCACCGGACTTCTTTCTGTTCCCGAAGATAAAGAGGAGTTGAAAGGAACGCGATACGGGACTTTGGACGCCGTCAAAGAGGCCGTGACGACGCGTCTTCGAGAGGTTCCCGATGATGCCTTCGCGGGAGCGTTCCAAGAATGGGTACGCCGCTGGAACAAGTGTATCGACTCACAAGGGTCCTATTTTGAGGAATATTAGCTTAAGATATGTAAAAGTGTAATAAATTTTTTTCCTGATATATATATATATATAATTATAAATTATTTTATATTATACTCGACATTACATATATGTATTTTTTCTTGTCGAGTGTTATTACTTTCTTATTATTTATTATTAGGTAATCTACCGGTTAAGGTAGATTTTTGGCTGGACACAACTACCAAAACAATATTTCGTGATTCCTAACAAAACCCAATCCAGCAACCTAATCTACTTCAGGTCCCTCTTCATCTCTGTGTACTTCTTTCCTCCCTTCATCCCATCCAACATCCCTATCCTGTTCCTGCCCTTTCCTCGCTTGCCCAACATTCTCCCCTCTATTACCTTCTTCGACATTCCACTACCGCTCAATATGCCTTTCATCCATTTTTCCTGCCTCCATAGGATATCTCTCAACAAACCCCTCTCCTCACCCACCATCCCCAGCACTTCCTCATTTGTTTTCCTTTCATTTTCTTATGAGTGAAAAAACAAGTGAAAAATAATTTTGATATAATAGCGCATAATATATATATATATACATATTTATTTATCAATTAAATTTTCCAAGCTGTAGTTTATATTTACATATACCACTTAAAAGAATTCCAGAAATTGTAGTTCCAATAGAGCAAGACCAAATCAATTCGTTAATCGTATATTTCATATTGTAATTAAATATAAATTAAGAATAGTTATTTATTAAATATGTATAAATCAATAGGAGTTGGATATTGGTTCATGTTCAGTCTAGTTACAACAAGTGAAAGTAACTGTTTCAGTCATGATCCCTCCTACTTATCGTCTCCATACGACTAAATTAAAAACGGTCATTAAGACATGGAATTTATATCCTCAAATAAGGAAAAAATCTTTAGCCACTTAAAACAAAGAAAGTTAAATGCGCGATTTTGCCTAATTAATATAGCTTGAATCGTATTAATACATGTCTATGCAACTCCGCCGTAAGTCCACCACCAATCGTTATCCTTTAATTATGTTAATTTCCGCCGTCCATTGCCTTCCGTGCAATATTTATTGCCCACGGTAAATTGAAATCTCTTCTGCAGGAGAAAATGATCACTCCTATTAATTAAAACAAATATTTTTTTGGAAATCACATTATTACTGCCCAACGAATTGGTCCCTTGTCGGTCAACACATGGGATTCAATTTCTAAAACTAATTACTAACTGTCGCTGTTTTATAATTAAGGAAAACCCAAGGCAATCATATTTTTAGACACTGAAACCCTTACGGACCAAACCGATGATGTTTTACTATTAATTCCAGGATGTAGTAATTCGTTTTGATTAATATTTCATCAAATAGATTAAAGCATTTACGAAGATCACAATTCAGAGAATTTATTATTTTTGAAGTAATTAAATTGAATAATTATGATAAAAGGGCCCCATTTATTGGATTTCACTTCAATTCAGAAAAAATTCCATTTCTTGCGTTATACATATGTTATAGTTCCACATTCATGAAGTAAATTTGATCGGCAGTTAAATTACTTCACTTTTGGTTATAATTACTTGCTTCGTTTCGAATTGAAAGCTATTGAAAGAACATATCTCTCATTTTCTCCGTTAGGTGTCGATAAACTCAAGACTAAGTTAGTTAGTTAGCCAAGGGTAATTGATAAGCGCATTACAGAATCTGTGCTCTAGGTTTGGGATGAGTATCGATTAGAAAAACGAAGTCTATATGGGTTTTTTGCGATAATGAAGGCTACCATAAGCATGACATAAGATGAGATAAGGTTGGATTGACATAATTTAGAGCAGTTAAAACATTTCAATTATTTATAAGTAGTTTTAGAATGGGGAAAATGCGCCAAACGGCGCAGTACTTAAGCATCAGTCAGTCAGTCAGGAAGGTGGAAAGGAATTAACGACATTAAAAGAAAAATTAAGTTACCTGAAGAATATTTTACAAATAGCAGAGAGTTGATTACGGGGACTATAATTAAAAGTTTAAAAAAATACTACTGATAATTTTAATATGGGGAGTAATTTTGTAGGAATCGGAAACTTGGTTGTTGGGGGATAAGGACAGGCGCAGCATGGATTGAAGACTTTTGACGTAATGATGTAAAGGGGAATGTAAAGAGTGAAATGGAGATAGAAGAAATAAGGATGTAAGAAAAAATTCAGAGGGGCAGGAAAAATGTTTACAGGGCACATTCAATGGCAATGGACTGTCAAAGAGTGTGGCAGGGGAGTGAAATTTAGTTGAACGAGGTAGAGGCAGGAGTAGAATGACCACATTGGACAAAACGAAAGCAGGAAATACGAGGATGTTAACAATGGTTTATTTAAATACAAGTTTTATAGTACACGTTTTAGTGTTGCCGAAGTTGTGGCTTAGAAATTTAGAAGGCCAATTAGAGTATAGTATCCATTTAAAAAATCCTACCTTGACCTGTAGACATTACTTTTAATTCGAAAATCATTTTAGTTGGAGTCGGTTAAACTGAAGCTGAGTTAAAGTGAAATCTACTTTACATAAGTTCAACTTAAACTGAAATTATGAAAAGCCAAAATCAATCCTTAGGAGGGGTCAGTAGGGGTTAGTCGAGGGAGGGGGGTTAGAGGATGGGGCTGGCGTACGTGGGCATGAGGGTGATGGGGACGCCGTCCCAGTCGGCCCCACTCCACGAAGAATACTCCGCCGCCACGGCCCCTTCGAGATTTCTTGATGAAAAAAAACTCGCTGATTCCTTGAGGAATGCCAGAGAGAGAGAGAATAAAAAGAATGATCCGGAAGGGAAAGAGGGAAGAAATTCAGGAGGTTGGGGGGGCAGCGGGCGAGGAGTCCGTATCGCGTGGATTGAGACCGGCGGGGTAGAAAAAATGAAAGGGGGGAGAAACGAGAAAAGAAATTCGAGGCGGAGGTGAATGACTGAGAAGGGGAGAGAGGGTTGATGATGAGAAAAGGAGAATGAGGGAAGGCGGGAGGGGGGGAGGAGGCCGAGGAGACGAGGCGCGAGGGGGGCGTCGAGGGGGGCGGCTGGGAGGAATGTGAGACTGGAGAGACGGAGCCTTCTTCTGCCCGGGGCAAAGGGAGTGCATTCGTGGCGAGCGGCGGTCGAATGCACATAGCGTGGAATGAGGGTGAAGTGTGGAGAGGGAGGATAACGGAGGATAGGAGGGGGCGTAGAGATTGGCAATATCGATATTTGGCCGAATGGGATCGATATTATTTCCCCCTCTTCCTCACTTCACCAAAACAATGAATGAAAACGAAATCTAGGTCCGAGGGTATGAGTTACACATTCAAAAACTGCATGAACTAAAAGATAATTTGTATATCTGCCGCAAGATATACTACGTATTTTCTTTTCACTGCTGTCCCTGCTGCCGTCACTTTTCCAGAAACAGCACTTCACCTCCGCTGTCCTAATGTTCACAAGCTTCGACTGTGCTCAAGAGACTGGATATTTGAATCATATTCTAATCGCAATTACTTCGTCATATACCTTTAATAATCATTCTTATATGTGACCCAGTGATGATTTTATTCCATTAAAAATTTTATGATGTAGTCTGTAGAATAACGGATTAATTTGGGCAAAATTATTTTTTTTGTAGCAAGTGCTAGAAAGAAGCGTTGCTTCAACAAATTCTATTTTCTATAATATTTTGGTTTTCATACAAGTATTTGGCCCCAACACACTTATTAATGATAAGAAAGATTAAAAGGGCGATGGGGACGCCGGGGAGTTTTTATCTTTAAAAGAAAAGTAGGTATCGAAAGACTAGTTGGTTGTAATTCAAAGAGATTACATATACGGCAGTTTACGCTAGCAATACGTATAGTAGAATCAATGAATATTATTTTTGTAGCTGGATTTCCAATAAAATGCATGAATACAAAAATTAACTCTTGAAAAACTTCTTGTATCTAAAGATACATGATATCGCTTGCATATCATTTCAAGTTCATACATTTTGAAATAAGCCGAGAACCACCAAGAAAAACTACGGTATTCATGAAAAGAATCAACCACTAAATGTATATAGGGAAAAATAGACAATAGCGAGGTAAGGGGAAACTTCGACCCCGAAATAGAACGGCGCGAAGACCGTGTTATATAAAAATGTACCAAATTAGAAAGACTGTATAATTGAATGGCTCAAAGGCTCTGTCTCTCACTTTGCAAAAGACTAATACGAACTCTTAGCGAAACGTAAAAAATATGAAGAGCTAAAAATTTAAAATGTTTACATTTTCTTTTTCACGCCTCCCCATTTCGACTTGCCTTTGAGCGAGTATTGTGTTCATATATGTGACATTAAATACGTGATTTCATATCCTTAGTCTTTGATTTATTTTTATATTAAATTTCACAATAAGCAAACGCATAAAAATATTGATAAAGAGTATAACACCATCGACAGTACACAAACTGTTATCATCCCACCATCGGAGTTGGCAAAGAGTGAACGGTAAAGAGGGCAAAGGAAAGGCTTTGGTTAAAGGGCAGAAGGAACACGAAGGAAGTTGAACGCAAGGTGAAAAATCATCAGGGCATTATCAAATGGGAAAGCAAAGCTTGAGGAAAAGTAAGGTAACACAGAGACTATTTTTACTCTATTTTACAACTTAAATTATTGTGAATTTCGTGAGCATATTTTACATGCAAAGTTCCTAATTCTGAAGGAAACATTCTACAATACTTTCAATGACGTTACAGGGGGGGGGGAATTTTGCAGTTGCTCTATTCATTATGGAAATAACCAAAACTTTCGAACAGGCAATGACAACATACAATATTACCTTCAAAAATGTCACGAGAGAAGATGCATAACTTCATCCATACCATGGTCCTTCCTTAGATAGTTAAAAATGCGAATTACTTGAGTGCCAATCAACGGGACAGGGGCTCTAGTGGATACGAGATATTTAACTCTTGCTTTTATAATCTTTTACCGTACCTCTCTCAAAGTATTTCCAAAAATAGGTTCAAACGTAATTTTTGGCTTTCCTCGCGCCTTCTAATATATCATTGCTTCATTTACTCGAGTAATCCTCTCACTCCCCATTGAATAACTCGATATTTTAAATGTCCAAATTTGGCGAGCATTTGAACTGTACTTTTTACTTGAATATAGTGATGGGTACAAATATATCCATATTTACTTTTCTTACAAAGGTATGTGATGGAGTATTTGATTAAATGACGATGGAATTTCATTCGAAGTTAATTAAAATGCTGCCAAGAACTCAAAACTTTTGACGGCATTCACTAGTAACATACACAAAGCTGATTCTGATTTAACATAAAAAAATGCTAAAAATGTGCCCTCATTCGTAGCTGCACTTATAAAAAATTCTGGACACTACTCAAGTGGTCCACCAATATTAAATTTTGTAAGTAGGTTGTCTTGCAACGGATAAAAATATTTTTAAATCCGCAAAATTCGGAACAAGGAAATTAATTCCTGGACAGATCTGAAAATCATGAAAACCGATGGAAGAGTCAGAAAGAGAAGTTATACTTCAGGGCTTTTAAATTGATAAAATTTTCCAACAGCATGAGAGTCCAAAAAACAGCAAGACCAGTTTTTCACTTCGTGCCTGCATTATCGACGTAATAATCTAGAATGCGCGAGACTAAAATTCTGAAGTCTTTATTAGATTTTTACTAGTTAAACCCACGCTATATGTCTGCTGCTATATATTCAAACATATTTTTTAAAGTGTTTGGAGGCTACACCTACGATAAAGCTAGTCATGAATCACATTTTTTTTAATGGAACTCCTTAAAAAAGTTTGAGCATTTGTATAAAAGTTCTTAATCTCCACTATTCACCTATTTTAAGTATAACTTTGAATGGGGGAATATTTTTATAGAAGATCTTAATATAGAATTTTCATATTTAAATTTACATCATTATTCAACCTCTCTCTCCATCTTATCTCTCTAATAACTCCTTGAACTTAACGTTTTAGGTTTTGATAGCCTTCCCATTTTCGTTTATTGCGAATAATGAACTTTGTCGACATAAAACGTGCAATTTCGAGTTTAGGAAATCAGAGTTAATATGCATGGAATCTAAAATGAACCTAGAGGGTCAAAAAATCTTTTTATTATTCTTCTGCTGATATTTCCGTGAAATTTCAGATTATCTAAGTAATTAAATATAGGACCATTTTGTCTCAACAATCAGAGATAAGATGTACGCGACCCCTTGTTACTCGGTATCCTACCTCTTCACACCTCAAAAAATAACAAATATTGAAGTTGAAGTTTGTTGTAAATGAATGCTTTTTCGATTATAATTGAAATAATATTTAAAAGAAAATGATAGAAAATTATTATGGATTAGAAATAAATAAAAGAAATAGAAAATTTTTATAGAGCATTAATATTACAACAACCGCACTTACAAAGATAGGTACGCAAATGTCAATCGCGGTGAATTGGAAATACAATTGTGCATATGAAAAAATTGACTTAGCTGTCATCAATACTTTCCATATGCTTTTAACTAATTGTCAAACATAAATGTTTACGTTTTGATTAATGAAATTGTGATTGCTGTGACAATAGTTTCGAGGCTTGAGCAAAATATAAAATGAAATAACGTAATTCTTTCTCCTTTTTAAACGCTTAATTCACAGTTATTATGAGTGCCGTTCGAAATTCACCGCCAGTGTCGCCAGTACTGCCTACATTTGGAACGCATGACTGTACTACCACCGTAGTAGTAGCCCAGTATTTTTCAACACTCGGCAGTTGAGTCCTACAGGTCAGAAATTCAAAATAGTCATTGTTAACCGGCGTGAGAGATGAGTGAAAAATTCATTAATTTTGACAGCATATATGCCAGAACGAATGAAAAAGTCATCAGTCTTTTTTATTTCCGATCACTTAATATGATTCAATTTTAGTAATAATAATCATTTTGTAATAAACAATGAGCTTAATTTAACCGTTTGCCTATCTGCTTTGTTTTTTCAAGCGGTTGGCATGAAACTATTATTTATATTCATAATTTAGCACCTGATATATTTACTTCATCGTGCAAATTGTTATACTCTTATAATGGTGATAACAGATTATTATACATGTACTTTGCATAAGCAATAAAGAATAAAAGAATGACAAGTTATATCACGCTTTGATGTTATCCTCTCACGTCACAAGAGCACTATTTATATATCGACTATTTAACTGTCATTTCCAATTGGGAATACCGGAGAATATCATTGGTTTGGATTTTAGTTCAAAAAAACAAAACGTGTCGGGATCGGGCGGAGATGTTACAATGTTCAATATGCTTACATTATTATCTTTCTTCCGAAAAAATAACTTAAAGCGCGTAGTCTGAATTCGTAAATGCATATGTTACACGGCAGTGTGAGAATATTTCTACAGTAAAATGAGATTGACGCTGCGTATAAATTGACAATAGAAGCCAAGTTTTGAACAGAAACATACTATTTCTTTGTAATTTCGTCTAAGTAGACATTTATTTAATCATATCATATATTTGTGAATAGGTCCTCTTGTTTGCATTTCTAGTGCTAAGAAGCTATTCTGCGAGTCATTATTTAAATATTCTTCGTAAAATTAAAGAGTCAATATTTACATATTTTTCAAGTGCACCGATATTTTTTTCATTATTATTTTTATTATATTAAGAAATTAAGAAAATATTTGCTAATTTACGTATTCAAATTAACGGGATAATTAACCATTGCCACCTGAAAAACAAAGTATCGTGTACCAATACCTGGAAAATAAGTATTTATTTCCTTGACTCGAATCACGGTGTTTACGAAAATGAAAATACACGCAAATTTCTAAGGACATTATATGTTATATGAACACATTGTGTACTGCAATATGCTTTAAACTATGTAGATTACGAGTATGTATTTGATCTTTTATGTTCTAGGGTTTTGCACCCGTGAGAAAGCGATATAAATCCTCCCCACTTGAGAGCGTGGTTCTGGGTAGTTTAGGGACGGCTAGATGGGAAAGCACCTTTGGAAGCACGGTACGACCGTGTTTACCAACATGGGTTTAGAGTTCTGGATCTATATTCTGTTCTCGCTCATACTTTGACGCAAAGGCAAGCAGTATCCTCCACACTTTCCGAGGTTTCTTCTTCGAGGCACTTGAGACGAGATTGGTGAAAAACGTGCGGAATGTCGTCGCAAAGATGAAAACTTTTTTCGAGCGGCTGGCTGAATATAGAAACCACTCTAAAGAAACCCTCACTCGTTTTGTATGACGAGAACTTTTGTATGGTAACTTTGGCGCTCTGCTGAAAAGTCACTTTTGTTATTTTCGAGAAATTCTGCTGCCACGTTTATTCACTACTGCGTCGGGGACTTGTGCGTGTGGAGTGCGTGGTTTTGATCCACTCTTCAAGCTTTAGACTGATATCATGCCTATCATTTTTAGATCTGAGCAGTAAATTGGGAAATTGGGTGGCTATAGTTAAAATGGTACTAGGATACTCCAGTCTTCTCTTCTCTCCCGTATTGAAATCGTATTTACTTTCAACAGAAATTTGAGAGCATGTGAGATTTAGTGTTTGTTTAAGAGTTCAACAAGGACATTTGTTCCAATTTTCTCATTCCACTCGCATTTAATAACTTTCTCGGTAAATTTTACCTATAACAAACTCAAACAAACTTCTGGAGATGCCGCAGCAGTAACTATAGCTAACATCACAGTACAACAATTTTAAAGTGTAAAAATCATTCACCTAGACAAACTTTGGACGCCTCGGTACCTTAACTGGCTTAAAGCACTAACATCGAGAGATCTCGATCAAGGCGAATGATTTTTACAATGAAAGGGTTGCATTGGATTTCTCTATTGTTTTTCAGTTGCTTTCAAATTTTCCGTAGCTCAAGGGAAACTACTACTGAATTTGGTACACTTGAAAAGTAATCTTTTTTTAGTTACGCATAAATGTAAAAATCAGTTCGTTCGTTCCACTCACTCTTACCCCCGAATTTCGTCTCCGATGCTTGTAATAATGTACAAAACGTAATTTATAATTTTTATTTTTTCTAATGACTACACATCACTGGTGACGTTTTCCGGAATCTGAGCAAATTTTGGCCAACACACGTCAATTTGACAAAGAAACAGAGAACAGAAAACGAAAAGAAGAACGAAGTGCGTATGCTGCTCACTTCGCTCCCCTCCGCATCCTACTTGGAGTGAGGGGATCTTTGCTTATCACTCGCAATTTTCGCCAAGTCCTTTGACCTTTCTCCTCGTCGTTTACTTGAATAACCCTGGGGAAGTCACGGGTTCCGAACCCACCGGAAGACTGTAACTTGAGCTGATATTTCGGTTTACTCTAAGGAGAATTTTTCCTCGTGCCCACTTTTAATACTTCGCACTATAAAGCGTTTTTATATTCTACATCTACTTAATACCCCGCAAGTCGCCGCAAGGGCGTGCGCCGAGCGGTATTAGGGCATGCAAAAACCGCATGTAAATGCCACAAATTTATACAGTCAACAAACAAAAAATGGTATGCATTCGTATAAAAACCCTTACAATCCACACACATGCAAAACATACAAACTACCAGCTAACATAAACCTGTACCTAAAAATATACCTGATGTATTTTCAATGTTTAATTTTGTTCTGACTTTTAAATTAAATGTTTTTAATATTTCTAAAATTATTTCGGTTTCTTACTATTATGAATTCTGATTTTTCGGGGAAAGAATGAGTATTTGAATCTATCTGTATTGGAATATATCTCCCTTATTTTATCTTTGTGGTCTAATCTACCTATGGGGCCATTATAATTCCTTTAGTGTCATCGTTAAACTCGTTTGTTCTGAACCTTTTTAAAAGTCAAAGTCTCATTAACAAACTATCTCCCTAGGATCCCAAAAACTTGCGGTCTATTCCAAATGAGGTCAAACTAGACCAGAAACACACCTCTCTTTGACTTTTTCATTATATTTCCCCACCACCCGCTCAATGAAGCCGTTTCTTTAAAGCGGTTCCGCATATTGTCCTGATATCTGCTCCCCACGAAAAGTGTGGTGCTAGAACTACCCTCAAATACTTAAATTGATTGGCCGTAGTTAACACTGAACCCTCTATTTCATAGTTAATGTCCTGTTCGCCACTTCCTTTGTTCCAAAATTTCAAAACTGCACATTTGTCTATATTAAGCATTAATCCCCATATCTTAAACCAATCCGAGATTGTGTCTACGTCTCTAGAGAGTAGCTCGCGATCTATTTGTCTCCTTATTTCCCTGTATACCACCGTATCGTCAGCAAATAACCTGAGATTGCTACTTAAGGGTGCTCTTAAGTCATTAATATACGAGAATGGACGAGTATATTAAGAATAGAAGCGGCCCTATTATACTTCCCTGGGGAACAGTCTAAGTTACATAGTTACATCTATTCGTTGAGCACAACTCATCGATGTGTTCGATTTGACAAGAAGTCTCTAATCCAATTAATAATTTTCTCATTGATACCATAGCATTTGGTCTGTGTAACAATTTGTTGTGTGGGACATTATCGAAGGCTTTTGTGGAAATCTAGGAGTACTGCATCGACTTGTGTGTTGTTTTCTCCCGATCTAAGTGCATCGTGAATGAAAAGACCTAATTGTGTTGCGTAAGATCTGCTCTTCCGCAATCCATGCTGGTTGTGGCTTAGTATTTTCCTACTATCAAGAATTCTCATAATGTTACTGACAATAATGTCTTCTAATATTTTACAGGAGATCGAGGTTAAGGAGATGGGTCGGTAATTGGTTGGTTTATCCCTATCGCCGCCTTCATAGATGGGAGATTTATGGGCTAGCTTCTAATCGCGAGGTTCTGAGCCTCCTTCTATCGATTTTAGAAAAACAATTTCTACACACGGAGTAATGTCTTCAGCTAATTCCTTTAATATTCTAGCACGTATTTCTTCCGGACCAGGTGCTTTGTTTGTTTTGATACTACGGAGCAGATCTTCTATTCCTTTATATAAAATGATATAATATTTATTCGGCTCGTGGAATAATACGACTGAAATTATGTTTTTTGTCTAGTTGATATTATGAATGGATTTCTTGAAAGTGACCTTTTTTGAACACCATTAATTAACCATGGCCAAAATGCACGAATTTATAAGGTTTCATGAAGGAATTCGGTTAAACTTTCGTCAAGATGTTCATTGCCCTCAATTCAAAACAGGGGAAAAGGCGGATATTCCATTACAATGCCTATTTTTTCCTCCAAAGGGTTAATACGCCCCAACCTGTCCCTCGTTTCTTCCGAATTGTTAGCCTCCCACAAAATTTCATTTTGTACTGAGTTTCGGGAAAATATCCCCACAATGTCCCGCGCTGATTTATGCCATATAAGAAACCCTCCACGCCAACGTCTTTTGCAGCCGGAAGTTTAAGTGAGCATATGCGAAAGGCGAGAGAAATATGGAACTTTTCCCTTCCCGGCAGTGGACTGAAAGGGAGGGAATGGCATTGATAGGTAGTTCGAATGTCCGCCGTGTAATGGTCCCATTGAGGGAAAGGGCGCGCCGCGTTGGCGTCGATCAACGGGTGACCGCCTGGTGTGTGCGAGACGGAGGCGACGAAGTCCTTCGGTGACGAGGCGATCGAGGCGGTGGTCAGGGGCACGAAGTGCTCTCGGCTGTAGGACCTAGTCCATGCAGGCACCAACGACGCCACAGACCGTGGATCCAAGGAGGTCCTCGGTTCCCTTATAGAACTGAGCTCCGAGGTGAAGCGTGTTCAGGACATCGAGGGTGTACGGCTGGGTTTAACTGTATAGAGCATTGTTCCGAGGGAGGATCGCGGGTCTCTGGTTTGGAGCCGAATGGAAGTATGCCTATGCCAGAAAATTTGGCAATTCTGCTCGGACATAGGAGCCTCCTTCGTCGACCTGAGGCCTACCCTCCGATCGTGCAGGACTCCCCTGAACCGATCTGGGGTCCATTGCACAGCGGAAGCGGGGAGTAGTGTACTGGATAGGATACTCGACCACTGTAGGCCTTTTTTAGGAGAGAGAGCAGGTTATTTAGTGGGTCGATAATATCTGGGGGCTAACACAGCTAAAATCATTAATAAACATATAAAAGTGACCGACAACACTGGAATTGATGTAGAAAAACATTTGACACGCACTTCTCCACAAACGCGTCCCAAATTACAGTCGGACACAAATACAGGTGCCATTCAAAATAAAAATTATCTATTTATTCTTGTACTAAATTGCAGAAGTCTCAAAAATAAAACAGCGGATCTCGAGCACATAATCCAAGTTATTCCGCTGATATAAGATTAGGATGTTCGCGGATGACCCAATGATTTAACGGGAGATACCTGGGGATGAGGATCGTTTAATTCTAGCACAGGATCTAGATTACATTACTAAATGGTGTTCAAAATGGAGATTGTCATTAAACCTTAATAAATGTTCGCTGTTAAATTTCTTTAAAATATCCACGGGATTCGTTTACAAATTAGCTGGAGTTGACCTAGAAGTAGTTGATACGGTGAAATACCTAGGTGTTACGTTCACTAAAGACTTAACTTGGGGGACCCACAAACGTAAAGTCTGCGGGCAAGCATACAAAAATTGCGATTTATTAGACGCATTGTCGGCAGAGGTGACTCCAAGGTCAAGGAACGTTGTTACCACGCTCTTGTAAGGCCTCATTTAGAATATGCATGCAGCGTATGGGATCCGAGTGAAAAAGGCCTCATTCGGGAAATTGAGAAAGTTCAACGGTGGGTAGCCCGTTTCATTATAAACTCTTACGATAAAACGAATAGTGTCACTGCAATGCTTCTGGAGTTGGGGTGGGAATCATAGAATAAAGATGATTCAATGCTAGATTAAACTTACTAAATAAATTCAGATCCGCATGTTTCAGCACCGAGGTCTCGCAAATTATCCGCACACTTACACATTGGTCGCTTGGATCATGTATATAAAATTCGGATAATAGATGCCAGACCTAGCACACTAAAGGACTCCTTCTTCCCATGGAATACGGGATGGCAACTTTAGGGTTACAGATAGCAAAAATTCCACTTGCCACCCAGCGCCTAGGGAATAATTACTTCTACTCGTTTGCATACACTTTCACTAACCTCGTATTTTTTTGAATAACTGGTAACACTTTTCCACTTGAAAAAATTTATTTTACGACCGAATGTTGATGTATTACATCATCATCAGGTCCTGATTAGAATTATAATGCCATTAAATAATGTAGTGCTCTTTACAGTATTGCTTGCTCTGTCTTTTCTGTTTTTAAGTTTCCCCTTCCATCCCTCGTCTCTCTCTCTCTCTCTCTGTGGGCGGACCCTCCCGCTACCTGCAGCTTAAGGTCACATTCCCAACCTGTTTCCTTGGGGAGGAGACCGTTCTAAGTTGCATGTTCACGTGCTTGTGGAATTACGCCTTCTTGTTTTTCAAATTATAGCTTGCACGTTATTGGGTAAATTTCTTACTGCATCCTAAGGTACAATTATTTGTTAGATGATAGTATATGTATTTGCATGCGCGTAAAATGAAATGATTTTTGTATGAATATATGTAGGTATGGGTTTGCATGAATGTGTTGGTTTTGAATGTGGCTTTGTTCCCTTTTACTGGTGGTGACCTAACACCCCCCGCCACACACCCTTTCGGCGGCTTACCGAGTATTATGTAGATATAGAACTTGGAAGAGAGTTAAATGAGCCCAAACCAAAATTTGGCAATACATGTAGGATGAAGTACTTTTTGTTATAAATATTCTTACAGAAGAAGTAGCCCGTATGACATTTTATTTACACATGAATCTAGTTCCCTAATTAAAGATGGAAATGTTAATTCTTCACTTATGGTGCATGATTGTAGATAATCGAACTTTAACCTTAACACGGGAATTTTTTATGATTGAGAGATTGAATTCTCGCAAAGGTTTAAATTGGAAACGAAAACCTTCAGAAGTTAATTACCCAGCAGTTGGAAAACCTATGTGTATCTCATTTCAAAAGCTAAACAAATGATGTTTGTCCATTAAGTTCAATGTGAACAGATGTACGCAATTTCTGCAAATTGAACCCCGACGAAAAATATGCCTGAACGTAAAGTCGAGAACCTAAATAATTCCGCATCATTTTGTTTTTACTTTCTCTTGCCTTCAAAGGCAGTATATACCATTTTTACTTCATATTATTTCTTATGGAGCGATTTTAAAATAAATTATTTATACTGCTACATAAGAGCAGCGTGAATGATAAAGCGCCCCGCAAGGAGTTTTATCTCAGTGAGACGTGTTCACATTTACAAATGCCCATACTCAAAAATGCTACATAAAATGCCCATATTTGAAATATTTTCAAATTTTGCATGAGAATGTGCTTTAATATTTAAAAATTAACTATAATTTTTCCATAATTATTATTTAAAAATTAATTCAGACCAGCCCCTTTCAGTTTTAAATTTAATATTGATAACATCAGAATAGTAGCCCCACACACAGGACCTTCCTCTGTGGGCTAATGTTTTTTGATCTAACCCTTATAATACGTATGCATATTGCAAATGTTTTTGTATATTATTTGAGGTGAAATCAATAATACTAATACAGGCAATAATAAATAATAATAAAGTTTTAAATGCATATATATATATATATATATATATATATATATATATATATATCGATGATGCGGACGTACTCACGAGAGCAATATAACTTTTGGACGGCACAATAGAACACAGAATAAAACAGATAACACGTAAAAGGACACACTGTAGATGATTTAAGCTTTCGGCCTACTCCGAGGCCTTCTTCTGAGTCTGATATATATATATATATATATATATATATATATATATATATATATATATATATATATATATATATATATATATATACGGGACGGTCCCGGTCGAGGAAAATATTTTTACATTCGTGATCTGCTCACATCCGCCATCCCCACCTCTGTTGTGTTTGTCCTTTATATGTGTTCCTTTACCATTTTCCTTATCTCTATTTCAATTTGAATGAATATATATATATATATATACGTCAAATATATACGTGTATATATGAATATATAGTATATTATATATATATAATATACGTATACTATATATTCATATATACACGTATATATTTGACGTAAATATATATATATATATATATATATATATATATATATATATATATATATATATATATATATATATATACATATACACACACACATACGTAAAAGAACCTTCACATTTAAGAAAGTTTAAGCTTTCCGCCTTCTCTTAGGCTTTCTTCAGGTAAAACTGGAAGATTTCGGGTAGACGGAATGCGAGGGCTTGGGAAGCGCAGGGCGTGCTGGGAAAGGGGGGAGGACAGCGGCAAGGATTTAGTGCAGACGCTTAAGCCTGGTAAATCCAAAAGATCGGAATGCTAATAAGTACATGGATTCGCGAGTTCTCACCTCTATATTGATGGTTGACTCGGGTAGGAATTCTAGAATGATATGGGAGAAACACTCGTCGAAGGAAAGGGTATGGGAATTTGTGTGTGAAGAGATAGGAGGAGAGGAGTGTGATACAGAATTACAGGAATAACGGTGATTGTTCATGCGGAAGGATTAGGGGGTGATGCCTTCGCCTATGTTGAATGATGACTATTGATCGCATGTTAGAAGATAGATTGAATTTTTAGAGATGCAATTAGGGTGGGAACGAGGTAGGGAGGCAATGATGGGATGTGGGAAGAGGGGAGCAGATCTGATAAGCGGCCGTTTGACATCGGGGACGGTTATAAGTTGGGGAACGATGAGGAAATTCAACAGGGGGGAGACAAAGAGTCGGTGGATCTGAGAATGTTTCTGCGATTGGGTCGTCTGTATACGAGAGAGGGGCGTTGGGGCAGTAGAGATAAGGTAGCGTCATCATCATGTTATATAGGAAAAAGTTCTTTAAGAAAGATTTTCAGTCTGTATGATCCTGGGAAATAGGTGGTGCGAAGATTAAGTCCTGCGTCCGGTATTGGTTGATTATATAAGGTGTGTAAGGTCGGGTGGAGCTGCGGATGTTATCTTTAGGAGCTTTTCTCAGTAGCTGCGTTTTTGAAGTGATTTGTGTAGATTGTGAAGGTATTTGCTGAAGGAGGCTGTGGTACTGCAAATCCGGCGTTAGCGGATACAGAGAGAGTTGGGAATCGAGCATATGGGGTGAGAATGGTGACAGCTAGTAAAGTGTAGTTATTGCTGATGGTTAGTGGGTTTGATATGTACTGAGATGGTGAATTTGTTGATGTGATGAGAGATCTCTGCGTCAAAAAAGGTAATGGTGGAGTTTGAAATGGAAGAAGTGGCTTTAATAGTGAAAGAATAATTTAAGGTCAATAGGAAATTGTTGAGGGACTCAGAACCGTGTGTCCAGAAAATAAAAATTTCGCCTTTCTAGCGGACCCGGAAGAGGTTGGAGGGGTATTTATGAAAGGAAATTCTCCTCTAGGTGGCCTACGAAGACATTGGTGCATGATGATGTCATCCTCGTTCCCATCGCTGTTCCATCGACAAACCAAAAACCATATTGGTTTATAAAAATATATATGTATGCATACATTAGACTTAAATGTATTGAATACATACAAGATAATATATAAATTTATAATAGTATTTGTGTTAAATATATTATTCATATATATGTATATATAATATATATAAATATAATATATATATATATATATATTCAGTTTTACTTTTAAACTTCAGTACAAACACAAATCTAGTCATTTTTTGAAACATGCAACAGTTTTAAATATAATGAATGACTAAAAGTTTCATGCGCGGGTAGTTAAGGGCTAAACTGGAAATCGGTTCAAACTTCTAGTCTTTTCACACTACTTGTGTTGACATTTTTAACCTTTTATATCTCTTCAAATTCCCTTTGGGGATATGAAGAATAGAGGGTGTGTTGACTTTTTTTTTAAATTGTTACGGGAGGCAACTGGAATGTGAAATAGTTTTCATCCGTGTCAAGGCTGATCGTATTCATTGGAGCGTAAGTTCATGACTACGGTCGACGTCATGAGTTTCACGCTTTAGCACGTCACAGAAAAAAAAAGATTTTTAATCTGAGCGCGCTGACAAATTTCTTCAACATACCAAAGACTGGTACATTTTCTGCAAGCTTCATGCTTTAAATATTTCATTCACAATTTTTAGAAACATAACCGAGAACAGACATATTGTTCATTGAGAAGGAATTTTTCTATCTGTGCCTTTCATATAATTTTCCAAAAGGTTATTAACGTTTAATGTTGGAGAAAACATAAAAATATAATTTTTCATCGCCATATTTTAAAATATCAAGGCTGAATAATATATTTTAAGAAAATGCGATAGAAATAGTTAATTTAGAATATTGTAAAATTGGAGGTAGGTTGTAACTTTGCCGAAGTTCTTGGTGTTCATAATGAAAAAAGAACTTTTCAGTTTTCCACACATTTTTTGAACTTTCGCTGGACCAAATAAATTTTGCGAACAACTATATTTTTTTTATCTATCTCAATATTTTAATTGAAATATCTTAAATAGCTTCAAATAGCTTAAAATAGGTGTATTTTCTCTTTAATTTTTTAAGCCATGCATTCAGAATGACCGAAATAGAAAAACACTTGCAATTTTTCACTTAATAAATTCTTTAAGACAGGCTAGTTTCGGTGTACAACACCCTTTTCAAGTGGTGGTAATGTTGTAGTACACCCAAACTATTCGGAATTAAAGATTCTATACAGTGGAAAATTGCAAGTGTTTCTGTCATTATGGAACGAGTCCACCAAATCACACCTGAATTCTATTGTTCATGCATTCAGACTTAAGAAACAAGCTTTTAAGTTATAACTGAACTAAATTCACGTTTAAAATGCAAAAATGTGGTGACATACGTTTAAAACGCTGCCTCATCTTTAAGCATTCTGCTTTCAAAACTCAATCAACCATTTGATTTGCCCTTCAGGCTTATAAAAAGGTCAAAAAGGCCACCACTTGTAGCAAATGTGCCTCTTTCAATCCATTATAAGGCGTTTCAAAGCCTGGAATCTAAATTGATTCACTTTTCAAAGTAGCGGAATAAGTTTCATATAGTTCATTTTTTACCTGCAATTTCCCTCATCTGGGCTTTAGGTACCTTCCAACACCTACTTCTAAGATTTGGAATGTCTAAAGTGATTCTGGAATTGCAGTACGTAGTTTATACTACAATTACCATTACTGTCCTTAGCAAATTGCAGACATGGGATATTTGATTTTTTTTCTTTTTAAATTGACAGGTTCTTCTTTCACATACGTGTTTTTGCTACCAGGACCGTATAGGCGGCATCAGATTTCAAGACAGGTCTCACCTAAACCAGATCTGTGTGAGAAAAGCCCCTGAATCAGCTGTCTAGAACCTCTGTGCCTGCTGCTCAAATTCCGAATAGGCATGTCGTAACATATTGTTATTCAAGTAGTGTTTCCAATATTGAAAACGTTTCCGTTGTTTCAGTTCTTCCCGGTTGTAGGAAGGGTTGCAGAAAAATAAGGTGGCTCCCAAGACGAGGACCAATCAGATGAAACCCCGGGACAAAAGAAGCTTTGAAATGGCTGCATTTGTTCCCCTTTTGCCCAAAACCTTCCCATACCTAACCCCTTCTTATAAGGTTTCTCTCAAGCCTCTGATATTACTCTGCATATACCGTCGGAATAAAGGGAACGTGGTTGACGTACGTATGTTGAAAATTAAATTTATTTTCGGGAGCAATCAGATAATAAATACACGCTCAAAAGTATTCTAGTTACAAGATTTTTCATTCTTATGTTTTTCCGGGGTCTTTTTAGGAATAAATATTCACACTCAATAAGATTAGAAAGTTATCACAAAAGAAATCTATCGTGTTCGCCAGAGTCATTCTTTCCCTGTGAGCTAAATTGAATGCTATCAGCTAGTATTATGAAATATTTTAGGATAATTTTCGACATGTACAAGGTTTGTCCCAAAAGTAGTAGGACTGAGTCGATTAAAAAACATTGATTGCCAGAATTGATACATACACCCAAAAGTCTTCGAAGTAGCATCACACCGCTGCCAGCGGGTTTTCCACACCTAGCACGCTCCCTGGAAGGCGGTGCCCGGAATTTTTCTAAGCTTCCTCGTCACGGTCCGTTTTAACGCTTCCACCGAGCCGTGGTGACGTCCTTTCAGTACGGATTTGAGGCAGGGGAAGAGAAACAAGTCTGGTGGGGCAACGGTAAGGTTGTAGGGTGGCTAAGACAGGGTTGCTACGTTGTGCCGGGTCAAGTAGCCCATTATTCCGTTATTCAGAAAGCACCCACGGCACCAACTTCGCACACACCTTTCTCACGTCCATATCTTAGATCACAAGTCGATGGATATCACTTTTAGGGATGCTTCCAAGTTCATCGGAAGCCACGCGAACACTTAATCTGCGAATCATGTCCAGCAAAGCCTTTACTCTAGCAAGAATTGCGTCACTTTTTGAGGTCGAAGGGCGTCCTGAAAGTTAGGCGTCTTCAACATCATCTCTACCCTTCCGAAACGACTTGTGCCACTCAAAAACATCCGATCTACCCATGGAGTTATCACCACTAGCTGCCTTGAGCATGTCATGAGTCTCTTTCCCGATTTTGCTCAGTTTCACACAAAATTTGATATCGTAGCGCTGCTTCAATAACCGGTTCATGACGGAGCGCAAAGAGGGCACATTATAGAGGTTTCGGAAACGAACGATCCGCACTCCGCAAAGACTGGGAGCTAACTGCCTCCAGACTTTCCTGAGAGTCCCCTCCCTCGTACTCAGCCGAAGAAACCGCCGACTGTCCGTCCATCTATCCGGGAAAAAATGTCCTACTGCCTTTGGGATCGACCTTGTAGATTTAGAACGAATAATTAATTTCCTCGGTTGAAGTTTAATCAAGTTTGACAAAATATGATTTTCACAGTCTCGCCTTTTGAAAATTTACTTTAGGGGAGCAAATAATCTTATCGTACTTAATATTTAAATATAATAGGCCAAAAATACGACAAAATATGAACATGGGTGCTATTCATACACAATCATACAATATATTTTTTCATAATTTTTTCCTGACATTTAACAACTGAACTGCCTGAATGAGGGAGATTAAGTGCCCAAATATGAAAAATTAAGCTCTGCACGGCCCTTGATGTAATACAAAATATACAAGTCGAATAATTGGTTGCCTAAATAATGTTAACGGACTTTATCTAGAGAATCTACGCACTTAACCGCGGACATTTTGAAATTCAAAGTAGTAAATTTCGGACTCTTCGACAATGTAATTTTGAATGCAACCATGTTTTGTGCGTACCAGAGTATGATACTCATTGCAAACTGTTCAGGAATAACTTCAGCCCCCCAAAATTCACCATCGCTTCACATGCCCCCCATTTTCAGAACTATTAGTCACCCCCGCCTCTCCCTTTCCCTCGCCTCGAAGAGAGAGGGAACCGAAACAAATTGTCCACGCAAAACCCAATTTCCTCGCTTTATTGAATCAAAATAATCAAGCCGCAAACTTATTTTCCGTGGGTGGTGTGACAGAGCACTCACCCACTCCCCCTTCCCTCTCCCCGATCGAAAAATATTAAGATCCCACGACAATACGACCTTTTTTCCAATAAACGCCCACTGGGAGATGGAGGGGTAGTGAGAGAGAGACAGAATGAGGGTGGGATGGGGTGTTAGGACTTAATTAAGGGACGGAGCCTCCGCCAAGTGTGCGGGGCGCCAAAGGTCGATGAGTGTGGGCCAAGGCCATTCTTGGACGGGAGAGAAAGAGTGGCGGAACGATGGAGGGCTCTGTGAGAGCCGTTGTGACGAAATTCGAGAAGAGAACTCAAAGGAAGGATGCGGGGAAGAGACCGGAAACGCGGTATAAAAAAGATGATTGGAGAGAAAGTATAGCGTTTAGAATACGCAGCAACTATCTGTGGCCCATCGTAAAGTGTCCATTAAGGCAATAGATCAAATTAGATTAAGTTCCACTCGATTAGCCAGAAATAGTTATGAAAAATTGTACGGGGCACATAGTAATTCAGTCGGAAGGTCGCTGGGCAGATCGGAGGACCCTGGTTCGACTCCTGGTGACTACTCCGGGTTACCCTTAGATTCACCCATATTACATACCATTTTTGTCAACACAATGAAAGTGCTTCGAAGCGGGTGGTTTTCAAGAATTTCGTGTAAATAAGTTGAATAAAAGTTTGCATAATTATAACAAAATATTTATCGAAAAAAGTATAAATCGCTCCATCCTCTTGATACCGCTATCATTGCAGTTCACATGAAGCTAAGGTGTTTTATTTCCCGCATTTAAATATTTATATTATCGACTCTGGGCTATTATGAATCGATATTCTATTTCTTATCATAGAAAATAAATGTATAATATTAAGTAGGCACATAAAATTTCCAGGCCATTACGTCGTGCTGCATTGTTTAAGAGGATGTACATACACCAGTGCATAACTATGTAAATGTTTCTCTCAATCCTAAGAAAAGCAGCTGTAAAAAACTTGATTATACAGGTAAGTTCTGATTTAAAAAATTATGGTATTTTTTTCAATTTATTGCCCATTGTGTTAATTTTAACATCATTATTCGTTAAATTTTTAATAAAATAACTAATTTGAGAAATAATTACTGGAAATGTGGGTATAGAGACTATTCGTAACATTTAAACATGTTGTTGCTGTGGAAATCCTTGGATGCCGTTTATCGAAGATCAAGATATGGTTCCACCACGAATTAGTGGAGCTGATTCGTAAGATACATAGTTCCAAATTGTGGTGCAAAGGAAAATCGCGTATTAATTAGTGATAATGATTAGGAGCAAAAAATTATCCATGAACATGCCCCAGAACCTTTGCGAAAAAAGAACTAGGAGGGGGAATATCTTCCTGCTAGGAATTTGGATGAGGTGGAAATGCTCACGTGGACAAAGTGAACACAGGACCATTTCCAATATTCAAGACATGTGGTTTTTCTTATAACACCGTAAATTTATGACACGTAGAATAGTAATAAAGGGGTGAATCATGAGCTGTGGATCAAATAACTGTGGGTGAAATCGCGCCGTGTGTAGATAAAGGGTTCAATTTAGGAGCGAAATTGAGAACAAACATTCTCCTCTATCGTATCAAAAGGAAAATATTTTACAAAAGGCTTACTCGCACATTTAAAAGAGAAGTGTGTAAAAAGAATGGCGCATATTGATAGAGTTTTAAGGTGAGAGGAGAGGATAAATTCGAGTCCGTCGATTCCACTTTGCGGTCGCAGAAAAAAACTGATTTCGCTGAACTACACAAAAATGAATGCTACTCATCGGCAGGGCGAATGTGATTCCAAATTAATCTGGGAGTGGAGAAAGAAAAGCGGTAATTGGGATTTCTGGGTTCTTTCACGACTGCGGTCACCTCTAACTGCAAATTCAATTCCCGAAAAATTTCGATATGCGAGGAAAGATGCGAAAACTGGGGCTACGATTTAAAATCCAAGATATCCGGATTGCCAGCGGTATTAGTAGAAGATACTCCATTTGCGTGATACAACTGGAAAAAAGTGAAATAAAAAATGCAAATGGATGTTTTGGTGGAAAATTTAGTGAATTTCATCTTGACAGATGTAACACTCATTCATAAAGTCAAACATGCCATACGTTTTTTGGGGACGGAGATCTACAAAATGAGCGTTATCCTAAATTGGTGCTATTGTACGAATCTACAGGTATATCTTACACTGCTGACCGTCATGATGGCGTGTGGCAGGGAGAAATTATTTGCTGTGGTGGTGGTCTTTTCTTACAAAACGATCTACACAGATACTGCTCTTCAATTTCTTTCCATCATCAACATTTTTTTATCAACTGTAGAAAATGTATTATTATTATTATTATTATAAGGTAACCTACCGGTGAAGGTAGATTTTGGATGGACACAACTACCAAATAAATATTTTGTGACTCCTAACAGAACACAATCCAGCAACCTACCTAGTTAAGACCTACTCCACATCAGGTCCCTCTTCATCTCTGTGTATTTCCCTCCTCTCTTCATCCCGTCCCACATTCCCACCCTCGTTTGCCTAACATTCTCCCCTCTATTACCTTCTTCAACATCCCACTTCCTTTCATCCATTTTTCCTGCCTCCATAGGATATCTCTCAACAAACCTCGCCCACCATATCCAGTACTTCCTCATTTGTTTCACTTTCGGTGCATTTCACCTTCTCCATTCTTCTCCACACCCACATTTCAAAAGCCTCCAATCTATGTCTTTCCTCCTGCTTCAATGACCACGTTTCCGCTCCGTACATAGTTCCGGAGTTTCCGCTCCATATCAAAGTTTTGGCGACTCTTGTCTTAACATCCTTACTCAACGTCCCTGCCATCAACTCCCTCCTCCTTGTGAAAGCCTCCTTGCCTAGCGCAATTCTTCTCCTTACGTCCCTACTACTTCGACCGTTTTGGTCCAAAACACTTCCGAGATACGTAAACTCTTCTACCTGCTCTATTTTTTCCCATCCTAATTTAATGTTTAGCTTAGCCTTTTTCTTTCTGGAAAATCGCATAACCTTTGTTTTATTACTATTGATTCTAATCCCATATAGGTCACACTGCCTTTCCAATTCACTCAGCAATGCTTGCAACCCCTTGGATGACTGACAAACTGAAGCTTGGTCATCAGCAAACCTAACTGATTTTACGAATTCTCCGCCGACTTTCATTCCTACCTCCAGGTCTTCCCATGCCTCTTTAATCATTTCCTCCACATTAGGAGGTATTATTTTTTTGGATGGCCTCTTTTTCCATACTTCTTCGATCTACCTTGCATTGTCATTTTCTATTGGCACTGTAACTCCCAGTTAAATAATGAAAACAGAAAGCTTTGTGATAAGGTTGCAAACCAACGGCGTTACGTTTAGACGGGACGTTTTGACGACCCATGGTTCACTTTATAGTCTAAGCTAATTGCAACTAAGAACGTTATTTCAACTCTTAACCTTGACCTCATTTGTTATACTATTAATTTTTCAAGGTCAAAGACATGCGTCTTAGGTTTATAAAAATAATTTTCACTGAATTTATTTTACATATCATGGTGCGTTACGCCTAGCACATCGAGAACACTTCTTTTATTACATGAGCAGCGCAATTTCATTTCAACATTAGGATATGAGGATTTTCAGAGCAAAACAAATCGGCAAAAATGATTTTCCGGGAAGTCTTGCTCCGAAAAACCTTAATTCTCCGTTATTCCAATTTTTTTCTAGGGAAACCAATTTTTTTCGGGACTTTTTTTTATGTTTTTTTTCCATTCCCGATTCCCTCAAATTCAAAGATCACCGTGTTCACTCCGATCGTTCCACTTCTTTCGAGGGTTCACATTACCATTGCTTTGATTCGACGATAAAAAAATTTTCAGATGATAGCCATCACTGCCCACGGCCTTTCAGGAAACACACGTACCGGAGCGTGGTGCGAAAAACGGTGAAAACGAACGAGAGTGTGGGACGCATGGGAGAGATGGAATGAAGAGAGGAAGAAGCTTGGAGAGGGACGGAGAGGGTGAGTGTGTGGAATGGCGAGAGGAGACGGTGAGGGAGTCGGTGTGGGAGGGGGGGGGGAGAAATTTGTATGGGTCCGCCGGGAGAGCATTCCTACTTACGCTCCCGGGTCTCGGCGGGTAGGTACAGCGAGATGCCAACGCAGCAATCTGTAACCAATTCTGGTGGGATGAAATTGCGTCCGAAGCACACAAGAAATTGTAATTTATCCTCCTCCCGCACGGATACGGTCCGCAGAGGATACGACAAGGAGTCTCTGCGGGGGGAGGGGACGGGATGGGTTTTCGGTGCGGCGAATAGGGGGAGATGGGGTGGGGAAAGGAGAGATGGAGGAATTGGCGAGAGGGGGATCCACACGGATCGGGGTGGAGACTTTTTTTTGGTCGCGAGGAAAGGGTTGGGACAAGAGGGCTCTCACGTCATAAGGGTTGGAGGGGATCAGATGGGGAGGAGCCATTCGATAGGGAACAGGATGGGAAGGGATAAGCTGAACGTGGAGTGAGAATGAGGTGGTGGTATATATTTGGAAGGAGTTAAGTGCTTATTAAAAGTATCAGTGCTTCAGCTAGAGTAACGTGTACTTGGCGTCTATAACTGAAATAAAAAACTTGGCTACTCTTTCGACGGATTCCAGTTACAGGCGTGGTAACAATTGCTTTACGAGGCAGTATTACCTGCTGCGATGTGAACGGTATCGGGGATCCACCACGGAGCTGCCCCAAATAGCAACGGAGGCGTACCAAATCTCTCTCTCTCTATATACTTCTTCGGACACTAATCAAAAAAATTGCCTCCACCTAAAACGTTTTACCCGGTATTACAATTTTCAAATGATTGAGGAAACGTTAAGAGCTATACCCGAAGCATTTCCTACGATTCCATTTGAATCTCAAGGGAATATTTTAATGATTTAATATTAATATCGAATACATGTTCAAATAAAAGAATACGTAGTTATGCATTAAAGAATCCTCACTTCTTTGGTCGATTGGAAATATTGGAAGGCTCGGGAACAAATAAGCACTATATGAAAAAAATATACGCGGATGAAGTAGTAAAAGTATTAAACTAG